>JAJJKE010000020.1:0-486649 GCA_022376655.1 Xylariomycetidae sp. FL0641
AAACCAGTTGCGGACCAGGCAGAATCGCCCATTTCGTGGTTTCGGAGAAGGCGGATGCAGGCTGACCTAGCCAGTGGACAACGTTTCAGCTACACATGCCCCGCGCAAGCCGGCAGCTGTAGGCTGTGAGTAGCCGCTGCGACACCTGGGGCTGCCTGGAGGCGGGCGGACAGACTCAGGACTGCTGCACCGGCTAGCGGCTGACTTAGCGGCTCGGCTGCGTCTGCATACCTGGTTAGGTACCTAAGAGGTTCGCTCTTTTCGCTGCCACTGCCCTCACTCACTGGCACACTGCCTCTCTCCTCTGTTCTGGCTTTCTGTCCGTCTGCTTTCCACTTTCTGCTTTCCACTTTCCACTTTCCACCGGTCTCCAATTATTCATCAACGCCCTAAAAGGCTCTTGCCGAACGGATAGATTTTCTCGCCTTTTGTTGTCCCCTCGCCCTTCCACACGTCCCTCTTCCCTTCTCAACCTTTTTTTTCCCCAAACCACGACTTCTGACAAGCACAACTGCAGCATCGTCGCCCGCACAACCACACATCCCCCCGCCCGGTTTGCCTGAATACCGCAATCCTTAGGCATCTTGACTCCTGCCCAGCCAAGTACTTGCGTGCCATCACACACATTTTATCACTGCTGCGGCATCCGGTGCCATCTGCTGCCTCTCTGCCTCTCTCTCTGCCCCTCTCTCTACCTCTCTCTACCTCCCAGCAATCCTCCTCCGCCCGTCCTGGACCGCCTTCTTCACCCCCTCGAGTCGTTGCCTCGCTCCTCCGACCGAAAACACCCACTTAAACGGGATCACGACACATTGCTGTTTATGTATCAGCACGACAATACCGCTGTGTCTAGACACCTTCCCCCTCTCACGCTGCAGTCGTTTCGCATACCGCGGAAACCTTGTAGCCCCCATTTCAGCTCCGTCGGCTGAGATCTTCTGCGATATCGTCGCCCGATGTTAATGCCTCCCAACGCCAGCTACTCCTCCCCAGTCTCCCACATGTCAACTAGTAGGACCAGTCCTGTCTACTGACCTCCTTGGCTCGCTTCGCCCTCTTCTACCGCATCTCGCCAACTCTCGCCGCAAAAGCTACGAATGACTATCTAGTCTAGTATCTCCCGTGCCCACCTCAAGGAATTCTACTTGCCCAAATCACTCTCCACAACAGTCCAACTATCTGCTTTCGACAGCCTATTGCCACCAATACCGCAATCATGTCTCTCGTCAACGTCCGTCGCGATGTCAGCGATGCCTTCTACCGCTACAAGATGGAGCGGATCCAGACCAAGATCGAAGGCAAAGGAAACGGCATCAAGACCGTTGTTGTCAACCTGAGCAGTGTCGCTGCCTCTCTTGCCCGTCCCGGTGCCTACGTCATCAAGTATTTCGGATTCGAGCTTGGTGCTCAGACCAACATCGACCCGGCTGATGACCGATGGATCATCAACGGTGCTCACGATGCCCCCAAGCTCCAGGACTACCTCGATGGCTTCATCAACAAGTTCGTTCTCTGCAAGAAGTGCAAGAACCCCGAAACCGACGTCAACATCAAGGACGGAAACATCCTTCTGGACTGCAAGGCTTGTGGCCAACGCACCCCCGTCGACCTTCGCCTCAAGCTTAGCGGCTTCATCCTGAAGAACCAGCCCAAGAAGGCCGGCAAGAAAGACAAGGCCGAGCGCAAGGCGGCCCGCAAGGCTAAGCAACAGGCTCAGGCCAACGGCAACAAGGAGAATGGCACCGGCAGTGGTGGAGAGAATTCTGAAAATTCCAATGAGAACGGTGCACAGAACAGTGAGGAGAACGATGCCGGTAGCGACGACGAGTTCACTCGCAGAATCAATGCCGATGCTCAGGTCATCGACGCACCCATCGAAGTCAAGGACGACGAGTGGGCCGTTGATATGTCCGAGAACGCGGTCAAGGCTCGTCAGAACCAGCTGCCGGACCAGTTCCGCCAGAAGCTTGTTCTCGGAGGCGGTGCCGGCGAGGAAGAGGAAGAAGACGGAGAAGGCGGTGGCTACACCGACTACGACTCCCTGGGTGACTGGATCCAGGCAGAAGCTACCAAAGCTGGCAGCATTAACAAGGTCGATGACCTCCAGATTTATGTCAAGGCTAAGGAACTGGGCATCGAGTCCAAGCACAAGACCGTCTTGGTTCTGGTCCAGACCCTTTTCGATGAGAACATTGTCTCTCAGATTCCCAAGCGCGCCCCGATGCTGAAGAAGGTAAGACTCGACCACACCGCCATTGTTGGCATACGATTACTAGCAGAAAACTAACCATGATTGTCAGATGGTGACCTCGGAACGCCATGAGAAGGCTCTTCTCGGTGGTGTTGAGCGCTTGTTGGCTGCCAAGTCCAAGGAGCACCCCGAGCTCATGAGCGGTGACAAGATCGTCAAGGTCCTTCACCAGCTGTACGACAAGGACCTCGTCAGCGAGGAGGTCGTCACCAAGTGGGGTTCCAAGGCCAGCAAGAAGTACGTCGACTTGTCCACGTCGAAGAAGATTCGCCGCGCGGCCGAGCCCTTCCTCAAGTGGCTGGAGGAAGCCGAGGAGGACGAGTCGGATGATGAGTAACTGGCTAACCATTAGATGGTTGGCATGTTTGCCATTGCATTCTTGGGTTCTTTTATTGGGCTGTAGTGCGCTTCGGGTTGCACCGTGCCTGTCCACTCGCTTCCACGCAAAACCAGTATAATCTTCTTGGTGTGCCGACCTTTGCCCAATCCTTGTGCTACGTGGAGGAGAGGATGAACTGGGTCGGTTTCACAAGTCTTACGGTTTCCCTAGGATCTTACCTGTTGCTCAGTCTGTCTACTCAATGCAACAGGCCAATCGCCACTCTTGCATACCTCTCTAGTCATGAACTTTGCCGTGACAATCCTTCCCACTCCTGGTGTTGAAAGTCCCCGTAACGGTCCACCCAGACCTGCTCTCTTTCCTGGTTCAATGCGCATTTGTAGTACCCGCTGGCGGTCGTGCTGCCGCTGTGCAGGGCGTGTTATCTTTATCTCTCGGATACATCCAATTGAATGTATGTCTTTTTGCCCTGGAAGCTTGGTTGACATTGTACAAGGACATTGTACAAGTTAAAGTAGACCTAGGTACCTGGCATTGGATTCGATACCGATCTGACAGTGACACGATTCCTGGCAACCACCCAACCTCAGAGGATTTGTACCTTCGTTTCTTCGGCGCGTTCCTCCACACGAGCACCGAATGTTACCAATATCCACATGCTGCCTTGTTCCATGCTGCTTGAATGACATTATCAACCACCTGTAAGAATGGTCATCTTTCTGCACGTCGTCCCGGAAGCCATTTGTCCCTCCCTGTATCTACCTCCAAACATCGGGGTCGCGGGGTCCTTCGCCGTCGAGCGAGGATCTTGAAGTTCTCAGGGCCAGGATTGCCTTTGCCTTCTGTGTCTCTCAAATGGAAGCACCACACGAGATCGCGATTTTCGATACCCAGAAGCAATCACCACTGTGCTGAAGAACCCAAAGCGACGACAGCCAACCAGGCGACGATCCACGAATAGGCGCGATGTTCTATACACCGACGCTTCACAAGCCCGACGTTGGCACGTGCTCAACAGGCGCGACATAATCTAGTACCGACTTAAAGGCGCCACTGATAGGACTGGTCCTACGCAAGGAAAGAGAGTTTCATTATCAGCTGTCTAGAACGTAGCAACCCGGCGCGGCCATCCTTCCACCCATCCAGATGCAGGTAGGCACAGGTGTTCAGGGCGAGAAGAAAGAAAGGCCTCGGCTCACCACGTGGTATTATTGTTCCCGTCATCCTTCGCGGGCCACTCTCCAGCTTGTTTGTACTTGTCTTCCTCCGCCAAGTCCCGCTGGCCGGCGGCCGAATCCCAGAAACCGCCGGTGGAGTTGGCGACATTGGGGTTGGCCCAGTTGTAGTTCGGGGCCGACTCCTTGCCTCCGCCACCGTTACCGCCCCAGGCGTCGTCTCCGTTGCCGGCCGAGGTGCTGGCCCAGTCGGCCGGCGAGGTCGTGGGCAAGACGTTGCCGGCGCTGGCGTTCGACGGCGGCCGGTTCGAGTCGTTCGAGCGCTGCGAGCGCGGCGGCGTGAAGGTCCCGGGCATCGTATCCGCGGGCTGGTCCCAGGCGATATCGCCGCTGGGGCCAACCGTTCCGTTGTCGCCACCCCATCCGCCAGCATCATTGTTGCCCCAGGCGTCTCCAGCGGTAGTATTGTTGTCCGTGTTGCCATCCCATCCACCGGTATTATTGTTGTCACCCCATCCACCGGTATTATTGTTGTCACCCCAGCCAGCAGCGGTAGTAGTGTTGTTGTCATCGATGGTATTGTCCGCGGGCCAGGAGTCAGCAGGAGCTGCGTTGTTATTCTGGGCATACGGGTCGGCGGGGGTCTCGCCCGAGGTAGGAAAAACGTCCACACCCGGGTCATTCGGGAGCGAAGCATGGTTCTGCGTAGAAACTTCAGGCGGATTGTTATCATTCTCGACTGCATCGTCCCACTTGACATGGTTGGCAGGGTCCGGCTCCGGGCTCGCTTGCTTGCTTCCACTGCTCTTGCTCGCTCTGTCTCTGCTCTTGGTACTGGAACCGGATATCTTACGGCCATCGGATCCAATGAAAATATCTGGGCTCGACTCCTTCCCATTGCGTTCTTCCTTACTCCAGCGTCTCGCGAGTCGTCTCATTTCGGTACTATCGGCTAGCGCCATCTTGTCAAGTTCGGCGCGCAAGTCGACTCTTCCCGGCATGCGACGTTTTGGCCAGCTATAGTCGGGCTTCTTCCCGCGCACTCTCGGGCCGCCCTGAGCGTCCCAAGAGCCATTCGAAGTCGACCGATCTGAGCTTCTGAGCGGTGATACGTCAAAATTGGGGGCTTCAGTCGACCTAATTGGGAACACGTTCGAGTCCCAGCCCGAACCTCCGTCTTTGTACAGATCCTTGTACCGCTTCTTGTCGCTTTCCGATGCAAAAGCTGGTGCAGGAGGGGGCTTGGTGCTTGGAGGAGCCTCGGTGCTTGGAGGAGCTTCAGTGCTTGGAGGAACGTTGGCGTTTGGATTGGGGCCGGTCATGCCCCAGCCCTGAAACCAATTGCTTGCGTCAACGCCGCCTTGCTGCTTCGTAGGCTCTTGCTGAGGAGGTACAGGCATGGGTGGCACCAGAGGAGGCACTGGCTGTCCGGCAACGGTAGGGAATCCATTGTACCAAGGGTTGTAGTGCGGATGAGGTACACCCGGGGGTAATTCCTGATGGCTGTACACTCGCTTAGGGTAGAGGGCCCCGTGTGGGTTGCCGTACGCCGGTCCGTGGTAGACGCGCATTGTGCCGTTCGCGTTGTCAAAGAAGGCATTCGGGCGAGGATCTTCGCTGGCCTCGACGGCATGCTCCACGTTGAGGATATGGGCTCTGGGTGCAAGCATGTAGTTGGCTGACTGCATGTCCGGGGGCGGATGATGAGGTTCGAAGGAGACCTTCTTTTTCTCCTTCTTGGCCTTCTTCTTTTGCTTCGTAGGCTCGGCCTCCGACTCGCCTCCGGAGGTGAACTTCTCGCTCTTGCCGGTCTTTTTCTTGCCCTGCTTTCCCTTGTCTTGACCCCCCTTCTCTTTCACCTTCTGCTTCTTCTCCTGTTTCTTGGGCGTCTCTTTCTTGGGTGTCTCCTCCTTGGGCGTCTCCTCCTTGGGCGTCTCCTCCTCGGTCGTCTCCGCAGCTGACTCCTCAGCTTCAGCCTCACTCACGTCTGGGGCAGAAGACTCAGACTCGGGCTCGGGATCGGGCTTGGCCTTAGGCTTGGGCTTCCCTTTCTTCCCCTTCTCTTTGGCCTTGGGCTTCTCGCCGGCTGCTTCCTTGGCTTCCTCTTTGGCACCCTTCGCCGCCTTCTCGGCCGCTTCTGCTTTCTTTGCGGCGTGCTTTGCGTGAGTGGCCTTCACGTCGTCTTTCTTTTCGGCGGGAGCCTCTTTCTTCTTCTGGTTCTTCTTCTCGCCTTCCTTAGCCTGCTTGTCTTGCTTCAGCTTCTTCCTCTTCTCAATACATGTCGCACAGGGGCAGTCAGGGTCAGGTTCTGCATCATCCGCTGCGGCATCATCCGGTGTGGCATCATCTGGTGCGGCATCACTGCTCTCTGGTTCCTCGCTCTGCTCGCAGTTATTAGTCTTCTGGCTGCCACCTAGGCTGTTATCGTGGGTACTTACCTCAGATGCGGGTTCCTTGGGTTCCTTGGGTTCCTTCATAGCTGACTTAATAGGAGCGCCATTGAAACGTACTTTCTTGGCAGGTTTGGCAGGCTGGGGCTGCTTTCTTGGGACAGTGACGGCGTAAGTGTCATCACCCGATTCATCGTCGGTAATGACCTCAAGGGATACAACCCTCCGGGGGCCTTTGGGGACGGGGCGTCGGTCGACGAGGTTGCGGCCTATCATCCACTCGCAGAAAGAGTGCGGCGGCATGATGGCGTGAGTGAAAGGATTACGGTATCCACACTCCAAGTAGATATGGTCTGATCGCTTGTGTCAAGCTCGGCCTCCCTTTTCTTCCGATGTGCCAAATATTGGCTTGAACGGGAGGATATTGGGGGGAAGGGAAAAGAGTGGCAAAGGAGAGCTTGAATGCGAAGGATGTCCTTAAAGTCTGGTGCTCCAAAATATAGGGCAACAGATGTATGGTAATTGAGATGAAGCCCGCAGACTTGGATTGAATGAATGGCAGAGGGCGGGAGGTGAATGGTAGGTAGGTGGGCGGCAGAAGAGCAGCGCGGTTGGAAGTGGACGTTGCCCAGGAACGGTTAATGTGAATTCGACGCGAGGCCCAGGAAAAGTCAATGGGAGCTCTGATGGGTGCATTGAACGAAGTAAGAAGGAAGTGTGTGCTTTCGCTTCGTTCCTGGGAGCAGCTACCTTAGCAACAGGCGGGAAGTAACGAAGGGCAACCACATCCCCTCTGGCAGCCCCAGGCAGCGATACCGCCTAAGACGGTCTTATCCATCCCCCTCGCCCGCACTTGAACCACGGGCAGCCCGATAAGGCTGTACAGCTTCTTTCTAGCCCCCTAATCACAACTTTGCCTTCTCCCTGAGCTCCATTTCTGCCCATTTCTTGTTGATGTTGACATTCTGCCAGTAAGTCCAAGCGCCCGCCGCGACCCCTAACGGAGGGAAGAGGAGACACAGCCAGTTCCACCAGGGCGGGCAGCTCCGGCGGATCTCGCGCATGCACTCGTCGACGCGGGCGCGCAGCTCCTCCTTATCGCCGTCGTTCCAGACGACCATGCCCCGCCCCTCGCCGCGCGCCTCGCAGCGGCGGGCCTTGAGGCGCACGTCGGCCTGGCTCCGGACGCGGTTCTGCGCGTCCTCGCGGCTGAGGTGGGGGTCGCGCTGGGTGAGGCGGCGCAGCTGGAGCTCGGGGTCGCGGACGGCGACGACGAGCACGACGCCCGACAGGCGGTCCCAGCCGCTCTCGAACAGCAGGGGCACGTCGAGGACCACGGCCCAGCGGCCGGCCAGGTAGCAGCGCAGCACCGCCTTGTAGACCTCGCGCCGCACCGCCGGGTGCACGATGCCGTTCAGCACCCCCCGGTCCCGCTGCCGCTCCGCGCTGCCGCCGAACACGCGCCGCCCCAGCGCCGGCCGGTTCAGCGGCCGCCCCTTGCCCTCCACACCCTCCGCCGGCATCGATTCCGAGACCGGCACCAGCAGCTCCGGCGTCGTGGGGCCGAAGTACTGAACGATGGCCTTGTAGCCGGCGGTGCCGGGCTCCACGACCTTGCGCGCCAGCACATCGGCGTCGATGATAGGTAGCGAGTACGGTGGGGAGGCGAGGATGGAGGAGACTGTGGATTTGCCCGTGGCTATCGAGCCCGTCAAGCCGATGAACAGCATCTTGATGTTTGTTACCTTGTGCGTCGCTCTCAAGCCGTAAGATTCCGATACGAAAACGATAAGAGCTTGATTGATTGATGACCGGAAGATGAATTACATGATATGGTTGGTTGTCTTCGGTTCCCAAAGCTACCTATTCCGAGGTTCAGATGGGTGGCCGCGATGTTGTGTTCTTATCGTCTTATCTGACTTACAAAGAGTGGGGCCTGACACAGTATCGAGACCGTGCTGGTTGGTAGAACGAACCTTCGAACCCCTCCTTCCCTTTGATGATATTAGGACAAGGTTTTCGACGAGCTTTTCGGGTGAGGAGAACATGCTATCGTCTAATAATTAACATTTATAAAAAGCTAAATAAGGTAAAATGAGATGATGTTTAAAGCAGATGGACCGGTTAAGAATGTGCCCCTGACATTTTTGCCTGTTTACCCGAGCATGACTGTGGGCAGCTGCGTATCATGCTGTGCTGATGTAGAAAACAAACAAATCCAACATGTTTACCAAGCATAAGGCACCATGAGATAAGGTTCCGAAAAATACGTATTTTGACGGATAATACGGTATTAATACCATACAATGCAGAATACCTCTACATACTATATAAACTAGCTTACTATACGATACGCCCCTACACCAACCTACCAGACCTGCCTACTAGACCTGCTTACCAGACCTGCTTACCAAACCTGCTTACCAGACCTTCCTACCAGACCTTCCTACCAGACCTGCCCATACCTACCTTTACAGTATCAAAGGAAAAGTTCTAAAAATTAACTTTAGTTATTAAAGTCGATTGCCATAACTAAAGTTAAAAAGGAAAAACGTCAAGGCTTAGTCATTAACAGGTGCAAATCCTCGCTAAGACTACCTTTTCTGGTTAGCGCGAAGTATTATACGTATAGCCGTAAACTATACGGTATTAATACATGTATTATACGTGTCATACGCATAGTGTATTATACAATTCGGAACCGTACCATGAGATCGGGGTTCTTTCTACCTTATACCCACCCCAAGGTTGAAGAGGCAGGTATATCGAGATCTCCGAGCCACGAAGTCCCAAAAACATGCCATGACTTTTTCATTTGGGGGGACAGTCTTCAGTGACTGTGAACGCTCGTTCGCCGAAACGCATCTAGTCTACCGCGTACGACTGACTTTAAAGGTACTAAGTTAACAATCATCGAGTTTAGGTACCTTTCTATTCTACTGCATCTACCCTTCCACCCCTGTGTTCACTAATAACCCCCTTTTCACCCTCACATCCCCATCCTCATCCTTAATGCTTGCCATTCTCCACCACCTGCCCCTGCCCAACCGGACACAGCGAGAAGTCATACTCCAACTCCCACCGCGTCTCCTCGTCGCCCTCACGCCGCTTGAACTTGACCAACAGTTCCCGCTTGACGGCAAACACCGCATCGTCACGGGTATACGCGTCCTCCTCGTCGAAGACCTGCGTGGTCAGCGGGCGGTACCCGTCCGCCACCACCAGGAAATGGATATGCGCCGGGCGGTAGGGGTGGCGGTCGAGGAGGCCCAGCAGGCGGCCGGCGGGGCCGTCGTCGGGGATGGGGTAGGCCGTGGGGCGCAGGGCGCGGAAGGCGTAGGCGCCCTGCCCGTCCGTCGCGAACCGCCCCCGCAGGTTCATGTCCGGCGCGCCCGCGTCCTGCTGCTCGTACAGCCCGTTGGGCCCCGCCAGCCAGACGTCGAGCACCGCGCCCGGGATCGGCGCCCCGCTGACCGAGTCCCGCACCGTCCCCGTGACGCGCGCGGTCAGCGGCTTGGCCGCCGCCATCCAGGCCGAGTCGGGCGGTGCGTAGATGATCGAGGTGTCGGCGGGCTGCACCGGCGCGTTGGCGCGGTAGAAGGGGCCGAGCACGGCGGAGGGCGTGGCGACGGGCGCCGGGGTTGCGAGGGGAGGGGGTTCAACAGCGGCACCGTTAGTGCTGCTGTTGCTGAGTGACTCCTGCTGTAGTAGCTTGGACGAGATCTCGTCGACCAGGGACTCGAGGCCCAGCACGTCGCAGAGCAGCTGCGTCTCGTTGCGTTTGTCGTCTGACATGCGCCCTGCTTCGTTGATCTGCAAGGTGCAAGGCTGGTCAGCGATTTGCTCGATCTGGGGTTCTGCTGAAAGAGGGTCTCGAAGAATCCGTAGAGGAACACTGTAGAGATGCCGGGTGGGCTTGCAAGGGGCTCACCATCTCGACGCCGGCCGTCCATTCTGCAATCGTGAGGTCGACCTCCCGAGCGAAGTCATGCAGGTGTCGCAGTAAGCTGGGCATGATCTGCTTGAGCCGTGGGCTGGCCTTAGGGCCCGTGGCCGCGATGACACTGTCCGTGAAGGACGGATCGTACTGTAATTTCTCGCCCATGTCGTCGTGGTGCTGCTTGTAATTCCTTGGCAGAAGTGATCTCGGGGTTCTTGGATAATCGCTCGCAGTCGTTACTCAGGTTTTGGACTGGTGCCGTTGAGTGCGAGTAGCGGCGTCAAGCTTTGGTCACTTGCCCCGGCGCTTGTCACAGCACGTAAGAGATAGGTAAGTCACGAGCGTTGTATGTAGCGGCACCCGTCAGAAGGCAAGTGCGTCTGGTTACCTTAGGCTTTGAGAGAAAGAAAGAAAAAAATGGTCAGAACGGTTTTGTAGGTCTGGGGATAGGTAGCTAGGTAGAGCAAACATACCTACCTCCCATGGAGTATATGACACGATGAGGCCCGGGGCAACAAACGGCGATCGACACGACGGTGCCAAGGTCTCGCGGAATTGGTCATTACAATGGGGTGATCCCCGGCACGATACCCGCTCTTGGTGCTCTCCAGATCGCCATGTAGAGCCGCGAAGGTTTGACATGTAAGGGCCTGACGGGAAGTGACAGGCCGATAATGGCAGGAGGTTGACGTGGTGGAGTGGTACGTTGGTACGCCGTGGGGACAAAGTCACAGCCGCGGCTCCACGCTGGTTTCACGGTCAGACGTGGACAACGACGACAGTGGCTTGTTGTTCGATGGCAGTTCCACCATCAGGGTTCCGGGACAGGTAGAGTTTGCCTTTGGGAAGATGCAATCTCGATTCTGCAGCAAGGCGAACCTAGCCTCAAACTCTCAAGCTGACAGGCTCGACGGTCTGTTGTCAGTAACCCACTTCCGCCCCGTGGCGGCAGACACCCGAGTCGGGCCCGGCTTCCCTTGGTCAGTCGGGACGTGCGGACATGGCGGGGTTGTGCGAAAGACCAATGCATATGATAAGATATCTTACCAGTCCGACACTCGCCTTGTTATTTTTGTAACGGGAAACGTTGTAGGTAAGGTAGCTCACGACCGTTTGTACACCGCCAGGAGAATATGACCAAGTACTTACGTCCGTAACGAGCTTCAGCTTGACAGTAAGGGCTTGACCAAGACCCGGCCGCATTCGGCCGGTAGCCATATTTTGCAACCCAACAACGGCGATAACAGCATGAACCACGACAAGCATTCCCCATGTCGTTGCAAACATCGAAGCACGACTTCTTCGACCTCTATGGTAAAGTAAGACTGCCTCGAATCTATGTCCTGTCTTGTCTGTGTATAAGGGGGTTGAGGAAATCACAGCAACTCCAGCCCACTGCCCAACCACACCAGTTGTAGCCACACGTCCGAAACTCCAATGCTGGCAGAGGTAATTCAAACACCTAGAGGGTATTACTGTAACAATGCAATAACGGGAGGTCCCCCTCCTCCCCCCCCTAGTCCTCCTTAATTTCGTCGACCGCGTCCTCAAACTCGCCACTCTCAAAGAGGACATCTTCGGCTTCAGCCTCTGTCGTCTCCTCTTCCGTGGCCGTGCTTCCACGTAGGAGGCCTTGTAGATCATCCTCACTGATGACGCTCTCGATACTGCCTCTCCTAGGGGACGGCCGAGTCTCGCGTCGGCCCTGCTCGATCAGGCGCTCCGCCTTCAGTCGGTTGGCAATAAATTTGAGCTTGGGGAACGCGCTTTGCTGTCCTTCGTGTATCATTCGTGCCAAACGCTCCGGGTCAGGATCCGACAGGATGTTCCAGAAGTCGGACGGTTTCGCCTGCGGCCAGATCGTGATGGTTCCGCTGAACTGCTGCAGCCAAAGCTGGGACCAGTCCTGGCCGAGCGGGCGTGGCAGAAGTTCCAGGTGCTTGAGAACCTTCAACCATTTTGTGAGGTCTAGTTTGATGTACTGCTCGGCCGCCGACATCAGGTAACCCCCTCTCCAGCCTCGGCCCTTTCGGTGTGTGACCGGTGAGCCGACGGTCCCCCTGGACGAGAAGAAAAATAGGGAGATGTGGGGGTTGACCTGGCTGACGATGGTGAAATTGACGTTGAAATGGAGGTTGAGGGCCTTGATAGGTATATCAGTCCTCAAGCTGCCGTCTTTCCACTTGTGTCCAAAAGAGAATGGTGTCAAAGACCCGTCTCTCTCTTTCATCATTAGCACAACCGGGTTCAGAATGCCTGGAACGGCGGCTACACAAACGAATCAGCATTGGCTCACAGGACCAGGGTGCGGAGAAGATGCCTACCCGAAGCGAGCACAGCTGACCAGATAACACAATCCGGGGCCGTCAGGTAGTTGCACAGAATGGTGGGTGAGTGCGGATCAGCCGGTACGCAGGAGACGTTGAGGATACGACCGGTACGCTCGTAGGCCTCACGGAAAGTCATGGAGCCGCGACTCCACCAGCTGGCCTGTTTCGCCCATTCGACCGAGTCGAAGCGGGCACCGCTGCGCCAATATCGCGGGAACCACGTGGTGATGGGCTCCGAGCAGGCCTTGATCTTGTGCGCCAGTGCGGGCACCAGCAGTTGCTTCAGCTCGTCGTTGGTGCGTGTTGCTACCAGCGCGGCCACCAGCGCTCCCCCACTCGTGCCTGTGATCACATCTGGCAGCAGGTCGGCCTCCAGCAGCGCCTTCACGACTCCAAAGTGGTAGTAGGCGAACCCGGCGCCGCCCGACAGACAGAGGGCAGTACGACCGTAGTTCGCGTGCATGCGCTTGAAGAGCGCCCGTTTCTCTTCCTGCGACAGCTGCTGGGTGCTAAGCAGGAATCGAGTACTCTTCTCTACCTCGTCCACGAAGTGTTGAACGAGGTTCTTGGTTCCATAGTAGGTCTGGCTGTAGAGCCTGGGGTTCTCGACTCCCACGAAGTTGCTCTTCACGCACGCTTCTACCAAAGCCTTGAGGTCCTCCACGGCTTTCTTTCCGTCGCCAACTATTTCTTCTTTTTCGTAACCAGGGGCACCTGAGAGCAGAGCTTCCTGGCGCTCAGCAGCCCTGCGGTTCTTGCGGATTTGCTCCCAGACGCGACGTACTGTTACCGAGTCGTAATAGGCGTACTCGTTCTGCTCCTTCCAGTGCTGGTTCTGATGATAGACGTCCATCTCCTTGGCCGCCTTCACCCAATCGCGATAGCTGCTAGTAGCTCGCATATTCCTTCGGAGTCTTTCTCGCTTTCCTGTCCATGCTATGTAGTGCTCGTACAGGAAGATGTAGAATCGTGTCCAGAGGTAGGATGCGCCCAACCCCACGAGCCAGACGACCACAAATAGCAGGAAGGGCCACTTCAAAAGCCCATAGAGGTATCCCTCTCTCGTTTCATCGACTGTGCGGCGCCCAACAGCGGTCTTCTTCCTGCGACGCCGCCGACTGGATTTGGAAACCCTCTGGTTCACCGGGGCCCAGTCGTGTTGGGCCGTGATGAACATGGGACCATTCTGCGCAGAGGGAGGTTCCGGCATAAGGGGCGAGTCGATGGATGCTATCGAGGCAGATCGAGTCAGGTCAAGACTGAGCGAGCTTCGGTCGGCGGGATGCCGAGGGGAGGAGACATCGTCTGGGGACTGGATGGGGTCGGGTGCGCTGAGAGCCTGAGCAAAAGCGGCCATGTGCTCAGGGGGTACGAAATCGCGGTCAGCGTCGGGAAGCTTTGTGTAGTCGAAATCCTCGGGGGAGAAGCCATAATTGTGATGACGACGGGAACCCAGAAAGGGAACCCATGACTTTGGAGGGGCAGATTCAGATTCGGTGGTCATTGTTGTTGGTGTTGGAGAGCCATATGCCGAACGACATGATGGCCTCAAACACGCTTTCGGTAGGAGTGCAGAGCCGGAGAGGGCTTTGGGCTTTGTTGGTGCCGGCTAAGTACCTACTTAGTAGGTAGGTAGATCAGATGCCGCTGAAGGCCCCACGAGGAATGAGAAATGAGAAATGAGAAGTGCGGAATGGCAATCACGGTGTTACCAGGTAGCACTGGCTTACTGGCAGCTTCAACGGTCCGAGGTACGAGGTCGTGTGCAAAAGCGCAACGTCATACCAGTTTAAGCTATGGTCCAAGCGCCGTGCAGACTGCCCCGATCAGCCCCCTGGGCCCTGGCAACCTGGCTATCTCCCAGGTCCCTTCAGCTTCGAAGGTTCTAGGCTCTCGGTGCAGACCAGCTTGACAAGCTGGCCCAGATGGTGATCACCGCACGGCAATATTACTTGGTTGTGGTTCAGCTAGATGAGTGAATCGTGAATATGACAAGTAGTTGGCTTCACTAGGTACCTCGGCCATGTCATCGTCAATTTCTCCTGCTTTGGTCAGGCCATCACACGTTCATGCTCACACTCGATTCCTAGCTGTTGTCGAGCCATAGCCCCATCATCCTTCAACGTGATTGTCTGGTCATGCCGGGCCTTAGACTCACTTGTCTCCCGCTGTGGCATTGCCGTTTCTATAAGGATAATGCCATCTGGCCCCGGTTATCACATTATAGGAGGACGGGCTGAGTACTATGCAGAAGATCAAGTAGGGATTAATGAATTCAGTGCCTCTAACCCATGACTCCTATTCATAGAAAACCTGCCCAATTGTGTTGGCTTGGGCTGGTTGAAACAAGTATGCTGGCAACGAACTCCGTCTCTCCGCCCATAATCTTCATTAAACGTACTGCGACAGCCATCGAATGCCCTCACCGTAACCTGGCTTGTAGTTAGTATACTTGAATGGAAGCCAAACCTGCATCTGAGTACGTACCTTGCCTCATGACCACGGAGCACATGAAGACCTCGATCGGCCGAATTCCCTCCAAAGGCACCTTGCCCTTGCCAGTTGTCTGGTACAGGCCTAGCTCATGTCGGAGCTGCTCCTCAGAGACAGCATCGGGGTGGTCGATCTTGTTTCCAAGGACCACGAAGGGTACCTTGGCCAGCTCCTCCATTGCCAAAAGGTGGTCGAGCTCGGCCTTCGATTCGGAAAGGCGCTCGTGGTCCCTGGCATCAACAAGGAAGACGATGCCGTTTACTTCAGGGAAGTAGTCCCTCCAGAGTCGGCGCGCTGTTGTAGCCCTCCAGTTAGCCGCAGGTCACGAAATCGTAGAGAAAGGAAAGCATCATACCCTGTTGGTGACCACCCAGGTCAAAAGTGGTGAAGCGGACGTTGCCGATGGCGAGCTCCTCGGACGCTTCCCAAGGTTAGCTTGCTTATCCTTTACCATGTAAGCCTTGCGGTAGCAGGGCAATTGACATACTGGGATGAAGAGTTGGCTGGAGGATGGCGACTCGGTCGTTCTATAGTGTCCATCCGTTAGCATATTTTGGGTTGTGTCTCGAGCGCAAGATGTAGCTGCACCGCAGGAAGGGAGCATCGTGGGAAGGCAGGGAGAAGCGCATCGGTACGCAGAGGGTGGTAGGGTGGTGTGCGGGGAGAAAGGAGGTAACTCGTAAACGGACCTTCAGCATGTGCAGAAGAGTCGTCTTTCCGGCATTGTCAAGGCCAAGGAAAAGCAGCTTCGCATGCTTGTTCATCAAGCCCAGCGACGAGAGGACATCGTAGACTGGTGAGCGGACAGGTCAGCATCATCACGCGATGCACCATAGATGGCTGGGGGAGACCAACACCACTGCACAATCCACATATTGGCGATAGTCGGAGTGAACGGGAGAGGGAGAGTCGGGAAGTGCGCTTGCGTTCGTGAGCCGGCGTCTGAAAGGACTTTGATGGTGCTTGTCTGTAGACCGCAGGACAATGAAAGAGGCAGTGATGGATGGAGGCGGCTTGAATGCTACGTATGTCCCAGCCTAGCCACGAGCCAGCTTGCCCTGCGGAAAATTGGTAGTGCTGGGTCCCTGCCTCGCCGCTTGTGCTCAGCTGGCCGCCAACTGGCCCCAGTGCAGCCAGCTATCAGTGTGTCCCGAGGTCCACGTCAACCTCCAGTCTACCGGAACCTGCACGGACGGTCTTCCCGAATGTAAGGAGACGGGACCCTTCCAAGCTTCCAAGCTTCCAGGCCTCCGGTCACTTCAGACCATATTCACTTGTCAAGTGTTCATTTTGCTTCAACAAAGCCATGAAGCCATTGCATATGGGTTAGTCGATCTGTAACCGGAGAGACCACCAGCTACAATCAAGCCTTGAGACAACCATGTAACAGCCTGGTTACAGCATAATGATTGTGTCTTCACCATCATTCCCCGCAGTTGCAATGGTTTGCACCCAGTCAGGTACCTTACCTACTATAGATTATCAGGCATATCCTGCATAGCAGGTGCTAATGACAACTAGGTATTACCAGAAAAGTGTCTTGTTCTCACTGAAGCGAGTGATATATATATTCTGTCAAGCAGAGAGAAAAAGAATTGTATGTTTACCGAATCGCCGTCCCATGCTGAATGTCCGCCATCCCATTGGTATCCTTAATGCATCACCAATGCAGCCTGCCCAATGCCCAAAAGGGGATATGCCAACTCCTCGGCTCGAGAATGAGATGTACTCAGGGGAAGAAAATTCGTCAACGGCATGAAGAATCAAGTTTATGTACATTGGAGGAACTGATGCGGAAGCTCAGCGGCCAGGTTTTTGAGCCGCAGACTCCCAAAGAGGTACAGCGGAAGATCGGAGAATAGGACGGCAAGCTGTGAAACCATCTAGCCAATAGATTGGCTGCAACGAAAGAGCGATGCGGTCAGATCGAGAGCACGAATTGATCGGGCCCGAGTTTACCAGCCGAGAGAAGCCCAATCTCGCGCATCCGCTGGGCGCCTTTTCCAGGTTGGGGTCGGTTGTCGACCTGTCCCTTCCGCGCTTTGTTGTTGTGCTTTTGCAGGTACTTCTCCTTGAACTTCTCCTTCCGGCGTTGGCGCTTTTGCTCCAAACCCTTGACGATGTCAATGGCTCCACGGACGTGAACTCCATTGTGAGCTGCCTTGCCAGGTCGACGGTGGCTCTTGAGGTGCTGTGGAAACAGACCTGGCGCCCTGGGAAGCGACTTCGTGTGCGTCAAACCAGGGCGAAACGCAAGCGACTTGAACTCATGCTTCCCACGATGCCCGTCAAGAACGAGAGAAGCGGGAGGAGATTGCATCGCACGAATCGGCGCCGGCCGAGGGGAATGCCTGTCGAGTAATCGCTTCGGTGATCGACCTCGGCCCTTTGGCGGGGGTGAGTGGTGACGCTTGGGTGGAGGAGAGTGATAGCGCTTTGGCGAAGTCTGACCCGCTTTCCTTCTGCGGCGATCGCCGTCCTGTCGATCTGTGTGGTGCAGGTCTTCCAGCTCGCCATGAATCCAAAGCGGCTCGTCACTGTCGTGAGCACGTCTCTGAGGTTCGATATCTTCATCCTCTGGCTCCGAAGTCGGGAAGCTGGGATCGATATCTTGCGGAATGAAGTGGAGTCTCTCTTTCCGCCTGGCAGCAACTTTCTTGGCATACTCGTCTTCAAGCTCGCGATCCTCGTCTAGCGTACCACATACAAAGTCTGTACTGTCCGGTAGTTCGGGCGTGCTGGGTCGGATTTTGATCCGGCGGCTCTTTTCTCGAACAAAGCGCGCATCGGTGACTGGGGCATCTGATGAAGAGGACGAGTCCGATCTGTTGCCATTAAGTGAAGGTCGACGATAAACTGGAGTGCCGCCCGAGAGATTGAGAGCCGTGCTCCGACCAGGTGTCCAGAACTGATCCCGATCGTTGTCGTCATCATCAGAATCGGCAAAGCCGACTTCGTTATCGGTGTTGTAGCCATCGGAAGCATCGTCGTCGGTACCATACCCCGAGAAACCATCATCGTCGTCGTCGACGTCCTCAACCTCAGGTTCTTCTTGGCCATCATCCACTTCATCCTCATCCTCGTCTTCAACCTCGTCGTCCTCGTCCTCGTCCTCGTTAGCTTCCGCATCGAGATCATCCTGCTCATACTCCTCCTCTTCCTCCTCAAGCGCCTCTTCCTCGGCTTCCTTGCCAATCTTTCGGATTTCATTCTCCTTGCGCAGGGTGTCGTTGATTGTCAACCGACCGCAAGCAGTATAGTTCTCCTTAAGCCAGTCTTCCTCGCGGGGTTCGTCGGAGGCGAACTCATGGAAGTGGGAAGATTCGCTTTTCAAATCGGTGGGGTTCGCGGTCAAATATTTAGCAGAGCGATGGGAGCTTGGTCGGCGCTGCGCCGGACGCGGTGTCAAAGATCGCTGTGCGCGACCACGACTGGACGAGGGGGACCGATATTTCCGCGTGGCCGAAGGCGATTGAGAGCCGTTCCTAGCAGGTTGGTCGCAGGACGAGACAGCAGTGACCCGGGGCTTCTCCTCGTGAACTGGCGAGTCCTTGCGTTGAGCTGGCTTCGCAGGACAAGCAAACTTGATGCACGTCTTCCTTGGGACCTTTACTTCAACCTCAACTTTAGTTTCCGGTACCTGAGGGGGCGAAAGGATGGGCTTCTTTGCCTCCGGTTTTGGGCCACAGGCGAATGAGATGCAACGTTTCTTTGCCAGCGCTTCAACACTCGAGTCCTTCGGCCCATTCTCATTCGCAGCCGGCGCTTGCTCTCTCTTCGGCGTTGTCTGGTCTGAGTTGCCAAACCGTATGGACTTCGGCTTCGAGTTGAACAAATCTGTGTTCAGTCGAGCCATAGAAATTACTGGTGGTGGAGGGCTCGGTGTATTGGTCCGCGCCGGGCTCGTGAGTCCAGTGTCGCTCGTCAGGTCGGCCGTAGAAGCAATGCTGACACTGCTGTTCATCGATCGGCGACGGGTAGATTGAGGATTGAAATGGAACTTGAGAGTTCCCTCGTCCGGATGATGGAGTGCTCTGGTAAGTAGTGACTCGGAGTGCTCGCTGGTCTTGCGGACAGTGCTTCTCCGAAATTGGGTCTCGGAAGCTACGTTACAAGCGCGTCTGTCAGGAGGCTCATCCACTTCAGCAGAAGCCTCCTCTTCCAACGAGTGTTGGATACACACGCCTTGAGCGGACCAGGCCAGCACGTTAGACTTGGCCATGTCGTGGATCGGTTGATGTGTCATGGTGAGGGTTCTTGATATTGTGGGTTCAATACGGGTTAGTTGCAGAGGCGAAAGGTGCAGCTCGAGGGAAGTCTCGCCAGTAATGGGCCACTGAAACTCGAGCGAGTACCTCGGGTGTTTCCCAGTTGGGAGAGCTGAGCACAGGGTTCGAGGAGGTGAGAGCAACGTGGCGAAGCGCCTCGTGGGAAGCAAGTGGTGCCAAAGCTCAAATAGCAGTGATATCAAGGATGATAGGCTGCTGCACTGGGCGCAAGCTTCGTTCCTGTGCCAGGAGAAGCGTGGTCAAGTATGTCCCTAGGGACCGTCTTGCTATAACTGCAAGGCCATAATATCTCGAAGAACACGCAAGAGGATACTTGTAGATGTGGGAGGGTCGGGACCTGGCGGTTGCGAGGCCAAGGCACACGTAGTGGTGGTTGGTGGTGGTTGGTGGTTATTGATGGCAGTGGTGTAGTTTACCCAAGTTGGCGAGGTCTTGGATGTCTTGGGGTGGCGGTGGTTGATTAAGAGCCAAGAGCCAACGGCCAACGGCAAGCGCAGGACGGACGGCAGAGGAGGGCCAGGAGAGTAAATGCGGCGCACAAGGAATTGTTGTGTGCCGTGTGCCTAAGGGACCGAAAGGGACTCCGTAGCCAGCTAGTTGCCAACGGGAGAGAGAGAAAAAAAAAACAATTAGGGAATGCAATGCACGACGGGGCGACCGCGTCCTCTAGTAGGGGTCTTAGTCTGTTTGAGCGGCACCGTCTGGGTTGGATCCGAAATAGCTTGCGAATGACGTCGGGCACTTCGGGATGGTGGCGCGAAGGGTTGTCCTAAGTTGTCCGTGGAAGTATGGGACTCTGGGCCGAAGAGTGGTTCCGGATTGATTCTGGTCTGGCAAGCCGAGTGGCACTGCAACGCCGAGAGCGGCGCGAGGAGAGCCCTCTAGAGGGGAGGGTATGCACTCAGGCGCACCTGTTTATGCAGCGCACGTTCGGGGCCCCTGCTGGCTGGCTGGCTGGCTGGCCGTCACGACAGACAAGCGCCTGCCGCTGCACGGAGAAGGCTCGGGCAGCTTCTGTCGACTCTGAAGAGGCCGGTCGACCGGTGGTGTTTGCGAGACTCCTGACGAGAAGCGAGCCGAACAGAAAAAACCGATGAGAGCAGAGGGCAGGACGAGGGTGGGAGACAGCCGACTTTTCTTACGAAGGGCAGGGCAGGGCAGGGTAGGGCAGGGCAGCAGACTCGAGTCGGTCCTGTGCTGAGCCAGGCGTGCCGGGGTTGCTTGCGCATGCAGGAGCAGAAAGAAACGAACAGGTCCAGCGCAAAACTGAAAGCAGAAGCTAGCCCGGTGCAGATCTATCTCATTTGCGATTTGCGCAATGAAGGTGGATTCGGCTTCAGAGTCCGAGTCGGCGCTGGCTGCTCAGCTCAGCTTAGCTTAGCCCCATCCTCCCTGGAAGAAATAATGATTTGGGGACGGAAGGGCAAAAAGGGTCTGCCGGGCAAGATTCAAGAACCAAGAACCGAGAGCAGAGGTCCAGAGGAAAGAGCGGCGAGCGAGCGAGCGGTAGGGGAGCCCGGCAGCCGGTCAACACCCCGGCTTGCTGATTTCCTGAATTCCTAAGATACTTTTAAGCGGGCCTGTGCCGAAGCTGCCCTGGCCGTGAACAGCAGAGTCGAGAGGCTCGACACTCTCGACACTCGACAGTACCTCCTCCTGGAAGGCAATATCACGGGCAGCGAGCGGATGGACGACTCGGGAATGAACAAGCGGTATGCGATCGCAAGGAAGAAGCTGGCACACTGTACGTAAGTTGGTAGGCAAGGTAGGCCAGGTAGGACGGTAGGCTGTTGACGGTTGAGGGTGTACAGCAGCACACCAGGCTATGCCGAATGCGGGCGGCATACGCCCAGCACACCCAGCGCTCCTAGCACTTGCCCAGGAGCGGGTAATAGAGGCTTGGTGGGCGGCTTGGAAATCTTGGAAGGCTTGGCCGATGAGCACGGGGGCGCTTCCTTTCGCTGTGGATTTCTGTTTCTGTTTCTGCGTCTGCCTGCCTGCCTGCCTGCCTGCCTGCTTCTGTTTTTGGAGACTGGCTCGTAACTGCAATGCCCTGTGCTCTGAACCTTCTCCTTTTCGCGCTCTGCTCCCAAGCTCTCTCCGAACCCCTTGCCTACTTTACCTTACGGATGCAAAAGCCGTGAAAGGCATCGCCGAATGACAGATGCCAGCTGATTGCCGAAGAGCGCATGTGCTTCAGCGGCTCAAGCCAGTCACCGCTCGTCAGTTTGTCGGTGACTCTGCGCTTATCGTGTGTTTCTTCTGTACTCTGTAGTAAGGTCTGTATGTATAACTGGTCCCCGCCCCCGTACGACCGCCAGCCAGTCGTCAGTCGGGCCAATCATGCCGCAGTCGACAGACAGTACACTCCCGCTGCTTCCATCCGACGCGATATTTGTTTGAGGCGTTGGTGCTGTCGCCGCTGGTGTTGGCTGGCATGTGAGTGAACCAGTCCTCCACGAAATCCAGAAAATCGCTCAAGCTACCGGCGTGGTGCCGTTACTCATGCGTTGGGAACGTGGATGTTAATGAGCTATAGTAGCTCAAGGGGCGAGGCCGCTCTGCAATTTGGAAGCTCACGAGCATGCCTTGGAGCGCCTGAGAGTCTGGCCTCCTAGCCAGGGCCGTCTTGAGGCCCGGGTCCTCGCTCCTCACCGGATCCTGCAAGTAATGCTTCGCAATAGGACGAACCTGCTGTGAACAGATGCAGGACGGCCAACGCACGCCCCAGACATGGGTTCGCGGTACGTCTCTCCTTGTCTCCCATTGCACTGCAGCGCTCAGAAATCCCATGCGCCGCCAGGGCCAAACTGCAACTTTCCGGTCTGGTACTCTCGTACAGTAGCGCTGGTCCGTTAGACCGCTGGTGGCCCTGTGGTCCGTCGACAACATCCCTTGTTCGTGTCCCCCATTCTCTAGCCTGACCAAGGATACCAAGCAACCAAGGATACCAAGGATTGCGGGAAGCAAAGAACCCTGACCCCTCTCTCTCTCGCCTCTCCAACTCCAATCGAACGGTTCTCTGCGGACGCATGAGCTGGGGTTATCTGCGCGCGCGTCTGGCGATGGAGAAAATCTCGGCGGCTTCGAATGCGGTCGACTGTAATAAGACTCGCCAGTCAACCAGTCCTGGCGTGAACGAGCCCGTAAGCAGCCCGCCAGCCCGCCACCAAACCCCCCCAAGAACCCCTCCTGGAGGACCTCCGGCCAGATACAGCGGACGTCTGACACGCCAGCGGACACTCGCTCCGGCTTTCACCCTCCCTCCACTCAGAGGAGCATACCAGCAGCTTTCTACTTGCACCGTATTCAAGCTGGCAACCGAGATGGAGAATCCGCGTGCGAGCGGACCGAAGTCGTCTGCGAATTTCCGAAAGCAAAGTTTTCACTCTCAGCGAGGGCAAACTTCCCGAAGGCGGTGCGAGCGGTGTGAGCTGCGCATCAGTTTTTAGTAATAATCATACCTATTCATAGGTACCTACTCAGCAAGACTTGACTCGTGGCGGTGTCACCTCTTCTCAGCAATACCTAAGGTACCGGTAGGTAGACCGTAGCCGGGTGAGCCTGCAGGAGGTATTCATTCCCCTTGCGGCTGAGCTGCCGATGATCCACGGGTGTGCGTATTCCTTCGCTCAAGCACGGCTTATACAGGCGTCTGCCCGTGCCTCCCCCTAACCTAATCGAAATCGACGCCACTTCGACCCACGATGCATCGTATTGGCGAAACTTTCAACTACCTTAATAACTACCTCGCTTTGGGACCTGTCGTGAGCGGACTGCCGTCTCGCTGCTTCTTGAGTTTCCTGGAATTTCAAAGCGACTTGCAGTACACGCATGGATATCAGCACTAGCAGCTGCTACAATCGGTTTTCATGCACCATGCAAAGCTTCTGAAACAGCGTTGCACTGCAGCAGGCCAGGCCGTGGTCCTTGTGTTCTGTCCACTGACACTGGACGTTGTGGTATTGCGCAAGCATCCCAATAACCAAGCTTGGCCGAAGTCAGTGTGCAACCAAATCGATGGCGATGCGTCGCATCGCGCGAGATGCAACGCAGCACCCAGCGCCCGGCGCCCGGCACCATAGTGCTCGTAACCTTGTCCTCGGGCCACTGACGGAATTCGGCTCCGCGGATTGTCATCACATCATGAGCCAGCCGGCCCTGTGGCCATCTGCCTCGTTCATGCTACCACATGCGAGCCTTCCACCCAGACTTTGCGGGTTGCCAGGCACACCTAAGCTCACACACCTTCATGCCGTCTGACATCAGAGGCTCGGGTGACACCAGAGGGGTCTTCCGGCTAACTGCGTATCGCAGTGCGTATCGACATCCGAAGCGTCGAAGCTGTCGCGGCAGTCTACGTGTATCGCTGTGGCTCTGGTACTTGGCGAACTCAGATGCTGTGTGCGGGTTGGCTTGCTGGCAGCAAGGCAGCTCAGCTGCTTTCGAAACACCACGATTGGTTTGTCCTTACAGAAGCTGGGTTACGAGAAGTAGACAAGATCTGCGCACAAGCAAGACAAGGTTGCTGCGTTTCACAGCGCGGGATTCCCACGCGGGATTCAAGCTCAACACACCATGTGTCAAGATGCCATCAGCACATGGTTAGCCGAGCCACGCAACCACGAGTCGGCCCTCAACCAACTAACTCAGATCATTATCATCAATGTCTGTGGTAGCTGTCAGACGTTTCCCATGATATCCAACGTCCGGGCCGCCATGCATCCATTGGTCTGCGAGGACCGGTAGCAAAACCGTCCACCGCCTCCGACCCATCAAGGGCCTCAACCGTGATTGTCACTGCCGCCCTTGGCTGCTGTCAAATACCTACTACCTACCTAGGTACCTAGGTAGCCATGGCAGCCCAGCTTGCCCAGCATGTAGGGACTTGTGACGTCCAGCTGTCTCGTCGCTTGTCCCCGTGACTCTCTGAAGACAAGTTGTCACCCCGCATTCCACCCTGCCATATCGGGCCATCTTGGACCCCCATGTCCAGAACCCCGCAGTTCCACGGTTGACAGTTGGGGCGCTTCTGTTTCAAGCCTTCGAGCCCACGCGCTCCGCGTACTACGACGTCCTACGTAGCGCGACCGTTCGACGAGTGCGCATGATGTCGTCGTTATTCATCCAGTTGGCATGGCAGGCATGGGTGTGTCAGTGTGAGGAGGAGTCAAAGGGTCCAGTTCTTGCCGAGCCTGGCCCCCAAGCCCCCCCTTGCCCCTCAGCGACGCCCCTCATCACATTTGGCTTGCAACGTGTGCTAGTAGGATCCAGCAAGCCAGGTTGCCAGGCAGCCCTCGCTCCAGGGTCCGGAGGATTCTGACCTGTCGGAGAAGCGTTTCGTCTGCGTATTCCAGGACTGACGCGGAAGAGCGTCGACTTGTCGGCTCCCAATGCCATTCGCAGAAGCAGACTGGACGCCACGCTAAGGTGTAAGCCGCCGCCGAAGATGATCACCCAAGCAGGACCCCGCCACTGTCCATCTGTAGTCCATGGCTTGCGGATATCGGCAAGCCGAGTCCGCAGCGAAGACGACCGGCGTGAGAAATAGACAAGTCGACGTGTGTTCACGACCCTGCAGAAAATGAGCACACAAAGGGTCTTGTGTTCCAATCCAAAGCTCCGCGGGAGCGGCTCCGAGAAGACTCTGTCGGGCGTGGTTCCACCCGTTGCATTGACAGATGACGCGATGGTACAGCTGGAGGGGGTTTGGAATGGTTCCGCAAATGTCAAAGCAAGCAAGGCACCAAGCAGCCAAAGTAAGGCTGGCCGGCGACGGCTACTATGCGTTCACACTGCGGAATTAGCAATGACACAAGAGGTCGGTCGTCAGAATGTATCGGATATCAGACACATCAAAGCCGGCCTCAGCGCAGGAGTCGAAGACGGCAAGTGGAGTGATCACAGAACTTGTCAGCAGGCAACTTGGTAGGGCAACGCAGAAGGCGAGATGGTTGCGATGCGTTGGATTGCTGTGATAAGCTATATCATTTTCCATGGCAATTTGACACGAAATGGCTTCATTCGCCCTTGGACGAGTCAGCTCAGGCTCAGTCTCTCGGGGCAAAGTCACGTGAGCTGATTCACGTGCAGTCTAGCCCAGAATGGACTAGACTGTAGCTCCGAAACCCCCGACCGTCCAGCATTGCGTTGAATCTCAATTTGCAGACAACGTCCATCGTGAGCTTGGTCGTCTCGGAAAGCCTCAATTGACAGCAACCGTCATCATGAACTCCCTTCGCGTCGCCCGCGCAGCTCTCCGAGCTCGTCCTGCAGCTATGCGGCTACCGATCCAGCCGCTGCAGCGACGTACCTACGCCGATGCCGCCCCCGACAAGGTTCGTCTTCTTCGAAGTCCCGTTGCCAGTACGCCTGCTAACTCGCGCAACCAGATCAAGCTGAGCTTGTCCCTTCCTCACCAGGTACGGCCGACCCTGTGACAATCGATATCTCTTGCAAGTCCCCGACTAGCGAATGGGATTGGACCTCGAATGCCGTGCCCATACGAAGGCCCCGCGCGACCACTAGCTAATTCCCGCAATAGTCTATCTACACCTCCCAAGATGTCGTTCAGGTCAACATCCCCGCTGAGTCGGGTGAGATGGGTGTCCTCGCCAACCACGTCCCCTCGATCGAGCAACTGAAGCCTGGTCTGATCGAGGTTGTTGAGGATGGCGGCAGCAGCAAGCAGTTCTTCCGTACGACTCTCGTTTCCCAACAACTATCCCGGACACCGTGCTAACTGGTGGTAGTCTCCGGTGGCTTCGCGACGGTCCAGCCGAACTCGGTCATGAGCATCAACGCAGTCGAGGGCTACCCCCTCGAGGACTTCAGCGCCGATGCCGTCAAGGCGCAGTTGGCCGAGGCACAGAAGGTCGCCAACGGCGGTGGCAGCGAGCAGGACGTTGCCGAGGCCAAGATCGAGCTGGAGGTAAGCCGTGCTTTCACGCATGATTTGTGAGCCTCCTGACTAACAATTGCAGGTTTTGGAGAGCCTGCAGGCTGTCATGAAATAGACGTATAAAGATGAGAACCATCTTGGCTCCGTGTACATCAGAATAATTCCCTGCCCTCGCAAAGAGCATACCAACATGAATTCATCGACCTCAGGCTAGAAGACCGCTCTTTCTACCTAGTGGCCGTATTGTTCCTTCCTATGCCGATGCTGCAGCTTCCCATTATTACGCACACATAGCTTCAGGTAGGTGGTAACTGAGTTTGTAGCACTGGTGCTATCCGTTCTTTCGTGTTTGTTTGACTGCCAACTTCAATCCTCCTGTTGACGACTCACCTAAACCCCGACATCCTTCTAACGACGGAGGACGACACACCCCTGGAGCATGCATCTACCCTTCTCTTACACTGCGCGATAGTCGATTCCTAGACCCGATAACGTATCGTCATTCCAGCCTCACTCCAACCAGTATGCCTACCGATTCGTGGTATGATCCCATTACTGGCACGCCCAATGCTCCGCTAGCTCGGGCGGAGCCGTCTGCAGAAGGAGTCGTTCCGAATGGGACTGTGAACTACCGCCTACACCGCTTTGACAACGCAACACACGTCGACAAGCCTTGGT
This sequence comes from Xylariomycetidae sp. FL0641, assembly GCA_022376655.1. NCBI lineage: Eukaryota > Fungi > Ascomycota > Sordariomycetes > Xylariomycetidae sp. FL0641. The sequence continues at coordinate 26,788 of JAJJKE010000020.1, forward strand.
CTGGAGAAAGCGAATTGCGCGGTCGTGAGCAGGGACATACGGATGTTGTTTAGGGGCGTCGTCCGCGTTCCCGTCTCGCCCGGCCTTCGTCGCTGCAGTTCGATGTCGAATACTCCGACTTCAAGCCTTGCGGACACGCGTTTATAGCTTCGAATTGCGGCCGATATCGATACGCTTTTCCATGGCACCCTCGACGCCAACACGAGAACCTCAGTGGGGCACCTCAAGAGAGTGATTCCCTAGAACACATCATCCACAGGCCCAAATCTCAACAGATACATCCACTCGATCGGTTTGGTCTCCCTTCCCAGCTGACTACCCATCCAACGCATCCAAGGCGAAAGCGAGAACCGGCATCGGAGGATTTGTCTCTCACAAGAGATGGCAACGCTAGTCCGGGGAGATACTGCAAGGTTTGCCATATGTGTTCAGCGCGGACTTGGTCGCCCTCTCGGTGTTCTGTCTGCCATCATCTGCTTTGCGAGGAATGCGTATGTGAGGTGCAGGAGGGAATCCAAGGTGCACATGCAGACTTCACACACTATCCGAGTCGGATAATCCGGCATGATCGTGCACGATATGTTGAGCCCTCGGGGCAACCTGGTGGACAGACACCAAGGACTCACGGAGTGACCAGACACGCCGGGGCTACGGAACACACCCATGTTTTGCAGCATCAGTCGGCTGGCTCGGAACATAATTCTGCCAGGGGAGCTGGGCATGGCCAGACTTCACATTACATCCTCCCAGAGACACCAGCGCCGGGCTCGAGTTTTGCGAAGGAGTGGGCGGAACTGTCACTCCACCAACCAGCCTGGTCCGTGAAGCGAAGTCCCTTTCTCACCGCTGACAGAGCCGTACAACACCAGTCACATGGGCATCAGGTCACAGTCGAATCAGTCACACGGGTTGAATGCGAGGACGCCATCCCGGAAAGTTCTCGCCAGAAACCTTCTGCCCACGAGCCTACAACGCATCATGGCGTGTACAAAAACGAAAGCGGTCACCAATGCCAGGTCGTGGAGGAATCACCAACGACAGTCTACCGGCGCCAGAGTCTGGAGGTACGCCCTCGCGCAGAGCTAGTCGATCAAGAGTCCAACGAGTACACAGCCCACCGTCATCATTCCGCGGATTTCCACGGTCCGCACCATATCGCTGAGCACCTAGCAAAAGCAGTCGGCCATGATGTCCTCCGCCTTACCAATAAGCACACGATACAGTCTGGTCACCAGCTTTCAAGCTCGAAGTCTACGGATTCAATAAGACAGGCACGCAATGGGCATCCGAAACAACTCCTACCCCTTACGCCAGTCCAACCATCAACAGCGATTGCTCCTTTCCAATACGTTCAAGCTGTCGAACCACCAGGTCACCCAACGCATGGCAGAGGGCATAGCAATGGGCATTCGGCTGATCCTGTGGATTCCGGCCATTATGTTCACTCGGCCGAAACCTCGGCTGATCAGTCTAGACGCTTGGATGATACCCATCTGGATGAGCACCGGGTGCGCAGTCACCATTATGCGGCAGCGGATGACACTACGTCGGGTGTCCATGGAGAAGACCGACAGTATCGCCATGATCAGCAGCACGGCAATACCTCTTCGTCCGAATACTTACATCAGATTGTGCATGACGAGGTAGAACAGCAGATTGCCGCGACCCGCAGTGAACACGTAACAAATCAACATGCCAACGAGCCTGCTGCCGGTGAGGACCATGATGTCGGCAAGCTGAGGATAGCCGAGCACGAAAGCGAGCACGATGCAGGCAGAGGGGAGGTACCCAAGAATCGAGTGATGAGCCCTCCAGAGTGGTTACGATTTCCCAGCAAGCAAGCGGCCGATGCTACTGCCAGATTGCACCATATCGACACAAGAAGTCACGAGACTCTGGAACACAGGTATGGCTATCTGTCAAATGTGCAAGTTCAAGATTCGAAAGGGGGGATTCTCACTCGTTCTTGGAGGTCTATCCCCCAACTGAGACCATCTCAAGATACCCACAGTGAAAGCCAACCCCAAAAGGCGTCATCTCAGCACGAGAATTCTTCTGAGCAGTTCCGCCGGTAGCACCGCGATCATCAGGTGACTTCGGAAGAAACATTCGACTCAACTTTGCGCAACATACGAGGGGGCCTCCGTACGGTATCAAGGCGAGGGTCACACCATATGCAATCGCGTGGCAAAAGACACGAACATCAAGAGTCTCGCAACCAGGCATCCGGCTCTGCTCATGGCCGCCATTCCCAGCTTGAACAGTACGCAACGCTGCCGTCCATATTTCCCGAGCCCAGGGAGTCTCTTGAGCCTCAAGAGGGGGCCTCACACGCGGACCTCACTTCGGCGCAGTACCATGAGGCCAATCTGGAGGCAGAAGCCGATCTTCGAAGACTACTTTCGCAGTCACGTGAGATTACACGTGAAGGCTACTATTCAGAGGGGATCTCGACGTCCAAGCCCACGCCTCTACCGCCGCTACATCCTCCGCGGCGAGTCGGCTCGGGCGGCGAATCGGCAGCACCTGATCGCGGCTCGGTACTCGACCAAAGCTCTTCGCGGCAGCAGCAGAGGAACGTGGACTCGCTGCTCTCGGTCGACCGGCTCTCGAGCCTCGAGCTGCACCACCCGGCCCCCATCGCGCCGCCCAACCACGAATGCGTGTGGAAGGAGCGGTACCTGGCGCTGACGGCCGAGATCCGCCTCCTAAAGGCCGAGATGACGTCGACCCGGCGGGCGTCGTTGCGCGGCGACTCGCAGGCTTGGGACAACTCGATGCAGGAAAGCCAAGACGAGCAACGAGGAGCAGTAATGGGAGGAGGCTCCCAGGAGGACGAGTTTGCCATCTCGGGCCTCACTATCGTCATGCACATGAAGGGCAAGGACGATATTGTCATCAACACCGACCTGACCCAGGACTTGGAGGAAGAGGCGGCGGAGGATAGCGGTCCCGTCGTCGGATGAGAGGCCGGGGGGGAAGATCGGTTCTAGGTCGCGCAAAGTCGCGAGATTCCTGTTGGCGTCGGAGGGTAATGAATGAGACTAGTCAGTAGTTCCTAGGCTGTATCAATAACACAACATTCCTGCACGTTGCCTGCCACTATCCATCGCGGCTATGACAGTCTGGCGTCCAGTGCTCCCTGGGATGGGATGTTGGTCTGGTGGTCTCAACGCTCTCTACCCAATGGGTAAGGGAGTACGTTACTCGACGTCCTGTTGGATGGCCAATCCTCCTAAGTCTTGAGATTCAATGGTTATCAGACGGTCTAAACATACCTCACCTGAGGTGCTCTGATTATTAAACGTATGCGACACCCGGAGATGATAAAGCTTTCCCGCATTTCCAAAGTCATGTGGATCAGATTGGAACGTTAGCCCACGTCATCTGGGAGGGTTTGGAATTCGTGAGTTACTGAATAATCACAGATATCCGGATACTTGGCCGACCCCCTGCCTCGGTAATGGGGTGAATTCATAGTTGATCGGTTTATTTCGGCTGATTTCCCATTGTGGTAGTGAGCAAATGGCTCCTTTCTAGCCACAAGATGTGCCTCGGTTTCTTCGGATTTCTTGGGCGGTCAATCCCCAACCCACTGAACGGAAGACTGTGCCTTTGCCAACCCGTTTAAACTTGAATCGGCCCAAGGCCACAATCTCGTGCTCTACAGCCGGGTGCCACGGAGCTGAGTACCACTGGCTCCTCCTCTTTCAGTTCCAGAGCGACACCCGGCTCGAAATAGAACTGTCCTAGCTCCTCCCACCACTTTGGCCATAGCTTGCCATATGGCGTGTTCAGGGCCATTTCTAGTTCCCCTTGAGTTTTGAACACGGCCTCGAGAGCTCCCTCGAGAGCTCTCCAAGTGCTGTTCTCGGTCAGACCATAACTGTCTAGTTCGACTGTGCGTTGGGTGAGATTGCCGACGTCATTTTCATGGCGCACTCCAAGACTCCTGGAGCATCTTCACTCGCGATGACCGACAGGTGACCTTCCCACCGCGGACTGGCCTTTTTGAACCAACTACAGCCAGGGAAAGCCACTTCAAAGATCAACTGCCACTTAGACCCGAGGAATCATCTCTCGGACAAACAACCAGAACGTTACCCTATGTCGAGTGCTAGAAGAAACATTCCAGAGGGCACGCGCTTCAGCAGGACTGCTCGACGCGGCTAACGAGGCTAATATGTGCAGCTATTAGGAAATAAACACAACGTTGCGTGGTTGCTAGCACGACCAAGAGTGTTTCAACTTGGCGGTGGTGGTCGAAAATAGAATCCCCAGGTTTGATGTTTTGTTTCATGAGTAAGGTAACGGCGCGAACGCTACAGGGGCCACTTGAGCAGGCGAGGAATAACCAAGATCGCCGCCGTTGACGAAGGTTAGGTAACCTAAACGTTTAAAAGTTGGCATCGGACGCCAAGACGAGTCGGTCGGTATTCCACGAGCAATAAGCTTTCGCCAAGTGCCAAGACGATACCCGTGATGGCGTCCCGGGCTTTCGCATTGTCAAGCGTTTCTCAGGGCTTGGCTCTCATAGGCTGGATGGAGAATGACGGGTGATGGAGATGGTTGGAAGAGTGCGGGGTATGTGCGGAAGCAAGCGAGTCCTCTGTGCCTCTTTTGCGAGTTGTGCTCTTTCGCTGTCTCTGCGAAATTGGCCCGAATGTATCCGTACGGGCTGCTGCAGACGGGACCTGCGGGTGGAAGGATGGGCGAACTGGTCCAGCACTGAGCACGGAATGTGCGCTCCCGCATGAGCAGTACTTTCCGCATGAGCAGGATTCGCTGCATTGCGAAGGTGACACCTCAACACCCAGTCTGCTTCCAGATCAGGCATGATGTGTCCTGTGAATCACGATGCGCGTATCCGTAGTTGGTGCTCCAAGGCTTGCAAGGCCTGCTCCAGAGTCGGAAGAGGATGGACACACACACACACACACACACACACACACACGCTCACTCACTTATTTTTGACCCACCACCATCCGACTATTCAGGTAGTACGTATTGCTCCGGTACCTGGTGGATGAAGTCTTTTTTATCTTTTCAGGGTCCTCGATAATCCCTCTTCGCTAGCATGGCCAAGAGACGCCGGACCGCGCTGTGTTCTTTCTGGTGGCGCTGGAAATAGGGTGTTAGCGTTGAGACACAATGCACGGGCCGGTCAGTCACGGCTCTCCCGGTCTCCAAATTCGCTCAAGCTGGTGGATTGTTTTGCCCAGGAAAGGTCCCAAGGGTACGCCCAAGGGTACGCTCAAGGGTACGGAGGATCTTGGGAAAGCTTGGGGTGCTTGTGCACAGCCTCCTTTTGCTGCTTTTGCTCGAATTTGCTCCGGTCCGGTCCCGCCCCGCTTCCAGCGGCACAGTCAGACAGTCATGCCCTACTTCAGCTACCTACTACCCGGTTGGAGACGAGCCGACGATGACTGGATTCTGTGATCTTGATCTTGATTTGGATTTGGATTTGGATCTTGATCTTGATCTTGGCCTTTCCCCTGTTCTCTTGCTGGAAGAAGAGAGATGGAAGAAGAGAGCTGTGCCCGAAGCCTGCAGTGACGGTGCAGGCCACATATTGCATGCGGTGCTGCAGCCGAAGCGCGATCGGGAGTTCTAGGGATGCTTAAACATGATCGAGTTGCCGTTAAGCACGCACTTTGGCTAAGGGGAGAGTCGTCTGCAGCCATGCGGCAGATAGTCGTCCAACTGCCGGCTGCTCCTCGTCCACGTGCTCACCATTCACATCTGGAGAGAACAGGCCGATATGACATAAGGCACTGGATAGTTCCGCTCCAACGGGTGACTCCGGACTGGCGAGTCGTGAGACAGGAAGACGGGGGAGGGGGCCGACTTTGCCCTGGCGAGCGAGCGACCCGACGTGGACGGGGACGTGGACGGGGACGGGGACAGGGACGGGGACGGGGACGTGGTCGTGGAGCAAGAGGAATGGGACGTCTTTTCTATTACTGTGCCTCGTGTGCTGCAATCGCACCACCACTTGGAGTTGCATTTCGAGATGAACCTGCACTTGCACTTGCACTTGCACTAGGTGATGAGTAGTATCTTGGTGGCAGCGGTGGCAGCGCCCGTGAGAAATGAACCGAGCGGCACGGGAGCGCTGGCGAACAGTGAAAATGGCATCCAAACAATCTCGAGACACATTACCCCGTGGGACTACATGTCCCTACAAGGTTCGGTCCTAGTCCGAACAGCGCCTCGAGTCCCGATACAGGCGGAGAATATCACTGTACACCGTACGCAATGGAGACTGCAATGTGCGGTGGACCCCTCACGCCCCTCTAGCGGCCGGGCCAGCCATTCAGACGGGGGATAGCGTGCTCTGACTGTACCACTCGAGCCACTGTATTACGGGCTGCAGGGCATGCAGGCAAGACAGGCTAGCTCGCGACCTTTAAGCCAGTACCGGTAAGGTATTACCCAGCACTCGTCAGCAGCGGTCGCGACTATCGCTCGCTTTCTAAGGTCTCCCTCCAACCCGCCCGCCTCTTCTGCACCGTCCCTCTCCTCCCCCAACTAGACTTCTCGGCGCCCAGCCCTCGAACCGGTTCCCATTTCCCATTTCCCAGGCCATCGCTGCACTTGCTGTACCTATCTAGCGACTTCAAGACCTCTACGAACCCCCGCTGCACTCGATTATCGACCATACCGAGCCGACGCCGTCATTGCTGAAGAAACCGGAAAACTTGCTTGAAGCGCGCGAAGAAAAAAAAGGCACGACTGACCTCGACCCAACTCGACCCGACTCGACTCGACTCGACAAGACAGTACCCTCGCCTCCTTAGACTCGACTCGACTCGACCCGACTAGACTCGAACCCACGACGACAATTGTTCGCATTCGCAATCCCATCCATCCAGTGCCCTCGGGCCTCTCCCGTTCTATGGCGGCCGCCTCGATCTAGCCAACACTGCGTGTGAACGACGCTCGCCGGCACGCTGCCCGTTCTACGCGCCCTTCAAATGGAATCGTGTCGGCTCTGCCAGGTCAATCGGATCAACCGCGACGTTTGCCACCGCCGCCGGCATTATTCGCACACTCTACATCCTCCCCGCAGTTGGTTCGCAGTGTATCGCAGATACTCTCCGCCACGTCCGTGTCTCGATTGACACCATTCGCCCATCCAAACAAACGCAGGCCATGGCACAGCCAGGCATCATCGCCAACGGTGGCGTGGATGCCGATGTCGTTTCCTCGCCTGCCTCTCCCGAGTTCGACGATCTGCGCGATCCTTTCTATGCCTCCATTTTCCCGCAATGCTACGCCTTGGCTGCCACCACCGTTATTTCCTATACCTTGCTCATAATGCTCTTCATCGCGCCCAGGTCCTTTCTCGATGGAGGCGTTGTTGTCCTCGGCCGTCGCGGTTTCACCAACGGCCCCTCCAATGGCATCAGTATTGGAGGCCGTCCTTGGTTACAAAAAGTTGCGACGCTCACTGTCGCCGTCTCGCTCACCATTGCGACCTGCGACACCTTCCGCGTGGCCGAGACGCAGTATTCTCTGGGTATCGAAAATGCCAAAGAACTCCAGGCGTCGGTCTTGGGAGGCACTGAGCTGCAGGTCATACAGCTCATCTCCGATACCTTTCTATGGCTGGCCCAAGCCCAAACCTTGATCCGCCTGTTTCCACGTCAGCGGGAGAAGGTGATTATCAAATGGACCGCCTTTTCGCTCATCTCCCTGGACGTCATCTTCGGCGCTCTCGAAAGTTTCCAGTATACGGGACGAGGGAACACCAGGCCGCAGAATTTCAACGACGCCGTCCCGGCGCTAAGCTACTTATTCCAGCTGTCTCTGGGCTTACTATATGCGGCTTGGGTTCTTTACTATGCTTTGATGAAGAAGCGCTACGCATTTTACCATCCACTGATGAAGAACATCTGCCTGGTGGCAGTCCTGTCCGTCATTTCCCTGCTAGTCCCGGTGGTGTTCTTCGTCCTCGATATCGCGGAACCGGAACTCGTTGGCTGGAGCGACTACGTTAGATGGGTCGGTGCGGCGGCAGCTAGCGTTGTTGTCTGGGAATGGGTGGAGCGGATCGAGGCATTGGAACGCGAAGAAAGAAAAGACGGCGTACTGGGCAGAGAGGTGTTTGACGGTGACGAGATGATTGATATGTCGCCTTCAGACCTCTCGTGGCCTCGGCGTCGATCCAAGAAGAAGACAGAGTTGGACGAGGAAGAGGGAGGCGACAGTGCCAACAGTGCCAACAGTGCCAACAGTTCATCGTACGGAGGCCACCGCAACATGTGGCCTGCCATGTCTTCCATCGCCAATCGCTATCGTCCCAGAGCGAGCAGCAGCCCGAATGGGAGACAGCCCAGAGGAAACACGGCCGCACCAGCAACGGGCAGGACAAGAGCCCAGCTGTTGCAGCCACCCCTTTGGCCTTCTCGACCTCAGCCAGCAGTGACGCCAGTCAGCAGAACAGATACTGCGAGTGCGGACAGCACCGTCTACGCCATTAGATACCAGACTGTCACCGAATCGATATCACGTGTGACTGACGACAGAGACGCTCGTCCGCCGTCTAGGAGTGACGCTGGACCCTCGCCTACACCAGACCCGTCACCTGACGGAAATGCACAACCCCGAGATGAGTCTCAAACCGTCAGTCCCCCGGCAGAGCAAATAGCCGAGAAGGAGGAAGTAGGGACGGAAGCTCGAAGAGGGGGTCGTTTGAATTCGTTGTCTCAGCTCAACCCTCTTCGTCGTGCGTCTCGAGACTCACCACGCGAGGCGCCGTCACGCACCACACCGAAAGCGGAGAAAACGCGGCGGGGACACGAGGCGCTAGGGTGGTCGGGGGTAAGATCAAGAGTAGAGGATTTCACTTCTACACAAGCGGAACGGATCCTAGAGAGAATCCGCCCTACTCCCGACACGGAGAGTTTGCCGGTGGCAATAATACCTGCGCCGCCACGGCGCGGTGCAGCTCTTGCGCAGCTTCTGGAGGAGGAACAATCGCGTGCTGGTGGTGAGGCCACAGTAACAACGCCTACCTCTCCCCTTGCCCGGCATATTACGGAGCCCTCGATGGCGGCAAACGCAGCCGCTCCGCCAGTGTCCCCTCGCAGGACAAGTAGCAACAGCGATACGGCCAACGACTCGAGACCGGCGCGTAGGCAATCGGAGGGGAGGGATCGTCTCCAGCTCCGACCACCCAACAGACGCGATAGTACACCCAACGCCCTATTGCCCAGTAGGGATGGAGATCAACGAGGAAGGGGCTCCGAAAGGAGAGCAGTTGATGACATTCTTGGGGATGAAACCCATCCGTCTTCACCGTAGCCGGCTCTCGTCTTGTCCGGAGTTCCTCATATCCCTTCTTGCATTTTTTCAAACAAGAGCGTGGCGCATGGGTGCGGTCTGCCTTGGTTTGCTTTCACGACACGGAACGACACAGCATGGCGTTATTTGACCAAAAAGGAAGCGAAGCGGCTGCATATTAATATATTCGGGGATATCCCTGCCGCTTACCGCTCTGGGTTCGAGCATTATATCCATCATCATCATCATCATCATCATCCCCGCGGCGGAGGACCGAGCTAAACTTGGGTGTTTTGGGAGGAGGCGTAGGGTGTATATACCAATGATACCACGGCCGAGTAGCCCGAAGACGATTACAACTCTTACCATATCAGCGATTGCGATTTCCGGAGCCATCTGGTCTCTGGGAGTCTGGATAGTCAAAACGTGAATCGACGGTCTACCAGTGTATGACCGTATATCCTTCCCGGGCGACCTGCAGCTTCATTCGGCAGGCTCATGACGTGGTAGAGAAGCAACCCGGATGGGCAGGCAAGTCAAGGTAGCTAGGTAGGCATTTGAAATGCAGGCCCGGCAGCTTGACGTCACTGGACGGCGTCGACCAAATGTCGAAAGTGCGCTCGAGATGGGATCCGAGGAAGCCGAGCAGCAGGTCGCCTTGCATCAAGCAAGGAGCTGGAATGCTTGACAGAGAATGTGAGTTAGGTAGGTACCTTAGGTAGTCTATGCCGTCTCCATGAGTAAGTAAGCATTGGGACAGAAACAGAAAAGGAAAGCGGAAATGAAGGTAAAGGTCAAGTAAGCACCTGGGTACTTGAAGAAGGATTAGACGCAATTACCGGTACGGTAGATAGGGGCCTTCGGGCGCCGTTGCGAGTCGAAGGCGAGGAGGCCGCGGAGGCCGCGGAAGCTTACACAGTAGGTAGGTACCTTTGCGGCGGCGAGGCCGGCAGAGGGGAGTCATCAGTCAGCCTCAGATGAGAAAGTATAAGAAGGGGAAAGGGGGGCGCAATTCGCAGGTAACAAAACAAGCGAGGACAAGTAACAAGCTTTGCGTTGCGTTGCGTTGCACTAGGTACTTACCTAGGTGGTAGTCTTGAAGCAGTCAGTCGAAGGCAGCTGACAGGAGCCTGTACGCCTGTCACCGTGCCTGCCCTGTCCAGTGTCTGGAGGCCTGGAGGGAGGTTGCGAAAAAAAAGATTGGGGCCCTTGGCAAGCTTAGCAAGGAAAAATCGGTGACACGACAGCTAACCAGTCCCATCCCGTCTCCTTGCCTTAATATATTCATCCATCCCTTATTCCCATTGTGCCATTATCCCCATACCCCAAGAGCCTCTTGAGCCATCGCGCAATCTTCCTGGACCGACCGACCGACACGACACGACACGACACGAGACGAGACGCCACGCCGCGCCACGACGCGACGACGCAAAAGACGCGACACCACACACCACACACCAGTATATCGAGCATCCTGAATGCCTTCGCTCCTTTAGCATCCCACCCTCCCACCAAGCTTACATAACACGAAAACATGGCCTCCCCCGAGCCCTTCCCGCTGCTCAACACCGGTGCCGACCAGCTCCACACAGCCGATGCCAACGCCCGCCGCCGTAGGAAGTCGAGCGGGTTGGGTGCCGAGATTCGTGCTGGCGATACCGGCGCCCCGAGTCTCGGCACCGGTTTCGCCCGTCTGACCCCCGCCAACGGCCAGACCGGCTCGTCCGCCTCCAAGCCCGCTTCCGCCGACGGCAAGGAGCACCAGACCCCGAAGAGGGGCGCCAAACGGCGCAAGGCCCGTTCCTTGCTGCGCCGCTGCAAGCACTATGCCATCAAGCACACCTGGGTCATCCCCGCCGTCATCCTCGCCATCTTCCTGGCCCTGTACGCCGTGAAGCCGAACGAGTCGAACCCGATTCACCACTTCATCTTCCTGTCCTACAAACTGCCGCCAGAGCCGGGCGCGGACCCCGACGCCCCGGCCCAGTACGGCAAGGGCCGCTGGGATTTCGCCCTCTTCAGCTTCTACACCATCGTGCTCTCCTTCACCCGCGAGTTCATCATGCAGGAGATGCTTCGCCCGCTGGCCCGGTATGCCGGCCTGAAGTCCCGAAGCAAGCAGGCTCGTTTCATGGAGCAGATGTACACCGCCATCTACTTCGCTTGCCTGGGGCCCGCCGGCATGTATGTCATGAGCCAGACGCCCGTCTGGTACTTCAACACGTACGGCATGTACGAGAACTTCCCCCACAAGACGCATCCCGCCATCTTCAAGTTTTACTACCTGTTCCAGGCCGCCTACTGGGCCCAGCAGGCTATTGTCATGCTGCTCGGCATGGAGAAGCCCCGGAAGGACTTTAAGGAGCTCATCGGCCACCACGTCGTCAGTCTGGCCCTCATTTACCTGAGCTACCGCTTCCATTTCACCTACATCGGCTTGGCCGTCTACATCACCCACGACATCAGCGATTTCTTCCTTGCCGTAAGTGGAATCCCTCCCCAGCCAGCTGTGTGCTCGCCTTGATCGATGCGAGTGGATTGACTCACGCCGTTCGCAGACCTCTAAATCGCTCAACTACATCGACCACTTCCTGGTCGGGCCCTACTTCTTCTTGTTCATGTGCGTTTGGATCTACCTGCGGCACTACCTGAACCTCCGGATCTTGTATTCCTTGTTCACCGAATTCCAGACTGTTGGACCCTATGAGCTCAACTGGGAGACGGAACAGTACAAGTGCAACATCTCGTTCGTCATCACGCTGGCCCTGCTCGCCTCGCTGCAGGCCCTGAACCTCTTCTGGCTCTTCTTCATCGTCCGGATCGCATACCGCTTCGTGGTCTACGATGTGGCGGAAGACGACCGGTCCGAGGCTGAGGAGTCGGAGTTGGAGGAGGCCGAGGCTACCAAGAAGATGGTTGCTGACGCGAAGACGGCCGCGTCCGAGGCGGCACCGCTGCTCAACGGCCATGCTTCTGAGCGCCGCGCTTCGCAAACCCCTCGCAATGGATCTGCCACCTCGCCCTCCAAGAAGTCGGCCAGGTGAATCCACATAAGCGCGGAATATTTCCACTACCACGCCCGTGGCTGCATGGTCATACATGACGATGGGGTCCGGGAACGGTGGTGACGGCGTGCGAACGAAATGAAGAAACTTGGTCGTAACGGTTAAAGTAACGCATCATAAAGTGGCGTTAAGGGGTTACCATTAAGGCCCCAATACTCGACACCGATCTCAAAAGGTCCGAACCAGAGCTACGGCTCTTCAAGACCTTTGTCGGGCAAACTGGACCCCGTGTTCCGCTACCCCAGGACCGACCAGAAGCACGTGTCGCCAAGGGGAAATGCCATGGTACGCTGGCGTCTCAAGGTTCAGACGGAATGGAACTGTGGCGTAGGTGGCATCTAAAGACGAAACGAAACAGTCGACCGTTCGCTACCAATGTACAATACTACAATAATACCTAATGACGCTCACATGACATCCGCGGCCATCCATTGTTGGTGGTGAATCGTGTGTTATTCGGCATTGCCTTGTCCTCGTGAACCCGTGATTACCTACTAAGTACTTAAACCATACCTACTTAAGTACCCATCGGTCGGTTGGTTGGTAGGCCGACGTAGAACCTTCTAACCAACCAACCAACCAACAGGTAGTACGCGCCCCCAACCGGAAGCGCCGGGACCCGCGCCGGCACCTCCGGAGTGCGGGACGTGACGGATGTGGGTGAAGGGAGGGATGCGCGTCTCTTTCTCTCTCTCTCTCTCTCTCTGGACCCGACGTAAGCCGGCACTGCGAGCGGAGCGCCGGTGGTGGTGGTGGTGGTGGTGGTGGTGATGGTAGTAACGGTCTGCGGTTGCGTACTTAAGTACTTTACCTTACTTACTTTACCTCCTACCCACCCGAATCACTGCTACTGCGGCTGCTTCAATGGTTCTCTGTCCCGACCCCCCCCCTGGTTTCTCTGCATTGATCGGGGCCGAACCAGCCTGTTTCGCTGTTCTCGGTACCGGGGAGAGTGGGAGAAAGGGGTTACAAGCGCAAGGGATACACACACACACACACACATATATATATATACATATATATGGATGGATTCGTAGTACTAGCAGCAGCACCTCGGCTAGCTAGCCCATACCTATCAAGAAGCATCCATGCCATGGTGATTGATTGGCCAAGCAGCGTGGCTGATGAGGCGCGTGGGCTTGCTTGCCTACTTCCATTACTTATCCCGTGACATGCCACCGCTCACGTGGGCGCGCAGACGTGCCTGTTTCCGCTCGTGCTGCCGAAAGTCTCGGTCGGCGTTTTCCGCAAGCGACGTTGCAGGTACCTATACTTGGTCAATGTCACGAGGAAGCAAGCACTGCAAGCGACTGACGAAGCAGGTAATCAGGGGAGGTGGTTTTTCTTGGTATTCACACATTTTGTCCCTTGCTCTGTCGGCGGGTGGACGACGATCTCGCCACCTCGTACTAGAGGGGAGTCTATTAGGAGCCACGTACAATTCACGCCCGTGTCCGTCGTCCGTCCGTCGGCTGGGGGACACGCGCGCTTCTCATGCAAAGTCATCGTCTCATTAGCCGTAGCAGCGGGGACAGGCCGAAACGACCGAAAAACATCGCTCACGAATGGCCTCCCTGCAAATCAATCAATCCTTTCCCGCTCTGCCTGCCCTTCTTCCCTAGCCAAGTTCCTGAAGCCATTTTCCCCGGATTCGGTCCGACCAAAAGGGGGGGTCTGCCGGGACGGAATCCGATGCGTGCTGGGATTAAAACAAGGTGGTGGTGGTGATATGCAATCGTGTTCGAGGTGAGGTGAGGTGAGGTGATGGATGGATTAGAGAAATCATGACGGCACAAGGATGAAACATCTTTGGTATCTCTCTTGGCAAGAAAAGGCAAAGGCAAAGGCAAATGCAAATGCTAACACCGCTGACGTCCTCCGGTGGAGAGGGGTCCATTTTCTGTATATGCCGCTCAACGCCGACGAAGATGCAAAAATCGCCCGGCGGGGAGGCGCCGGGGAGCGTATTAATGAGTCGTATCTGTATATAGGTCTCGGTATATCGGGGGTTCATGGTGCATCGTGTAGCGGCACAGATCGGTCCCGGCTGGGGAAGCGGCTGTTGGGCCATTAATGGGGTGGTGATCTGGTCGATGTACCCTGATTCGTGGTTTTGTGCGTCGTCGACTCGTCTGACGAGCTGCTCGAGTCGTCGTTGCCGTGGGAGGCATGGCCCGCGTCGTGATCGCTTGAGGGGGATATATGAGCCTTACGCATAAGTCTCTCCGCCTTACGGTAAGCGTTTCGCGCGTCTTCTGCCGCCTTTTCCGCTTTGGCCTGCCGGTTCCACATCGAGGCATACCGACCATTGAGTTCGAGCAGCGACTCGTGCGTGCCCTTCTCTACAATGCCGCCCTCGTGGAGCACGAGAATCTGGTCTGCATGCGTGATGGTGGAAAGGCGATGCCTAGCCCATGTTAGTGATTGCGTCGGTTCGGCTGCCCTTGGAGTGACACTTACGCGATGATCATGAGCGTTCTGCCCCGGCCTATGTTAGCCAGCCTCGACTGAATCTGCTGCTCCGTATGCGTGTCCAGCGCGGACGTGGCCTCGTCCAACATGATGATTTTCGGATTCTTCAGAAGCGTGCGGGCGATTGCCACCCTCTGCTTTTCCCCCCCGCTGAGACGAAGTCCACGCTCACCGACCTTGGTGTCGTACCCGTCCGGGAACGACATGATTCGGTCGTGGATGCTCGCGGCTTGACACGCTGCGATGATCTCTTCGTCCGTTGCCGTCTGGTTGGCGTACCGCAGGTTGTACATCAGCGTCTCGTTGAACAAGACAGGGTCCTGCGGTACCACGCCGATGTGTCGTCGAATGGAATCGATAGTGACATCCTTAAAATCACGCCCATCGATTCGAATCTGACCGTCCGTGCAGTTGAAGAAGCGGTACATGAGACGGAACAGTGTCGATTTTCCGCCGCCAGACTCGCCAACCAGTGCGGTTGTGGTTCCCGGCTCGCAAGTGAAAGTCAGGTCCCTTAGGGCAGGCCTCCTTCTATCGTAGGCGAAGGTAACTTTCGAAAACTCGACCTTGCCGCTGCATGCCGTGATCTTGGCTGCGCCGGGACGATCTACCACGGTCGGGCGTTGCTTGAACAGCTCGAGGAGCCGCTCTCCAGAGATCATGGCCTGCTGAACTGTGCGGTAGAACGTGCCGAAAAAGTTCAGAGGCCCTTGTAGCTGGTTGAGATAGGTCAGGAGTGCGACGAAATCTCCGAACCTTCGAGTCCCTTGGCTGATCTCGTACGCGATCGAAGTCACGGCGATGAGCATACCAGACATGAAGATCAGGGACTGGGCCATGTTCATCAGGTTAATGCTCCATTGGACCAGTGCTTCCGCTGCCTGGAAGTTTCGGATGGCCTCCCGATAGCGGTTGAATTCGAAGCCTTCGGCATTGAAGTACTTGACCGTCTCGTACGAGATGATCGAGTCGTTCTTCACCGCTTCTTCTTCACGATCCGCGTTGGACATCGCCCGTCGTTGATCCGCAGTCCGTGAGGCCAAGGCGATAGTAAGCCACAGGTAGTAGAACGTAATGGCCGAGACCAGGACGGCGTAGACGGCGTTGAACTTAACGTAGAAGTAGCTGATGGCGACGAGTAGATCGATCAGCATGGGGAACACCTGGAACGTCACCTGTTCGAGGAAGTTGCTGACGGCAGCACCCTTATTAAGAGCTGATAGGACTTCGCCAGTCCGCTTGCCGAGATGAAAGTCCAGACTCAGGGAATGCACGTGTTCGAAAGCTGATGTAGTCAGGGCGCGGTAGGCATGCTGGGATACAGGCATCCAGAGCAGGTTTCGCCAGCAACCTAACATGCCCGAGGGGCCCTGCAGCAGCTTGTAGACCACAAGCAGCGCTAGGGAGGTCCAGGGCATGTCAACGCGGCGCAGACTGCCTGCCACGTCCCGCGAGTCGGCCAGGTCGACGAAGAAGTTGACGCCTTCTCCAGAGAGCTTGTCACTGACCACGCCGGACTGGTAAGGAACCAGGATGTTGACGATGCGTTGGAGGACCAGCAAGCCAACGCAGATAACCACGATAATCTGCAATCTGCGTTCCTTGTGGGGCCACATGTACGGAAAGAAGACGGAGTAGTTGCGGAGATACTCATACCACGTCGTGTGTGGAAGCTTCTCTGGTCGGTAGAATCCGGCATCTTCGTCGACAACCGGGTGCGTCGAGCCATTGTCACTGTCGGGGCCGGCTGCTCCGTTGGAGCCAGTATGCCCGTTGGTGGCGCGGTAGCTGTTCCGGTTACCGCGCAGCAGAGGCGCGTTCTCATCCACCTCGAAGTGGTAATCTTGTTCGCGTCTGCGGCGCTCGGATTGCCTTTCCAGGAATGTGCAGGCAGCCCAGATGAAGACACTGCTGGCAATAAGGCAGAGTCGTACGCCCGATATAGCGAGATCGGCCATGTCCCACCGATTGAGCGAGTTCACCACCACATACTTATCGCGCTTGAGATTGACCATCACGGTATGTGGTTTGGAGAGGACGAGCACGTCGCAAACGAAAATGATGGCTTCCATGACGAAAGCACCTGACCACATAAGCATGAAGATGGGGCCCGGCTCATGTTTCTTGCCGCAGAGACGGATAGCCACAAAGGGGTAGAGGAAGCCAGCACCCAAGATGTAAACCTGTTCCAACACATCAGCAAACATGTGGAGGATGAGCAACGCCCACCACTCCCACTCACGGTCTTCGGTTCACCGCACCACCAGCCATGTTCGCCTTCCGGGCTCCTCAGCGACAGGGCACGCGCCACGATGGCAGCCCCTTGTGCCAGGAAACTCAAGGTGACCAAGACATACGTCCACACGAAGAGCCGTCGGATCGTCGCGGTGAATGCCTCTTCGGGCGCGGAGGTTTCGTCCTCGGGTCGGCGGCGTCGTTTCGTGGCGGGTAACGGCTTCCCTCCAGGTCCGGTAACGGCCGGCTCCACGGAATCATCCTTGCATCGGGCCTTGTAGATGGAAAAGAGCGCGCCGCCAACAAGTAGAATGAGCAATAGCAAATCCGGGTACAGATACTGAGTGATCGAACGAGCTCTCTCGGCCGGAGTCTCCACGGGACTGGTGATGACCTCAGCCATCTTGGACTGTCGGAAAAGGGGCAGATCAGCACATACAGCCGGGGGTTTCAGGCAGGGCAAAGCAGGCGGGCAGGTGGGCAGGCCAGCAGGCAGCCAGGCAGCCAGGCAAGCGGACGGGCAACCAAGCAATGGAGGGCACGGGGACAGCATCGGATGGACGACAGACAGCATTGCACTGCATGCTGCAAGGCGGGCGTGACGTACATATTAATGGCTGCAGTGCTCGGATGGGTTCATCGCCACAACTACGCGCAAGCAAGCAAGCAAGCAAGCAACAACGCCCCGGGCGCCACTCGTCTTCTCTGGCGCAGAATCAATCAGGAGGGGAGCCTTTCTCTCTGCCCTCGCGTGCAGAGCAGGAGATGGTTTTTTTTTTTTTCTTTGCGTAGGAAAACAAAAGCGAAGGTCGAGTGTCGGGTGTCGAGGTCCTGCCTGCGGTCGGCGCCAGGTTAGTGAAATCCGACTGTAGGCGGTGGTGGGGCAGGTCACCAGATGGTGTTAGTGGCGAAAGCCAGCCACGCGCTGGGGGAGACGACTCGAGACTAGCAGGAATTGGATGGGACCGAGTACTGCCAACACGCCTGCTCTCGTCCAGGCCGAGACCATCTGACTGGAGACGGCGGGAATAAGAAGACCCTCTCTGCCCAGCCGTGGACCGACGGTAGTGGGAGATTGGGCGAGTGGGAGGTAAATAAATAGTGGTATCACCGGAGGGTAAGGGGAGGGTAAGGGGGGGGGGGAAGGGAAACACAGGCAGGCAGGCAGGCAGGGAGGGAGGCCGCGAGGAAGATCACGAGCGGAATGCTGACACACAACCGACCTAATAACGCTGCTGTTTGCGCCGGTGTGCGGTGTGGTGTGTGTGCTGGTCTGGTGGTGTACAAGATGTATTGTGTGTATCGGGACACCAGGAACTTGAAGACACGCACTCACCCAGGTGGATCGGGTTTCGCTTCAAGAGGGGATGGCCGATCACCAACCAACAAGACCAAGAACAAGAACAACAACGGCAACGACAAGAACAATGAAGGACCACTTGTGGAGTAGGTACCTAGCAAAACCAGCCCTGTGTTTCGGCAGTCTCTGACTGAGCCTCAGACCTGTTTGTACGAAGTATCAGACCAACAGTTTTGGAAGAGAAAAGAGGGAAAGAAAGAGTTGGCTACTGAGGGGTTGAGAGATAATCGGAGGGACAGGTATAAATCGCCAAAGGGACAGGCATGCAGCCGCGCTTCTAGACCGTGGCTACGGGTGGGTGTGTGGATAGGGTCTCTCTCTCTCTCTCTCTCTCTTCTCTCTCTCTCTCTCTGTGTGTCTGTGTCTGTGTCTGTCTCTGTCTGTCTCTCGCTCTCTCGCTCTCTCGCTCTTCCTCTCTAACCTCTGGCAGGAGAAAACGTACCTATGTACCGGGATGATATAGAGTTGGATCTATGGGTACACGTCGTGTGTTCCGGGCGTTGTACGGTATCGTCGTGTGGTGCGTGTTGTGTCAGGTAGGTACTGTAGGTAGGCTTGGTACCTAGGTACAGGTAGGTAGTTGACCTGCGGGCCGCCGTGCAACACGGGGCACAGATCGGTACTGCCTGTCTGTAGCTTGGATGCTTTGGATGCTTGAAATGCTTGAATGCTTGAATGCTTTAGACGCAGGCGTAGTACCTAGTACCTAGTACTGCACTAGGTGCGTATGCGTATGCGTGTGCGTATGTGTGTGTGGGCGGGCGTAGTGGGCGTGGTACGGGCGTGGGCGTGGGCGTGGGCGTGCGTATCGGGTGGTGGTGGTGGTGGTGGTGGTGGTAGTATGCGTGTGCTGCTTGCTTGTGTTCTGGGCGATAGAGGATACCTTAGGAGGTACCTTGGACAGAGCAGGGCGAGAGCGAATGACGGTTGCCGGGTACGCAACGGGTGCTGTGATTCGGCCGCCGAGGTGGTAACTGCAACGAATCAACGGGCGCGCTGTCGAGGGAAAGGACCTGTGTAAGGTACCTTAGGTAGCTTGTGGGCTGGAGCCAAACGGCTTGTCCCCTGCTCACACCGCCTTGCGTCTAGCTGCTGGCGGCTGGGCAATGGGCGTGCTGGTCTCGCTGGTTGCCGGCCTTGCTAGTGCAGGCTGGTGGAGCGGCAACTCTGTGATTGCAGGCCCTGGTGCACCTGCATGCATAGGGATTCTTGGTGCTGCCGGCTCCGTCAGGGGTCCCGTGCTGTCTAGCCCTGTCGACCTGTGTGTCCTGGCTGTGTGCGATTCTCTTGTCTCGGGTTATTCCACTGCTTACAACACTTGGCGAGCGTCGTGGTGGAGGAGGAGGAGGAGGAGGAGCAGGAAGAGGAGGAGAAGGAGGGCTGTCGACAGTACCTAGTACCGTAGCGGGGAAGGTTCTACTTACCTTCTAGGCTACCTTCGACGTTGACGGTTGGATCGTGCCAACGTTTGGGCTGCTCGTCGTCGTCCTATGGAATCGCGTGGCCGCCACAAGCCGCAGACGTTGATGCTCCTGGGCAGATGGCTGAGGCGCCTGTAAGCGCGTGCCCAGACCAATGATCAGATATGGTCCCCAGGATACGGGTGGGATCACTGACCAGTGTGATCAGACCTGCACAGTTGTGTCGTCCGATCTGATCCGATCTGACAGCCTGGCCGTCGCCTGTCCGCCTGCTCTGGGTAGCCGGGATCCGAGAGAAGAGGGCAAAATGGAATACCACGCAGCTACTATAGCGTCAACTTCTCGGTTAGAGGGTTGGGAACCTGGTGTAAGGAAGAGGCCAGAAGGTGGTGGCAGCATGGGAGACGAAAGCACTGAACCCAGCAGCACAAGAGACAGATGACACGGCAGTATGAAGACCGGTCATGGTCATGTCTTGTTCTTTTATAACCTGAATGGGGCCACCGTCATAACCTAAGTCATCGTTGGAGCAATTTGCACCACCCGAGTACGTCCATGTTTCCCCTGATCGCCTCTCGGAGGTACGTACTTACTTAAGTAGGTTACATGGCTCCTAGTAGAGGCGATGCAGCAGAGACGACGACGAAGGAGGTGCGTGTCATGTCGAGCTCTCCATCTACCCATCTACCCATCATTCCATCTACCCATCATGGGACAGACCGGTGGTGGTGTGTATGTCGTGTAACTGGCTGATGCGCCTGCGCTTCCCGCTACCGTTCGGCCGGGGGCCCTGTTGCTCATCGTACCTCTGCATCGCTGCTGTGCGACACCACCCTGGAATTGCTCGTGAAAGCCGGTCTTACGTGTATACTTAATAGCTAGGTATATCTTCTGTATCTGGTCGCTCGAAAGTGCGGGAGCCTGTGTGAATACAGTAGGCAGCTGGCCAAAGTAGACAATGGAGAGCTCACTAATAACACCAAACACCACCTGGGAGGCTACCTTAGGCCCCCATCCACTCTGCCACCTTTTTTGGGGGCTTCGGGGCAGGCAAGCCTTCGAGGTGCCTTGGTAGATCTTGATTGTCAGCTGCGATCAGATAGATCACTTGCTACCCAACAGTCCCAGCCCGTCGGAGATGTCGCTGCAACTGAACGAGGTAGATCGTTGAACCGAATGATCATTGGCACCACCACCACTACTACCACCAGCCCACCAGCTTAACAAATTGACATGTCGAGTTGAGTCGAGCTCAGCCAGACCGGGTGAACTACTCACCAGGGCTCTTTCAGTCCAAGTCCAATACGGAAGAACAGCCAGCAGCAAGCGCAGTCTCCCAATCAGCACCTTTCGAGATCAGGGCCCAAATGTTGCTTGATGACGGACGGGGTTTTTTTTTTTTTTTTTTTGGCAATGAAAGTGGTCCCCGGTTCTCCATCTCCATTCTCGTCTCCATTCCCGTCCCCGTCCCCGTCCCCATCCCCATCCCATTCCCCATCACTATTTTCCCGACTGTTCAGGTACCCGTGCAATCGAGTCCGGCTGCTTGAATATCTGCTCACGCCGCATTTGGCAGACACGGACGGCCGACCACCGTTCTTACATCGGCTCCCAGCAGGCAGGGGCCATGTGGCATTCTGGTGCAGGGGGCTTCTGCGCATATCTGCTCCTCCCGCTCTGTGACGTCTTGCTCATTGGGAACGAGCCGTTCTGACCTGACCGCCCGTATGGGCATCAGTATCACCGTCCGTCGTCACCCCCCAAGCAGGGTTCGGAAAAAATACTATAGTATTAGTACTATACTTAGTACTACTATACTTAGTATAGTATAGTATTGACCTTAATACTATACTTAGTATACTAAGGTACTATCCCCACTTAACATGATAAGATAAAGTATACCTTTAAATCCGCTTTAAAAAGTTATATAGTAATACTATTGCCCGATTTATTAGATTATTTTTCGTTAATTAGTTATTAATTTTTAAAAGTATTTTTCGAAGGTGTATTAGCCACATGTGGCTGGTAGCAAGCCACGAATCGGGGAAAAAACCATGGAAAAAAAAATTAAAATTAAAATAAAATAAAATAAAATAAAATAAAATAAAATAAAATAAAATAAAATAAAATAAAATAAAATAAAATAAAATAAAATAAAATAAAATAAAATAAAATAAAATAAACTAAAATAAACTAAAATAAACTAAAATGAAATAAAATAAAATCTATAAAAAATAAATAAAATAATTATAAGCTTACGGCTTTTTTATAGCTTATATTATAATATATATTATATAACTTCTATTATAAAAGCTAATAAAAATCCATAAACTAACTTTTTTAAAAATAGATAAAATAACTATAAATTTACAGCTTATTTTAATTAAAAAGAGTTTTTTTTTTCTTAGCTATATTAATAAGATATATAAATAACAAATATATAATAAGGATAAGTAAAATTCGGACTATAAAACGATATTTTTTTAAAATATAAATTTATTAAAAAAAGAATAATAAAAAGAATTTATTTTCTATTTTTATCCTCTTTTTTAAGTTATACCTATATTTTATACCAACAGCTAACATGTAATAGTTATAAGCAAAAGTCGGGCTATAAAATGATATATTTTTAGGTATAAAACTATTAAAAGGAAAAAAATAATAAAACAATTATTTTATTGTTTTATTATTTTATTTTTATTTTTTTAACAGGCTATAATTATATTTTATTCTAGCGGTTAATATGTAATAATTATAAGCAAAAGTCAGGCTATAAAATAGTATATCTTTTAAGTGTAAAACCATTAGAAGGAAAAGAATAATAAAAAGGTTTTTTTTAATTGTTTTTTAATTGTTTTATTTTTCTTTTTTATTTTTAACGGGCTATGCTTATATACTATATTAACGGCTAACGTATAATAATAACCAGAAAAATTCGGGCTATCCAATGATACATTTTTTATTTAAAAAAGTGGACCCTACTTTCAGTACTATAGTAGTACTATAGTAGTACTAAGTATAGTATAGTATTGACCTTAATACTATACTAAGTATAGTATTTCCGAACCCTGCCCCCAAGCACCGATTTCGACATCAGCCGGCCAGCTGGCTCATCCCCTACCCCCAGCTGCAGCTAAACCCTTGCCTGCAGCTCGCTTGCCCGTCCCGAAGACCGTCACATGGATGCTGCTTGGCAGGCAAGGCAGGCCGTCCCCCAGTGGCTGTTCCCTTGACCGACTTCTGCCATAACCCTCGATGGGGTTCCCGACCAGGCAGTCGGTCTGAGATTGGAACGTCTCTCATGCAGTGTGAACGAAACAACAGCTCTGTGAGGTGACAGGTCGCAGGTTCTTTTTGGATGTTGCGGGGCCCGGCTCCGAGTCCGAGTAAGCACTTGAGCGTGTCCTCGAGTCCGATCCCCGGGCCAAGCTGGGTACTTCGAACTCCCGCACATCTCGTCTCGGCCTTCCACCCCAACTCAGCACGTGTCTTACAGGCTACCTTGCGCAAGCCACGGATGCATCGCGGTAACACCCTTGACCACTCTGGGGACGGTGGATACCATGCCTGTGTGACGGACAGCAGTGCTCGGTCCCCTACCATACCCAAGTAGACACGACACGGCGAGGTGCAACAAAGATAGTTGTCCCAAGAAGAGAGCACCCCCATATGGACTTCTTGGTATACACGTCACTGCTCTTGGACACGAGTATAGCCTGGGGGAGAGGAGAGATTTGCCGCTGATGTGAATCGGGTCCCCATCAATACAGCAAATATGACCTCTCATCGCTGCTGCGACGGAATAACATCGGAGCTCAGCTCGGCGCTCCTGCTTAAAGCAAAGACCTACCATCCTATCCCGGCACGAGGTTCAACCGGTATTCGCTGTCGAGTGCTGCACTCGGCCAGGTAAGTAGGATATTTAGGCACGGTCCCGGCTGTCAACGTTTCCTCGCTTAGGCCTTGTGATTATGAAGATGTTACAAAAATATGTTCTGCAGCTGTCAGGCAATGTCGGATCGCTTGGCGCCTAATGTCAGACATCCTTGCAGCGGAGGACACTTCGGCTGGCATTCTAGCTGTCTCACAAGGCTGAGACGGGCCTTGTACCGATCCTTGCCATCCTGTCCCGGTAAGGCCCAGACGTGTGTTGTGAAGATATATGAAGACAGAGCCGATGCCTTCCATCGAGACAGCTACGGCCAGTAACATCAGCCACCAGGCACTCGAGTGTCAGCACTTAGGCGTGCCAATGCTCAGTGCCGTCGTGTCTTGGGGGGAGACGGTCCACGTCATGTCGCGGTGCGTGCTGGTGTCGAAAGAGCTGCTCTCTAGGTAACCTGGGAAACGTCTCTTGCCTGCCAACCATGGGACTGCCCTGACAAATGCTTCATGGATCCTGGGTGCCACAGATGCGGTGAGCACGGCGTACCTTTAGACCCAACGAAGAGACACCGCTCAGCATTGGGGAGTCGGGACTTGTCAGCTTGTCTGCATTCTGCAAGGATGAAGGACAACGCATCATCCCCCAGACGAGAATTTCGAGCAGCTGTCCGGCGCATCTCGATACGCGGCCCCTTCGACAAGAGGGTGGAGTCGAACCATGTAAAACTTGCGCATATCGGCCGAGTCGTGGCTCAGAACCGGGAAGGGTCGCCCGAAGCTGGGAGGCTCTCAGAGATCTTCCGGGATCATGCGGTCAAGAGTAGCAGCACGGACGTGGTCGTCCAGACCCCTTAGGGATGTACTATGTACGTGGCGGGCTGGCGGGCGAGTGGGCAGTCGATTGCCGCTGCTGATGCGATGACAGACCCACGCAGGTCGGGCTACACATGTGTACTATCTTTCTTTCTCTATTCTGAGTACCTTTGCGGAGGCGAAGCTTGGTTGGAGACGACAGATCGTCGCCTGCTTGGAGGACGCATGCATGGAAGTCATCTGCCATGCCCGCCGCAGAGAGCCGGGCAAGTAAACATATGCGCACGTGGGCAGCCACGGCTGGAGCCCGAGAGACGCGAGGAAAACGGTGTATAGGTGCCTGACCTGCCCGATCGCAAGTCAGGGCGGTGCAGAGCAAGTGCAGCGAAGGCACAGCTGTCGAGAAGAGCAGTTGGCAGATCTCCGCTCTCAGAACCTTGGATGTGAGGACAGGAGAGGAAAGAGCCGTACGCAGCTTGTAAC
The DNA here is from genome assembly GCA_022376655.1 of Xylariomycetidae sp. FL0641. Classification (NCBI taxonomy): domain Eukaryota; kingdom Fungi; phylum Ascomycota; class Sordariomycetes; species Xylariomycetidae sp. FL0641. The sequence goes on from JAJJKE010000020.1 coordinate 51,810, forward strand.
GCTTCCATTTGCTCGATACTCCTTCCGTGACCTACCTATAAGGTAAGGTACTTAGTAAGATAAGCACTACGCAGCTAACAAAAACTTTAGGGTAAGAGCAGGAAGCACCTTCACTTTGGTAAGCAGTAGGTAGGTGGGACCTGTCCGCCATAATTTTGGAGTTCGATGATTGGAGGCCCGCCACACCTCATGGAGACCTGAACTTATGTAAGGTAGACTTCCGAGTCGAAACCGGGTGCCTTGGTCCTTGGCCCTTGGCTTACCAGGTCCTGTCTTTCGGGCTGCCAGGTCCCTTACTTTACCTCCGCTCGTCTTGACCCCTTACAGCATTAGATCTCAGCTGAACCCCTTTCCCATATCTCCACTCCCAAGGTGACCTACCTGAGGTGCCCTATACCTTGTTACATCTTTATAGATGCAACCGTAACGCATGGTCCGGCCTTCACACCCAAAAGCCGTCAGGGTTGAGCTCGAAAGAAGAGCCGCTGGGGACGTAAAGGTAGGTTGCTAACGAGAAGTCTTCCCACTCGGGGTTCATCTGTGAATTTGTTCTTGTCGGTTACGCTTCGTGTTGACTGGCCTTCAAATGCCCTCAACTACTTAGAAGTTACCTAAAGTATGGGAATACAAGCGCCATGACCAGGAGGACTCCCTGTGCTCTTCCGTTGCTTACCACTGGACTGTGTCTCTTTGGTGACCCAGGAACCGTGACTATCGGACTGACCCTTACAGGGCAAAAACACCAACCCATCTTGGATTCGTTTCCTACAACCTCTTCAGCTCCATATAAAGTATTTCAACACGACCGACCGTTGATCATCACACTCCGACTCGCATACAGCCCACCAGCCGTGCCCCGTGCTCACACTTCCCCTTTCAGCCTGCTGCAGATGCGGGCTGTTTCTACTCCAGATCCAGCAACCTGGTAACGATTCGATACCCCCATCTCTTGTTCTTTTCAGGGATCCGTCCCACCATCCAAGTCACCCAAACCGCGAGTGCCGGCTGCAGTGCAGCGATCTTTGCTACGGCGCCGCGTCCAACCTGTCTGTCGTCCGTCTCGCCCCGGTGCTTCCACCACGCCCACTGTATATTTCCGACCTGCATACCCTTCGGTTCCCTCGAATTGCTTTGGTCGGTACGCCCGGTCTTTCACCTAAGACTTCCGGTCGACGCTCTGGTCTAAGATACTCCCTCATGTTCGTACTCCGGCGGGGGGCCCATTCATCTTGCCTTTGCTTTAAAAAAAGCTGAACTGTCTTCCCTACCTGCCACCATATAGCTTATATGGTATACACCTCAAGAAGCCAAGAGGGAGGATGACAGTTCGGCTGGGTACCTGATTCACTGGGATCTGCACCAATCTAGATGGTCTTCCCCGTACCGTGGAACGCCGCATTGTCACGCTTCTCCGGCTCCAGCTGTGCAACTTCGTGTTCGCTTTTGCGATAACCCCCCATCGCACCCGTCGACGCTTTGCGACACCAAGTAAAGCAAGCTAAGTAGTATCCATTGTCCGTCACAGGTCTGTCCTCCATGATTGGACGCTGACTCAAGTTTACCATACGGCCACATGTACGACGGCACGCAGAGCATCACACTTTGCGTACCGTCCAACAAGCATAAGCTTTGCTGTTGACCGATCATCCGGTTCCGCCCGAACCTGAAAATCGCCGATCACTGTGCTCAGTACGAAATAGGTACCTGTATGTCTTGTCACTTCGGGCTCTATAACGCTGAGGCCTTGTGCACAGTTGTAAACTGGGGTAGCGGTGGTACAAAGATGATGCCACCGCCCCGGATAACCGCTATGCGGAAGGCCGTCGCCGGCAAGCGTCTGCCATAACCATACATTCGTTCATATGAACGAACGACGCGATCCAAACTGGCAGGGTGGAGCGACCTTCAGCGACAAACCGAGTATGATCCGCGGCCTCCATACACCACGGGAAGACCTCACACACTTTGAGTAACTTCACAAACGGCTGGACGAAGGTTGGCCGAAAGTGCAACGACTTAGGTATGCACGCCTGGTGCCAATGAGACTGCAGAGCTGGAAGAGCCTCCTCCGCCCAAAGCATGCGAGCGAGAGATGGGCCAGGATCACTCGAGTTTTCAGGCGCAATCTAGGCACTTCGATTGTCGACGTCTTACAGGCATGGCTTACCCTGACATGCTCCAACCGGCAGCAGCCGTTCATTACCCCGGCGCAATCTGGTTGCTGGCGGGTCGTAGTTGATTCGAAAGCAACAGCTGCACCATCCGACTACGCAACGAATGAGACAAAGCAGCCGGATCATGGGGTGAACCCCTCCAAGACGAGAGTTTGCTTCACCCCGTGCCTGTTGTGTCAAGAGCTACTACATGAGTATACGACGGATGACAGGGCTGTCTCTGGGCCTGCGAGATCCTTATCTTACGAAACACCTATCACAGTCGGTGTTGTGCTCGGTGTCTACTGTCGAGGACGTCCGTTCCTTTGCTATGGATAATACTCAACTGCGATATGCTCTATGTACGATGCCGCATACGTACAATCTGGACAGTTCGTAGGCCAGGAACAATCCACAGCTAGACGAGATCATGCCCTTTCTATCAGACTTCTGCGCACCACTTGCCGGCTTCAAGGTCCTAAGTTCATCTAACCCAGATGGACCGCCGGTTTCCTGGCCGATAGACCAGTGGTGATTCAAGGGCTGCTTAGGCAGCGAGGTCTAAACTAAGACCTGCATTGGGTGTGAGTGGGTTCCTTTACCCTGTAGGCCCCAGACACCCTTCATCCGTGAAAGGGCAAAAATCCAAGAGCTTCCCGACTTGTCACTAAATGACCCCCATGAATTCATCGTCGTCAACCATGCCATCACAGCCGGATGGCGGCAAGGGCAGGCAGTAACCTATCGGCTTCAGAGGCGGGCGACACCAGTGAGAGATACCCAGGCAATGGACCTTTTTGGTACGCTCTGACCGATAGTTGCCAGCTTGGGTGAAGGATGGTTGACTGTGCCAGCTCGGCACGTAACAAGCGGAAGTTGGGCCGGCCTTGAAACATTCGATCTTTCCCGCCCCTGTAAATGGCTTCTTGGTATTCTTTCTCTGCATTTTCAACCAAGCAGCGACACAAACTGGCAACCGTATTACCATAACTACGCCGAGACTGGTCACAGAAATGAGAGAAGCACCATACAGGAAGCGGGAACCTGCGCGAGGACTAGCCACTCTCCTCTCGCTTCGAGCCCGGCAGAGTCTCCATCTGATCCTCAAGGAGCGGCAGCATGATGGCAGCCTGACTGAAAGGGAAAGTCCCTCGGCCGTGGCTGCAGATATCAAGGCTGCAGCTAGCAACGGGATGTGAAGCCCGCCCAATGGCGGCGCCAGGGCCTTGCAGCAGTCACAGTGGCATCCGCCATGCTATGCCGCTGCGTGCGCAGGAAGAGCGCGGAAGCAAATGCCGCAGGTCGAGAAGCGTGCTTGCCATACCTACTAAAGTAAGCAGTGTCCTGCACCCGAGAGACCAGACACCATCCATATGAGCGTTGCCGAAAGAGGTAGCTATCACTCTGGACAACCCGGTGATACCACGCCGACCTGGCAGCAACAGAAGCATCTGGAGGAGGCCAAGGCAAACACTTGGCAAATCGTATGTCCCTGTACGTGTCAGTCCCAATCAACCAAGCAGTGCTCCAAGGCCGTGCCGTCTCAGGCCACGAAAACCCCCAGGGCTGGTGTAGGTTCCTAGAGGCCCGGGATTCTCAGATGTACGAATTGGTGCTGGAGCATGTAATCGAGCCCCCCTAGGTACCTTAAGACATACCAAGGTACATACTTGAAGCACGAGGCCTGTGAGAATCAGGGGAATCCTCCCGGGGAAGGTTGCTTGCGGGACACAGCCACGGACTGGCAGATGACAGCTTCATGCAATCTTTCCACCTGGCGCTGGACCCTGACTTGGGGTGCGAGGCCGAGTATGCTTCGTAGCTTGAAAGGGAGGAAGCCGGAGTAATCATCGGTATAAGAGTGGATTGCATTTCGATATCAGAAACGAATTCTGCACATCCCGCTGAAGAAAGAAGAGGCTCGAGCGGTGCTGCAGGTGATGCTCTCCAACATGTACTTTACACAGTGGATTCCCGCGCCAGGTCATGTCCGGGTCGGGACGGAGATGGGGGATGTCTGGGCTCTGTTGTAACTTGTGGCTGACGCGGAAGACTGGACAGGTCCAGTCTAACCTTAGGTGCGGTGAATGTGGCTTGTGCACGTAGCCCCTAAGGTACCTAAACCTCAGGCCCGACAGTCCTGGAGCCCAGTGGACGCGTCCCCGCTCCCCCCTGCCGAGCTTCCAGACTGGGCGACACCCGACTTGGGCAAACCGGAGGGACCCCTGCATTTGCTCCAAGAAGGCCCCACCTCGTTCCTTTCAGCCTCGTCGTCCGCCCAAACTTTCCCGGCCACCGTCAGCCTTGCCATTGGCCGCCGGTTCCATACAACGAGGCTATTCGCGGGCTACATGACGGTCTGCACAGGGCGGCAGGGTTACAATTGCTCTACCGACAGATTACGACGAGATCTGGCAAACGGAACTGAGCACTCGATCACCCGCCAAGGACTCGCGGCCGATTGCAGTCCGGAATTGGAGCAGGAGCGAGCACCAAGCACCGACCCAGCGCCCAGCCGCTACAACGGTGTGGCGGACAGGCAGATGTTCTAGACGACGACGACGACGTCATACGACTCCATCCGACGAGCCGCCGACACGACACGACGACTCCGAGATTGGAACACACCACCAGGCAGCGCCCACACCATCAGGAACCGGGCTGTTGGAGGAAACCATCGCAGCGCCGACAATCTGTCGCGAAGACGCCCCCCTCCCCGTAATCACATCCCGCCGCGACCATGTCGCATCCGCCCTCCACGGTCAAGGTGCCCGCGTCGGCGGCGACCTACACACCCGCCACGCTAGACCCGGACCTACGATCGCAGATCAACACGCTGCTGCTGCGGGAAGGGCACATCAACAAGTGAGGCGACCCCCTCTCTCTCTCTCTCTTTGTCTTCCCCCCAGCCAAACCTCCCTCCGTCCGCTAACCTCTACTTCCCCTCCCCTCTCCTCCAGGATCCAAGACCAGCTCCTGCACGCCCTAGACGCGCACAGCGCGAACTGGCCGTCGGCCGTGCAGACGCACGCGCTGGCGCTGCTGCGCTCGGGCGAGGTGTCGACGTTCCCGGCGCTGATGCGGCGGGTGCTGGAGGACGTGCGGCACGAGACCGAGGCGCTCGCGTCTTCCTCTTCCTCTTCCTCCAACCCGACCAAGACCGACGGTACCGCCGCTAACGGCGCGACGACGACGACGACGACGACGACGACGAACGGTGCGAACAACAAGAACGGCGTGAACGGCACCGCGGCGGCGACCGACGGAACCACAGCGACGGCGCCGGCAAACCTCGCGATCCCCCAGGCCGTCGTCGACGCCGTCCTCAAGGTCGCGCGCGAGAGCCTCGAGTCCGTTTGCGAGCTGGAAGACGGGCCCGCGGGCGGCTAATCCGGCTTCTACGTGCCCCGGGCTTTACGCTTGGGGCGCCGGGGGTGAGAGTGGCTGCGTATGTCTGTCTACATGTCCACCCAGCCGTGTTCGAGGCCAGGGGTGAAAGCGGGGGTCTGAGCAGACGGTGCGTGGGCGGATAGGGGAGAAGAGAGATAATATCCACAGACGGCTATAGCTGGCTGCCCACGGAAGGTGGGTGGTGTTTGGCTGATCTGGACATCATCATCAACATACCATCATGGTCGTCGTCGTGCAGAAACGTCGTGGCCTGGCAAGGGGAGCACGGCGTTAGCATTCATCTTGCATCGTACAAGAGATCACTTGGTTTCCCAATCCCACCTTAGTTCGCGCCCCCCCATGTTCTGTCTGAGGTTAGTGTCATGCTGCTTCTTTTTCAACGCACAACCACGTAGTCTAATGGGCCGGATAGATGGCTTGGTCGATGTCGGGGAATGACCGGACATCTGTGAGGTCCAAAATCATATGAAATGGTATGCATTCTCGGTGGCTTTCCTGAATCATTGCTTCCGAGAGGTTAGAACAACTTATGGTGTCTAGTCTTGAGCCCACTATCGCCAATACCCTCAATTACCATGGATAAGTAAGTAGCCCATGCCTGACGACCAAGTTGTAGAAGACTTGTTGTGCCCGGCAAGCCAAGGCACACACCACTCGTATTCACGTGTAGATCAACATCATTGGGCAAAGCGAAATCAATTCTGAGATCTATTGCAACCTAACGTCGATTGCCATGGCAAGATGACTGGCAAATGGGAGTTTCTCGAAATGAAAAACCCCAGATGCAAAATTGCAGTGGAAGGCGTTCATCCACTCACTATCATTACCGTAGGCAGCTACCATTAGCTTTATCCGACCCTAGCACTCCGATTGCCACGATCTATCATGATTGACGACTCCACTCTCGCCACTCTAACCCATAGTCGTTCTGCATATCCGAGATCTGCCCGGAAAGGCAAGTAACTCTGGTAAGACTGTCACGCACCATTGATGCGAAAAAATGATCGCCAAGTACGCAAGGGAAGTAGAGTACAATGACAGTACAAGTACCGTCAAGGGTCACCGACGACTACTTAAGAGCACCCTTAGTCGTATAGACCATCGTCATCGCCAGCCTGGCCGAACTCGTTCTCGCCGCCACCAGCCGCAGCACCCTCGCCACCGGGGAACTTGAAGAAGGCACCAGGACCGGTGTTCTTCATTTGCTGCGCGAAAGCTTCGTATCGGCGGATCTCGACGTCGTTGACCGAGCGTCTGGCCATCTGCATAGCCTCCTCGAAGTGACGCTTCGTGAGCTCCGGAACGGGGTCCTCGACGTCCTCATCAACGTCCATGTCGCCAGCACCCTCAGCTTCACGGGCACGCGTGCGCTCGATGTCGAGGGTGATCGACTCCTTGATGGCAATCTTGACAGCCCGCTGGGTGATGAAGCCGAGATCAGCACCAGAGAAGCCATGAGTCTTCTGCGCAATGTAGTTCAGGTCTACATCACCAGCTACTGGCGTCTTGCGGAGCTGAGCCTTGAGGATACCGAGACGACCCGGCTCGTCGGGCAGAGGAACGTAGATGAGCGAGTCAAGACGTCCAGGACGGCAGAGAGCCGGGTCAAGTTGCTCAGGTCGGTTGGTAGCTCCGATAACGAAGACGTTCTTCTTGGAAGTCATACCGTCCATTTCTGTGTGATTATTAGCCTTCTGCGTCACCAAAAGAAGATTCGCGTAAACCTACCGGTCAAGAGCTGGTTGACAACACGGTCGGAGGCACCGCCAGCGTCACCAACAGATCCTCCACGGGCCTTGGCAATGGAATCCAACTCATCGAGGAAAACCACGCAAGGAGCAGCAGCGCGAGCCTTGTCGAAGATGTCTCGAATGTTGCTCTCGGACTCACCAAACCACATGCTCAGCAACTCGGGGCCCTTGACGGAGATGAAGTTGGCCGCACACTCGTTGGCAACAGCCTTGGCCAACATGGTTTTACCCGTACCAGGCGGGCCGAAAAACAGCACACCTCGTGAAGGAGAGAGACCGAACTTGAGGAACTTCTCGGGGTGGTCGACGGGATACTGAACACTTTCCTTGAGATCCTGTTTGACGCCCTCGAGACCTCCGATGTCTTCCCATCGGACGTTGGGAACTTCCACCACTGCAACTTCGCGGAGGGCCGATGGGTTGGAAACGCCCAAAGCGAACCGGAAGTTCTCCATGGTTACGCCTAAAGAGTCAAGGACCTCGGCGTCGATGGTATCCTCATCGAGATCGATGAGATCCATCTTCTCACGAATCTGCTGCATGGCAGCTTCGGAGCAAAGAGCGGCGACATCAGAACCGACGTAACCGTGAGTCTCGGCAGCAATTTGCTCAAGATCTACATCGTCACCCAGCTTCATGTTCTTGGTGTGGATTTGGAGAATCTCGAGACGGCCAGTGGGATCGGGAATTCCGATGTCTACCTCGCGGTCGAAACGTCCGAAACGTCGGAGGGCGGGATCGATGGAGTTAGGTCGGTTCGTGGCGGCCATAACGACGACGTTGGAACGAGCCTTCATGCCATCCATCAGGGTAAGCAGCTGCGACACGACACGTCGCTCGACTTCACCGTTCGTCTTCTCTCGCTTGGGAGCGATGGAATCGATCTCATCAATGAAGATGATAGCGGGCGAGTTCTTCTCCGCTTCCTCAAACGCCTTCCGCAGATTTGACTCGGATTCACCGGCCATCTTCGACATGATCTCCGGTCCGTTGATCAGGAAGAAGAAAGCACCGGTCTCGTTAGCGACAGCACGAGCCATCAGTGTCTTACCGGTACCCGGAGGTCCGTACAGCAGGACACCACGGGGCGGCTTGATACCGATTGACTTGAAGAGCTGAGGATGGCGAAGGGGCAGCTCAACCATTTCTCGGATCTGAGCCATCTGCTTTCGGCAACCACCAATATCATCATATCCAACTTCGTTCAAGTTGTTCTCCTCTTCCTCACGCTGGATCGGCTCGCCCTCGCAGTGGATGACGGTGTCCTGGGCTACGATGCCGTACTCGGGCGGGTCTACCTCAACGACCTTGAATTCGACCTGTCGCATACCACCACGGGCAATGAAGAGATCACCTTGGCGAACGGGTCGGTAGGCCTCTCTGAAGTAAGGGGCGAGGAACACGTCGAAGAGCGAACCAGTCAATCCCTCGACGGTGTCGGCAATGGGGAGAACAGCGATTCTCTTGGCCTTTTGGAAGTCAGTATGGCTGGTAATACAAGTGGCCAGTCAAGTAGAACAGAACAACTCACGTATTTGATGTCAGGGCATGGGTGGATGTTGATCATATCTCCATGCTTGACCCGCAGATTGTGGCGGACAACACGGTTAATACGCGCGCTGCCATCGTCGAGCTCATCGTCGGCGAGAACGATCAGGACCGTGTCCTTTCTCTTCTTACCCCGGACAAGTACAGTGTCACCTCGGAACAGCTGGAGCTGCTCCATGGTGTTGTTGGACAGAGCGATGATGGAGTTGTCATCGTTCACGGCATCCGTAACCCTACGTGCACACAAGTTAGTAACGACAGCCAGATTGCGTGGATGCCCGAAGGAGGTAACGTACATAAGCTGGTTGGGCTTCTTCTTCTTCTTGAGAATGGCGGTGGAAGTGTCATCGTTCTGGAGGCGGAGGTGTCAGTAATCACTGCAAAGCAGGCGAGGTAACCGTGAGGCTGGGTTCGTACATCCTTGGGCTCAGCGCCTGACACGTCGCTATCTCGATGGTCAGCTCGGATTCCTATAGTGGCAGACGATACTGGGGAGGCACTCACGCCAAGTTGGCCTTCTTCTTGTGGTCGGGTTCCGATGCCATCGTGGTCAACCGGGTGCTTGATGATCAGGGTGGGTGGTAGGTAGATGAGGTCAGAGCTCGTTGGAGCGGCTGTTTCGCAGGCACTGGACCTCGAGGGGATGGTAGAATGGAAGATGCGAAGATGTCCCGAACCTTCGCAAGCGATGCAGTGCGGAAGTGGTTACGGGGAAGGTGACGGAGGGATGGGAAATGGGATAGAGGAAGGCGTGAAATGCAGAAAGATGTTGAAGGTTTGTTCGGGTCGGTTGCGCAGTTGCAATCGGTCTGAGCTGTGTTGATGACGAGAAGGTCTGGAGCTCGGACCAAAGGGTGCCACTTTTTTCAGGCCACCAGGGGAAGACGCCACCTCTTCTAAGGACTTCCACTGTATGCCCTGAAGCCAGATCGCTGCACTGATGTACCGCCGCCTTATTCAGCGCGGTGAGCACCAACCTGAACCAGCACCTCAAGGCCAACCACCTGCTGCTGACTGATCCTCTAAGGCAGCCTGGAGGAATGATGTGACATCCAGCCTCTGAAGCAAGACCGCATTAAGCCAATGAATCACCTTACTTTAGGTAGTCAGGACTCTACAAGCAGGCGCAGAGGGGGCAAGTTTCTCAGTTTCGCGGAGATAAGATAAGGTATGATAAGGTGTCTGCCTGCCTTACAACAGTTATCGGTGAGATCAACTGGCGTATCAACCTCGCGGGGAACCTTGTGGGCTACCTTAGGCATCTACTACCTCCTTAGCTGATCTCAGGCACGTAATACAGGGTGCCAGGCAGACAACAGGTACGCAACCCACGCAACCCACGCCCCTTGCTTTGAGACGTTTGACAGGCAGTCCAGCTGTTCCTGCATGCGAACACAGGCACTCTCGCTACAAGAAAACGGCACCACCGTGTTCAGTCCAATCTCAAATACCCAAGATACCTACCTAGGTAGGTAGCTTGCGGATGCACAATTTACTAAATGCAATACCGACCATGATGTGCTGTGTTAACCTACTTAGTAGGAACTCCTCGCATGAGACTTGCTGAAAGCTGATTCTCATTACCACGAACTTGCACTCAAGGTGCATACACCGAGCATCCGGCACACCAATGCGCGAATTGAACTATCAGGTTCGAATAGTCTGCTTTACTCTGCATATCTACCTAGGTAGGTACCTTGCAGCCCCGGAAACCTCGCAGTCTTCCCTTAGGTATCGACCAGAGAAGGAGTTGTACTGAGCTTGATGTCTTCGTTTCGCCTTGCCCTCAAGTCGATGCCAGCACCTCGCACCCTCCCTCGAAGTGCATATGCGGGCTAAGGTTAGTAGGCAACGGAGTGTGGATGTGCCGTTGTTGCTACCCTGGGAATGAAGGGTAAGACATCCGACAAGGTTTGCAATTCCACGTGCTATGTTTACATAATATCAATGGAACCTGAATATGGGTTCTCCTACAGTCCCAGCTCCCGTCTCTTCTATTATTACTTGAGTATCGTTATTGCAGCGACGGTGGTCGAATGGATTGCGAGGCTAAGGTACTCTTCGTTGCGCTCTTATCTCTACCGCTGGATTCGTCTCGCGCCGGCGGGGCATCGCACTTACCCAGTACAGCCAGTGAAAGGACTCGCCCCAGGACGTTCGCTCGGGCTTCCCTCGTAAGACTTGTCTCGACTCTCGAGAGAATTGGTTCTTCTACCTTCCTGCTATATGTTAGACTTATTAGAGAGCGCCAACGGATAGTATTACTGTTTTAGTGGTGATTATCCTACCCGCTTAGGTGCCTAAGGTAGGTAGGTAGGTAGTAGGGGAATTGCAAGTAGGGCGGGCACTTTTGCGCACTCAGTGTACCAGCCTGAAGAATCGCTTGATATATTGTGTAAAACTTGCTTACCATGTGGCCGGCGGGGACGTACGATGAAGCAATTGACTAGATCTCGATCGCAGACAAACCAATGAGAATGATCACCACCACAACTCGGCAGATTGCTCTGAATGCCCCGAGCATCCGGAGTCGGCAACAGACTGCCCGTTTCCACTTGCACGGGCGTCGCAGTGAGCTCATACGTGCAGATGCAAGCCGAGATAGTCGACATCAGACGACAGACATCACGCGCACATTCCCTGGGTTCTCGACCATGCCACAGCATAGAGTTGTTGGAGTAAGGTTGGAGAAGAAGGGGAGTCCTTCTCGCAGGGAACCGAGGATATCTCGCTATTTGACTGCCGACGTGAAGCGAGCATGGCTAAGCGAAGTACGAGATAGCCGTGAGGAGCCGTGAATGAAGTCCCGGACACCGCAGGACCGGGCATCTTGACCAGGAAGGTGATGAAAAAAATTCAGCCTCGTTCGCGACCTGCAGGTCGTCGTCCGGGGTGCTGTACATTCCAAGCATTGGCCAATCAATCTGTGCTCGCATGCAGATAACAGGGTTGGCGATAAGCGTATCTGCACGCATCTTCTGGCCTCTAGATGGGAGGGTACCTTGAATACCAGTGCATCCTAGGATAGATGAGCCGCCGATGCAAGTACCCCTCTAACAGCCAGGCCTGTTACCAAACTGCATCAACACCAACTTTCTGGTTGCTTCCTCCACCCTCCTCTCTCTATCAGTGCAAACTACCCAGACCACCCGCGATTAGGCGCAGAGCGGAGGCTACCAGGTGAGTTGCCCTTCCTGTCGGTGACGGTGACCGGGCGAGGGTTCTCTTCTTCTTTTCTTTCTCTTCCATTTTTGCTGCCGACCTCTTGCTGCTTCCTTGATTCCATGTTCTGCCTTGTGACGCTGGCGGTGACTATGACATACTAGTTGAACTACGAAGCACCAACACCCCACCAATCCCGTCTACGTTATCTGCGGTCCGCAACTCAACTTGCGCGACCATCTGATATTGTCCCGTCCGTGCCATCTTTCTCCTCCTGACAATGGCGGCGAGGCAGCAACCCTCGAGGCATCATTCGGACTGGTCCGACTATTCGCGAGACTCGCAGCCGGGGAGAAGCGAGAGCGCATCCTCAGTCGGCAACCGGAGTGGCCGCGAAAACGACGCTCTTCTGGGCGAGCAGGACGCTCACGAACGAGGTGGCGCTTCGCAGAGACCGCGGGGTAGGCGGAGGTATTTAGCACTTGGTCTTGGAGCTGTGGTTGTGAAAACTAACCATAGCCCTGCAGTTCATCCGTCACGAACCCGCTTGCCGCGCTCACTGACTATGGTGGCGTGAACAGCATACGTTCGTTCGGCCAGAGTTGGCAACGAGCTGCTGCCTTTGCCGAAATCATCCCCCAGCGGCCATCGTTTCGCTTTGCGCCAGACCAGGAACCCGTCCAGACGATCGATCCCAGCCACTACCAGCGAACTGATATCGAAGCTGGCCCTAGGACGTCTCTGCTTCGACCACATCTTGGCGCGAGCGCTTCCGAACATGCGATTAGCGATCACGGGGCAAGCCCGATCGGGTCCCCCTTGGCTCACGTCGACAGTCGGGGCAGCGAGCGCAAAGCCTCGGAGCACGATCTGCGCCGGGCCTCCTCGCCGCTTGGCTCTGTCCGCAGCAATTCCATATTCGCCGATCCGCCACGCCTTGCTGTGCCTCCCCTCGTGGGTAGTTACGGCTCGGTCCGAAGCTACGGCACAGTCGACACCCTAGATTCCGAGGTCAGTCATAGCTCCATGCGCCATGCCGTCGAGCTCTGGCACCAGCAGCAGGAGTCGGGCGCGAATGTACCAGACGGCGAGCGGCCACAGATCTTGGTTAAGGAGGTCGAGCAGGACGGTAAGATCGTCCTGGCAGTATCCGGCCAGTCTACACTGCCACAGACTGTGGTCAATTCGACGAAGTCAGTGCGCTCTTCCTTCCATGCGCCGGGGCTCGGCTGACCATGCGACAGTGTTCTTATCGGCGTTGGACTGCTGAGTTTACCTATGGGTCTCAAGTATGCTGGCTGGATATGTGGAATGGTTGCCCTCGCAGGTTGCGCGCTCGTGACCAGTTGGACGGCCCGGTTGCTGGCCAGATGTATGGATCTCGACACGACCATGATCACGTTTTCCGACGTGGCCTTCATCTCCTTCGGAAAGAAAGCCCGAGTCGCAACGGCCGTTCTGTTTACGCTGGAGCTCCTCGCCGCCTGCGTAGCTCTGATTGTTCTCTTCGCTGATAGCCTGGGTTTGCTCTTCCCCGGGTTATTGAGCGTCACGCAGTGGAAGTTCATTTGCACTCTGGTTTTGATACCCCTGCAGTTTGCCCCCCTTGCTCTCCTCAGCGTGACTAGCTTCGTCGGGGTCGTTAGTTGTTTGAGCAGTAAGTCGCGGCTCTATTCCATTCCTATGGGTTCATGATGCTAAACCCTCCTCTCGTTTAGTTGCTATCATCGTGATACTCGATGGGCTTATCAAGGTCCACGCACCTGGCTCATTGATTGAGCCAGCGACCACTTACATGTTTCCTGCTAACTGGCTGACTCTGCCATTGTCGTTCGGACTTCTGATGTCCCCCTGGGGTGGCCACAGTGTTTTCCCGAACGTACGTTACCTCCTCACGCTTGGTGGTTGTTCCACTTTTGGCTCACAAAGCTCCAGATCTATCGAGATATGCGACATCCCCGGAAGTATCAGAAAGCTGTCAAGTATACCTTTAGCTTTACCGTATGTCCACCATCCTCCCAACAGCGGGGCCATCCGGCTAACCCAGCCCCAGTTCATTGTCGATGCTGCTGTCGCAGTAGTAGGCCTTCTGATGTTTGGCGATGGCGTGCGCGACGAGATCACGGCCAACATTCTCGCAACCACGGGGTATCCCAATGCGCTGAACATCCTTCTTGTCATTTTCATTGCCATCATCCCCCTGACCAAGATCCCCCTGAACGCCCAGCCCATCATCACGACTTTGGAGGTCCTGTTCGGCCTGCGCCAGCAAACAGTGGCAGAGGAAACCCCTTTGATAGGGCTCTCGAGCACTACGCGAGGGCTGTTAAAAGCCCTGGTCAGAGTCGGCACGCTCCTGGTGTTCTTGGCCATCGCCATTCTCTTTCCGGCGTTCGACTCCATCATGGCATTCATGGGAAGCGCGCTTTGCTTTACGATCTGCGTAACGTACGTATCCGTTTTCCACAGCCTCATGATCCGCGAGCAGCTCACTGATAACGTACAGTCTCCCACTGGCATTCTACCTCAAGCTCTTCGGGCGCGACATCCGCGCCTCGGAGCGCATCTTCATGTGGATCGTGATGCTGCTATCGCTGTCCATCTCCGTCATCGGGACGGTCTGGGCGTTTCTGCCCCGAAGTCTCATTGGTGCGAAATAATCCGTAGTTGTCTGGTTGTCGTTGGGGGGGGTCACTGTGTTCGTAACCCCAAAGATGTCGACTTGGTGGATATTGTTTGATCTAGTTTCGCGGCGGATTTCCAAGGCACGACGATGATGATGATTATGATGATGGTAATGACCTGCATCAACCATAAGCATCTGGTATGAGATGGCATGAAATTGGCTACTGCAGCATTCTGACTGGTAGACAAAAGCAGTAGATACGCTGCACCTGTATTTTCACGATTCGGAAGGTTCCTTGGCCCAAATGCGAATAACCATCGAGATGCTTTCCGACAGACGGGACAACACTGGGAATGTGCGGCGCAGTTTCCCAGCCCAGGACGTGTTCAACGTAACATCCGGCAGTCGAGATGCAGAGGCCTGTAGAAAGCCATCAATATGTTCCATTTGCTACCTTAAGACACAGAAACAGTCTTGATGAATCTTCGTAAAGTATTCCCACCCTAAAAGCTATTCCTTCTCTCATATGGGGCTAGAGGTACGTAGTTCAACGGTCAACGACAACGGAAACGCCCTATCTTGCTCTGTCATTCTGCTGTTTTCTCTATTCTCTGTGTAGTGTTTAGAGGCAGCCTAGCTTGTGGGCAAATCATAGCTGTCAACCAGTCTTGCAACGTGGAACATCCCAGCGTCTACATAACAGCCAAGATCCACCGCCAGCTCTCTCATAAAAGCCACTGAGATCGTTCTCGTCTGTAAAACCCAGTGAAGGTTCTAGTAGCTGCGACCGAACATGACCCAAGACTTCGCCTTCGCACTGCACTCCGGGCTGAGGCAGTCAGTCTCACCTGCGACGAGACCCTCAGGCTATAGAAGCGTCAGTGTTAGCAGATTCGCGCAATCTTTGAAGTTATCACAACATACCTGGTCGAAAGGAATGCACAAGCTCTTCATGCCCATGCTCGGCTGCTTCTGGCCCTCAACCCCCTCCTTCGGCTCCTCGCTCTTCGTCAACTCCTTGATTCTCTCCTCGCAAGCAGGCTCCTCGCAGAACGGAATGATGACGACGTTCTTAGAATCCAGCGCCGGGACGACCTTAGACCAATCGGTCAATTGAAGTCGGTGCTCCTTGAAGGCGGTGTCGGCCTTGTCATACAGCGCCTTCTGGATCGTGGTGAGCAGTTCTGGAATCTTGGTGGCGAGCTCAGCCACAGGAATTGTGCCCTTCTCTCCAGTGTCTCGGCGAGCGTAGCTCACAACCTCCTTGGCGGCGTCCTTGGGTCCGAATTCGAGCCGCAAAGGAACACCCTTCAGCTCCCAGTCGGCAAATTTGAATCCCGGGGTGCTGAGATGGTATCAGTATTCGAAGCTCTCAAAGGCGCCGACACCTCGATCATGGGATTGGCCGGTTCAAAAGCACTGTACTTACTATCCCTCTCGGTCGTCAAGCTCAGTCCGAACACCAGCTTTCTTCAAGGTGCTGTATAGCTCCTCGACCTTGGCGTGGTGCTTTGCTTTGTCTTCAGCAGGGGTCTTGGCAGAGATGCCGACGGGAATGAGAACTGTCTGGATCCTTGCTACCCGAGGAGGAAGTACGAGGCCCTTGTCGTCACTGTGCAGCATGACCATGACACCGATCACACGTGTCGACAGACCCCTAGAAAACGTTGTTTAGTACCTTCGTATCTCTGAATAAGGGATACCCTGCCGATACGTTCGCGCAAGGCAAGACTACGGCCCGACAAATGTTCGACAGTGAGGAACTTACCAGGAGTTCTGCCAGACGTTGATCTTCTCTCCTTGCTTCTCAGGGTCCTCTACCGTTACGTCAAACATCTTACTGAAGTTTTGACCAAGACAGCTACGGGCGGTTAGCTCTCGAAATCTCAATGAATATAGGGTGGAATCATACTGGGAGGTTGCGCCCTGGATTCCTCGGCCATTGGTTGGGATGTAACCCTCAACAGTCGTCGTCCAATAGCCACCGGCGAACTTTTCGTTTTCGGTTTTCCTGGACACTAGGTTAGCCAGCCATAATGCCATCTTCATAGGGGCCTGGATGCTCAGTGCTCTGCGCGAAAGCCTGGTGATAGGCGTCGCCGATAGGTGAGGAACCATCGCAAAGAACACTTACTTGCCACGCACGACGGGAACCGCAAGGAGTTGCTGCCGATCGTTAGTTATCAATCAAGTCTATGGAGAAAGCCATGGTACCTCGTAGACTCCGGCGTAGAGCTCCAAGATCTCGAGGACCTCCTTGCCAGCTAGGTCTTCGGTGAGATGAGCCCTGTGTTGTGTTAGCAGAAACACTCAAGTGATGCAGAGCCACGCACGTATGTCCTTCTTGCCAAAGGAACTCTCTTGCCCGAAGGAAAGGAGTGGTCTGCTTAGCTTCCCATCTGACAACCGAGTTCCACTGGTTCAGTCTGAAAGGGAGATCACGATGGGATCGGATCCCTGAGAATAGGTCAGGTTGTGATCGATTTCTGGGTGCGGGCTGGACATACACTTCGCGTAGTAAGGATACATGACAGCCTCCGAAGTAGGACGGACCGCGACAGGAACCTATAACAAATCAGTCCTTTGTAGGCTCGATGGGTTCAGAGGCAAGTCGAGTGATACCTCCAGATCCTTGTCTCCGCTATATGGTTTTAGCATAATTCTCGAGCACTAGATAGCGGTATAGTTGACTTACGCCTTGGTCACCCAGGCCAACTCAGGGGCAAAGCCTTCCACGTGGTCCCTATGACAGGCTATCAGAACCCTTCACCCTGAAGAAGCGACTCCGAGCCGCGAAGGCGGTTCTTCATGAACCAAGGGCATGGGCAGCGACTTGGTCGGGTGTACATACTTCTCCTGTTTTGCAAGTCAGCGTTGTGTCCCCTCAAAGCTACAAAAAAGCGCCCCAGTGTGCTCGGCGCGTTGCTGTTCACTGGCAGCAAAGGCTTACCTTCTCCAAGGATTTTGAGGACAAGAACATGGGGAAGCTCGTCTCTTCGACACCCATAGCCTCAATTCTCTCCTGGAACCACTTTCGGATCTCGTTCCAGACGTACATGGCACCCGCTGATGTGTCCAGTCAGTGTTCGCTCGGGCGTAGCTGCAGAGCAGGTTTTATCGTCTTACGTCGGAGAATGTAGAATCCAGAAATCTAAAAAAGTCCGGGAACCAGAGGTCAGGAAGATAATCTAAAGCGCTGTAAGGTCTGCCGCGCTCACCTCGGAATAGTACTCGACCAGTTCGGCCTTGGTGACAAGCTCCTGGTACCACTGGGAGAAGTTGGTGTCCTTGGAAACAGTGAGGCCGTCCTTGTTGTCGTCCTTCTTTCCGCCGACGACGGGCAGCTGCTTAGCAGCCTTCTCGGCCTTAGCAGCAGCCATCTTGGCCTGCTTCTCGGCCTTCTTGAGGGCGCTCTTGGACTGTTCCTTTCCCTCTTCCATGTTGAATGCTGGCGTTGGCCACTGGGCAGTCGGTAGAAGTGTCGATGCGGTGTCGGCGGCGGGCAAGCCAGCAGTCGCGTTGTGGTTTACGTGCAGGTACGGCACCTTAAGGTAGTGATCGATCGCGACAGACCTGGAGTCACACCGGGCACGTTGAAAATTACCAGATCGCGGGCACTTCGCTGAGCCCCGCGCGGTCGCACTCACCTGCTGCCAGAATGCCCCGCGGCACGTAATTGGTGGGCGGCTAGACAGATCTACTAGTCCCGAATCGGCTTAGGCCCATCGATAGGTATGAGTAGAACCCCACCTGCCCAGAGAAGTAATACACCTTTGAGTGCCATCGTGAGCGAAAGTTCAGTGCTTCAGACACGCCCGTCCATTCATATCGCACCGCCCCTTACGATGTGACGGAAGAGATATGACTTGCAATTTGTTGCGGTCTCTGTTAGTCGTGTGGGGATCTTATGTAACCCCAGTATGCGTACATGTAGCCATCTTTGGCGTCAAAGTCACGAGCAGATGGATTACTAGCGAGGTCTATGTGTCTCATGGGGACGATATTGAGTAAGTCATGCTTCTCTATGTCTCTATTGTTTCTCGTACAACAGCACCCCGCCGATACGACAGGACAAGAACGACTTTACTCGCTACCGTCAACAGTACTTCAGACCTCCACCGCCACAGCGGTAAGCTCTCAACCTACATCACCAGGGAAATAGGATCTTCATGAGCACAACAGCAATCGCAAATGGCTCGAACCAGACCCAATCCTGCCTTCCTTCAACGTAGAACCAGACCATGAAGAGACACGCGGCCAATTGCCCAGAGATTATCGACTGGCCGGCATGACATTGCCGGGGGAGTACGAAGATCTGCCACCACTGCACAGCCATGAGGCCCCTAAACCTCAGATAATACCAATTGTGCTCGAACAACGCCCTCAAGATGAGTACGACAGCCCCCGCCAGCGGTGTGGCCTCGAAAAGCACGAATACGGCGAGCAAGAAGCGGTTATGGGTGTATTTGCAGTTGGGGCTGTTGCAGTGTCTCTTTTCTTCGCGGCTGGCGTCCTTCTCGTCCGATCTGGTCGGGAGTTGCGTATTTGCGCCGAGATCTTCTTGGTGGCTCCCGATACTTCCGAGGTTTCCGCGCGCGATGCCATTGCCGCAAATCGCGCAGCAGTTGAAATAGCTCAGTAGTAGAGTATTGCGGCAAACGGTGCAGGACTTTGGAGCAGCCGCTGTGGACGAGGTCTCTCTCGAGGAGTAGCTTGGGGCCGGCGTGATACTTGGAGTAATGGCCGATGTGCTGCAGAAGGCATCACGGTTATATACCTGCTGCAGGTCGACTACGTGGTCGTCCGCCATGGCTGTACTATGTTGTCTAAGGTTGTCGTTGCACGGGGATGACAGGTGTCGATATTGTTCTCCCGCAGAAAGACGAACGACTGAAGAGGTTAGGTAAGGTAGGTGATTCACAGAAGGAAACCTTCCACTGGCTCCCAGGTTGCTAAGGACGTGGCTTGAAGGCATGATGGGAGGAAGCTCCTTCTCCTCCGCGCTCCATGACGCCCTCCCTACAGCAAGGTAGGACCTCGAACCGCACGTGGTCCTTGCCTACCTTACCTTATGTGACTGGAACAACGCTCGCTTGTTTTCACACCAAGAAGGCACAATGACACTGGTGTTGTAAGAGGTCAAGTCCAGAGTACGTACCTTCCACATCATACCAGGAGATGAGTTGGAACCTAATGCTCAAGATCAAGAGCTGCGCCGACGTGGTATTGAAGGTACTTAGGTACCCAGGTAGGTAAGGTACTAAGCCAGTATTTGGAATGAGATGCAGCTTGTACATCGCAGTCTCCCAAAGAATGAGGTTTGTACAGGTGATGGGTGCCATAATTGTCATCTTGTTTCTGGCGTGCCAAGGTCTTGAAGCACACAGAAGCTACCGTACCTGTGTATTCAACTGTATACCTAGGTACGTACGCGACGGGAGGCTCTTCTCGATTACGCCAAGACCCCTGTGCTTGCGTGCTTCATCGCCGGAACAGGAAGTTCACGAAACCTCACGATCTAAAGATGAGTAAACTTACAAGCCAGTGCAACAGTTACAACAGACACCTCGTATGCTCGCTCTTGTCTGGCTAACGGTACCAATCGCTACAACGGCACGGGCGGTCCATATATATAAGGTATACGAGGGGAGTTTATGTTTAAGTCGACGGGGCCATGACTTGTCGCAGCTGCAGACCTCATAGGCAATCACCCGCATCCAAGCGACGAAGAAGCAAACCAGGAGCAAAATGGCGTTGAAAGCACTCCTCGTATCGGCGACACTCAGCGCCCTTGTGGCTGCTGCACCCCTCACCACCCGCGAACCCGCCGCCACCAGCGACCTCAGCATCACCATCCTCGAAGGGTCAGCCGACCTCACCGCAACCCAAGCGACCTCAACGCTGCAACTATACCACGAGCGGCTGGGCGAGGAGGGCACCGCCTCGCTCGTGGCCGCCGACGTCGACGCGGCCGACCGCTTCTGGCACTCGGTGATATCGTCGTCCGGCGGGGGCTTCGTGGGGGCGACGACGCGGATCCGCGGGCTTGTCGAGCCCGCCCGGCGGGCCGCGCCCGCGGCCTTCGACGCGGCGGCGGTGGGGCGGTGGTTCGCGACGGGGGGCAGCGGGTGGCCGAACTCGTTCCTGGCGACGAGCCCGACGCACCACGCGAGCCGGTCGGGGGCCGGGACGCGGGACGCGGCGGCGGTGCTGGAGACGATCGAGGGCTGGGGGGAGGGGGGCGGCCCCGTGACCGCGTTCGCCGGCTACGCCGAGCCGGCCCCCGGCTTCCTCCCCGCCCTCCCCGCCGCCTTCCCGCCCGAGGGCCGCAGCGCGCTCGCCCTGACCCTGCGCGACGGCACCGTCTTCGCCCACGACCTCACCGCCGTGCGCGACCTGCCCGCCGGCGCCGGCGTCGAGATCTTCCAGGGCATCTACGTCCCGGACAGCACGCCGGAGAGCGTCGTGCAGGGCGCGGTGGAGCATATCACGGTCGAGTTCGCGAACTGGTTGAGGTTCGCTTACAAGCAGGCGATGGAGGGCTAAGGCTTGCGAACAGCGCGTTTGGGGGGAGGGGGTATGGGGCTCGACTCTGGTGTTCGAGGATGGGAGGATGTGAGTGATTGTTAGTTAGTACCTGGCTGAGCGCCAGGGAGGGCACGGGGGAGGGGGGTTGCTGCTTGACAACAGCGAGGTAGACTACCTACCTTATTTACCTGCCAATAAAAGGTCGTGGGCCGGGCTTCATTGGTAAATGTGTTGCTGCTACGGCCCAGTTACGAAAAGCTGTTGACTGTGTTGACTGCAGAACACGCCCCAAAATATCCTCGTCCCCCAATGTGCCATAGAAGAAACACCGCAAGCACTGCCAGAAAGCCGACAGCAGCTGGCCAACATGCCAGCCTCTGAGTCCCTGAAATCCCGTATAAAAGCTGAACTGCCGGGAAAAGGACGAAGAAGCCACGACAGCGCAGCCCCGGTGGCTTACCATGGTTATCGCTACTGCGTAATGCCATCATACCTTTTCATCATCTTATGCTTAGCGGGGATCCACGAATGGTCCTGCTCAAACCAGTTGTCGTCCGAAATCAACGTCATCGGTTTCAGGATCACCTGGAACGACACGCTGGGGCATGGAGATCCGGATTTGAAGGAGACATGGTGTGCGGAAGCCCATCACATTCTCGCGGGAATCCATCAACGGCAGATCGATATTTTGCCACCTCGGGCGTCATAGCTCGAAGTTGCTTGATTGCTGAGACCCACGATCATGTACAAGCGCAATGTGCACAGCCGCACAGACAGTCCTGGGGAGGACAGAGCATGGTATAGACAGACACATGTGCTTGAAGGCAGAACAGCTTGGTGAGTGGGTAACTTCTGGTATTGTACGAGTAAGTAGTCTGGAGATAGCTAATACCTAGAGAGCGAGTTGATGCTAGATCCTCCCACCGGATCGATGCCAAGGGTGTTGCTGCCAAGTGCAAAAGGCTGGGTAATCCAACACGAAACCAAAAGAACCATAACACTCCACCACCATGGTCTTCCTTTCATTCTATTTTCGCCTCCCCAAGATAGTTCGCGCCGATGAACAACGTGATGTAGTAGAAGAAAAAAGAAATAAGCTGGCAGACACCCATGGCAACTAACCCGTAAGGTGGTGGAAGGATAGCCCAACCACAAGAGGCACGACTGGACCAGGAGCACACTCAAAGAGAACAACATCTCAATGAGCCTCCTGCCAGTGGCCAACCCACTCAACGCCGAGATCATGGCGCTTCTCCTTGCGCCAGGCCCAATCTCGGCCCTTGTTCCACGGGCAGCCGCGCGATAGCGGAAGCTCCCGGTTTCCTTTGTGACTGTTGAAGTTCTCCCAAATTCCCATACCTGCGCCGAAGTTGCTGAACCCGAGTCCAAGCTGGCCGCGCGCCTTGACGCTGAAGTCGGGCGACTTGGCCTCCGGACCTCCCGCACAGGCTCGACGACGCTCTCCCAAGGCAGCCCATTTGTCCGCCGCGTTGCGTTTCGACGGCGGAGAGTAACGGGGAGGGAAGTCTTTGGGCTGTTCGACATCAATCGGCTCATGGAAGAAGAATCCATCTGCAACCATGTCCCCATCAATGTCGCTCGAGATGATGTCGTGCACGGGAGGAGTCTGTGGCTTCTCAAAACCAGACAAGGACACCTGAGGTGAGGATACCTGATCCTGATCCTGTGGGGTAGCTGTGACCGTCTGGCTCTCTTGGCTCCAAGTGCGCGAGTTGAGCTCCTGGAGGGCCTGGATTTGACGAGCTCGCTCTTCCTCCTCCTCCTCAATGTCCTCCTCCCACATGTCACTCCAACTCTTCGAGACAGCCTCCTTCTGACGACCGAACACCATCGACATAGCACTGAGGCTGGGTCGGGGCTTGGACATGGTAATTGGCAACGACCCAGCCGTCTGGGGCGTCTTGACCGGGGCGCGGGAAGGAACTTGCATCGGTTGCGAGATGTTCAGAGAGTTCATGGACGCAGCCAAGTTCGACGTGAGGACAGATGAGATCGAGGGAGTCTGGGCCGAAGCCGAGCACCAATCCGTGGTACCTTCGGATTTGGGGAACAAATCCTCGGTGTAGCTTTCGTTGTCCGGAATGGCGCTGAGCTGTCGAATGGGCTGAGGCGGACTGGCGTGCAAAGCCTTGGCCCAAGGGAAGGCACCCTGATCCATCTGCGGGCTTTGGATGGAAGGAGTGCGCAGGGGCTCCCGGTTGGCAGTCGCGAGTGTCGTCTGCTCAGCGGCGCAGAAATCATCCAGAGCCTCGTCTTCAGTGGTGAAGCTCACGAGCCGACGAAGAGCGTTCCTCGCGCCGACTAGCGACCGCTTGGCAGGATCAAGGTTCATGCACTCGACGATGACTTCGTACGTGTCCTGAGACATGGACGGAAACACATCGAAGAGGGACTGCTTGTCTCGAGAGAAGTCCAGGAACAGAGGGTCGGACTCGGTGGGGGTAGTGAAGGGGTTCCGTGAGAACAGGATGTTCAGGAGGCAGATGCCAATGGCCCAGATGTCGGCCTGGGCTGGCGAATAGCCCTCCCCGGCCGAGTCATACTGTTCAGGTGACATGTACCGATCACTTCCCACGGTCATCTCGTAGCTCCATTTCTCGGTGGTCGCCAGGCCAAAGTCACCAAGTTTCATCGCACCCGATTCGTTGAGGAAGATGTTCTCTGGCTTGATGTCTCGGTGGTAGATGCCCTTCGAGTGCATGTACGACACGGCGTCGACCAACTCGAGCATGAAGCAGCGGACGTGCTCCGTTTCGAGGGGACCATACCCCGTTCGGATAGCTTCGTAGAGATCTCCGCGAGAGCAGTATTCCAGCACCAAGTAAAGGTGAGCATCAGTCTCAAAGGAGTCAAGCAGATTGACAATATTGGGGTGGACTCCAAGACGGCGGTGGCACAGGAGCTCCTCCGAGCGTTCGTCCACAGCGAACTCGATTCCGGCGTCGTTCGCAGCCGCCCGTTTGGTCATACACTTGATGGCTACAAGCCGGTTGGCCTGCAGATCCTTGGCCATGAAGACCATTCCAAAGGAACCATGGTTGAGAGGGGAGACGGTTTGATACCTCCCATTGAGAGTAACGCCATTGTGAAAGTTGTTCCGCAAGCATTCCATGACGTTGTCTCGAAAGAGAGACCGGGATTCGTGTGTGAGGTAGGGTGTGAGGGCGTAGGCACGAGTGATCGTGCAAAGGTACACGCCTTCTGTTCGCGCTGTCTATGTCGACTGTCGACGATGGTACGGGAGTTCCAATTGAACCCAAAACGAACTTTTTTTGGTCCTTTTGTACAGCCCAAATCGCCGATGGCTATGATCACGATTGCGCCGCTGGAGATAGTCGCCGACCCACGAGGGGGCTGAGAGTTGAGATGACAGGTAGGGGATAAATGCAATATACAAGTTGATAGCGAGGAAGAAACAATAAAACTCCAAATCGTTCACGGGTCAGAGGCTCATAGAGGGTATTTCGGTTTGCTCAACAAATGAAAGCGGCAAAGAGTCGTGAATAGATACAGGACTAGGGGCCCTGAAAGAATGAAGAGAAAGGTCGTTATGGGCACATGGATACGATGTATGAAACCTGTATGAAAGAGTGTCGTCTTGTCTTTTGATAGATTGGGTGAAACCCAGAAGTTGTTGTGTTCGTGCGTGATGTTGATATTGCAGTAGCGTTGAGTCAACCAAGTGATTGAACAACGATGCCTGATGGCGGTGCCTGCGATACCAACACAGCCGAAGACTAGCTCGGTCAAAGTGTCATTCGAACGGAGACAGGTCTCGAGGGTAATCGGTTGGGGGGGTTGATGGTGAGGTGGTCTGGCTTGTGAGTGAGATCGAGTCGACGACTGACCAGTCGCGGACCGGCGTAGCGAGGCAAATCTTAAGGATCTTTCTTCGTGTAGCGAGGGACGACGAGAGCTGAAGCAATCGACGACCGGGGGATCCTTAATGCTCGGCAGCGACTACGGAGACCAGCTATGACTCCTCAGAACCCTGTTCGACGGGAGATTGATGGCAATGGGCGTCGTCGGGCAAGGTGGACCAAGTTCCTGAGCGGATCCGGGCAATCAATGGAGTCGGACTGGGTGTGACGTGTTCGGCAAAGCTGTCTGGTCGAAGTCGAAGAGCTGAGCGATGACACACAGTTGGCTACGAGGCTCGGAGTACGGTCGGCCGACGAATCTCAGCACAGTGACCAGTGATTAAGAGCTGCCTCGAAAGACAAAGGAAGCGGAGTTGATGGATGGATGGATGGATGGGCAGTGGTCGGTGGTCGGTGGGTAAGGAGCTATGGCAGAAGCAGGAGCAGCAGGGCTGAAAGAGACCCCGAGTGTTCGCTGTTGGTGCTCGTGGTCTGGTCGGGTCGTGGGCGGTGGATGAAAGGAGAAAGGGGAGATCTGGGCGAGTGCGAATGGGTCGATTAATTAGGTAGATAGGTAAGGTACGGTACGGTTGCGAGGGCGAATTCCCTTTCTTTCTCTTCGAGTTGATGTTGTCGAGTCAAAGCACGGGAAGGCAGCTTTTGGCGGAGAGAAAGGAGCAGGGAGCAAGCAAGCAAGACGAAGATAAAGGCGATGGAGGAGTCGGGTAAGGAAAAGGATGGAGAGAGTAGACGAACGTGACGAGATAGGACGACGCAGAAGGGAGATGAATGAAGGAGCTAAGCGGTAGAGGTGGGTTGGTCATCCACGGGATTGGGTGGACCGTGGCACGACAATGGAGCCATGGGCAGGCGAGTAGGCGAGCGGGCGAGCAGGCAGGGAATGGGGATGGCGGAGGGGCGTAAGGGCCCAGCACCCAGCGCTGCCGGGGAGGTGACGGAGGGACTTGGGGACTGAGAGGGACAGAGCAACTCCAGGGTGCCAGGCACGGACAGACAGACAGGCAGACAGGTGGACAGCAACAGCGCCAGCAGCGGCGACAAGCAAGCAAGGACTCGGGCAGGTGGCAGGGCTGGCCAGGGCGCTAGAGCCTCCAAGGTCGTTCTGGCCAGTACTGAAGGGTACGAGAGGCGTCCTTTGTTGGGGAAACACAGTCCCCGAACTGTGGGCATGGCCGACGCTCGAGGCAATGACACAGCTGTCTGAGCAAGATGCCACGCAATCAGATAGAAAGGTACCGCACACGAGGGCGACAGGCATCTGAAATTGGTGGCGAGTCCCTGCAAATGATGCTAAATCCACAGGTACCGGGCCAGCTGCTGCGCCCGGCATGCTGCTGGGAAGCCGGCTTGATCCAAGACAAACTACAGTGCTGATGAGTAGTGGCAGCAACTGGGCTTAGCATCGACGAACTAGTGCGGCCCCCAAGTCTGCAGCGGACCAGCTTGACCAGTTGGAAGGTGGTCGAAGCCATCGAATCGTTGGCGAATGATCACGCGGACAGCAAGACAGCTCGCAGAGGGCGGGAGGGCTCGTCACAAAGCTGAGAGGGCGCGGAGACGCTGGACACTGGGCAGAGACGCTGGCTGGTCGGGGATTCCTACCTATCCATCCATGCACTCCGGGAGTCCAGGCAGTGGTGCCATGGCTCGCCAGCACTCTACGTGCAGCATGTCTTGGGAGGGTGCAGGCTTGCAGGCCTGCAGGAATGCCGCTACCGTAGGCCATGCATCGTGTACAGTAGCGCAGCTGCGAGCATCCTATGAGGTTGCGATCGCCACACCGCCAGTTACCTGCAGCTGCTGTAGCTGATAACACGCAGAGGCGGTACTCGCGCCGCTTGCAGCAGCACAGAGAGACCAGCCGGCGAGGTAGCGAAACCCGTGCTCCTTCATCCTGGCCAGGTACCTACTGCATTTTAACGTGGTTGCGTGATCCCTCGTGTGCTTGGTCACTGGTTGACTGGTCCAAGCCCACCCAGCCAGCGCGTCCAGGCACCGCCCCAACCACTATGACAAAGGGCAACTGGCAGGCTGGCAGACTTGTTGGACACGTTGCTGCGTCCGTCTATCGCCAGGCAGTCAGTCTGTACAGTACCTTAGGTACCTACCTAGGTAGGTAGTAGGGGAGCTAGCCAATGACGACGGCCTGGCGGACAAGCCCGTCACCCGTCACCCGTCGCCCGTCACCCGTCGCCCGTCTTGCCTGTCGCCTGTATCTCGATGCCTCTTCCAGCATCTTCTCTGTTTCACTTGAGAGCTGCCACCCAGGCAAGCCATTGGCTATATGTATGCACTCCTTTCGCCCTGCAGCTCGCTGGCTGGACACCGGCATTGAATGTTTTGCTTGTCGTCGTTATGGTTGCGTGGTTGACCGCTTTTGTGTAATTTTGTCACCTGCAGGATACCCTTCGGGGACTTCATAGCTGCTGCTGCTGCTGCTTTAATAAGTGCTCTGGGGACGCCCTTATGTTAAAGAACGCCCCCTCAGAAACTCCCGATCCTGACGAGAGGCTGGTGGCCATTGAAGGTTTGAGTTGGGTTCGAACAGCGCGCTCCGGGTGACCGGCAGCCGTTTAACTCCCGATACACCTAACGCTCCTTAGCAGAGTCCAGTGCCTCCCATTGAGCGCCCCGCTGTACATCGGGGTACAAGTTGTATCTTCGATGATCATAAGGTAATCCTTTACTGCTTGCTACCGGACACTGAAGATTCGAGCCGTGAGGATCGCATGGCAGTGGTCAAAAGGATGATGGGGGGCAGTTCCGCTGCAACCCGACCCGGTAACGCGATGCTTGAAACGGTAGTCGTGCCTCCTAATAGTAGAGCGGCACTGGAACACTGGAACACTGGTTCACTGGTTCACTGCTTCGCCAATTGACCGTTTGGGGCTCTCGCGGGGGAGTCAATAGCAAGCACAGTCCGCATTCCATTTCCGTCGCCATCTGCCGGAAACGCGGGTTCGCCGGGGACTGATCTGACTGGCTCACGGTTGACTGAGATGCAAGCTGGCATCATTCCTCTGGCAACGCTCTCAAGTCCTCGAGTCCACGACGCGCCGTGGATGCTCGCCATCGACTTGATCGTGTCCTCCGCAATTCAACATGATGCAATCTCCTGTTGATCGCCTGGCCCCATTCGGCAGAACGGGAAGGAGAAATTCCACAAATTGGTGGTGATTTGAGTGGATGACAATTCCCATCGGCTGTCACCGCGTGAATATCAAAACCCCTTGGGTCTGATGAGAAAGGTGCAGTGTGCCAGTGATCCGGTGTCTGGCCTACGGCTTGGTACAGCCCGTTCCCATCGATCTCAGATGCCGTCATTTGTGTACGTGTCCAATATGCGCGTTGTTCAAACGTCTCAAGCCCAGCATCAGCATCTCCATAGTACCAGTAGTAGTAGTGGTGAGCAAGTATTCACAGACATCCAACTCGGCAAGGCCAATCCAGCAGATGAGGGCCCAGCCGGATCGCGGTTCCATCTTCCCTTTTAGGGCCCTTACGCATGTTCGACTTCACTTGAAACAAAACACGACGATGAGCTGTTGGACCGGTCCCACCAAGCAGCGGACACTGGCTACGCGCTGGTCCGTTTGCAGGGCAGTGCTACAGAGTACATAGATTAACGAATGAAGACTCGCGTCGATCAGAGTCTCGCAAGGTCGCAGGCTCTGCCAAAATAGAAGCGGGCGGCGTCGCTGGCGAGTGAGGCGGCTGCTGTGGCCGTCCGATCTTATGCCCGCCGGCGGCCAGCCCACCCAGGCCCATGCTCCCTGATCAAGCCGGCGTAAGGGAGATGCTTCAGGGACGCTTGTCGCTGATGGGCGCGACAGATAGACGAGCTCGACAAGACACCAGTCAGGCCAGTCAACGACCAGTGGTGGGTGCGGTCTTGTGGATTTCGAATCGATGTGCTGCATGGATACCGCTGACGAACACGCAGCCCTGCGTTATCTCTGTTTGGTCTGTGTGGCAGCCGTCTGCACGTCTGGGGGATAAGACAAGCCCCCATCTTCATGCGTCGTGTGCATCTTGCTGCGTCTGGAGCGTCCATTTCCATCCCACTTGGGCGGATGTGTGCAAGTGAACCATGGGACGCAAGGGCCTTTTCCTGCAAGCGTGGACAAGCAATGCCCAGCTGGCAACGCTGGGTGCCCAAGACGCACCCTAAACAGGCATGCGACTGGTGACTGGTCTATACTTGCTGTTGGACTCTCTTGGGCAATGCAGATAGACCGCGCGGTTCTGGATATCCCCAGAGGTGGTTCACCTTATCGCCATTGAATCCTCTTTGCTATAGTGAGCTGCAAGGCTGCCTGAGGTGGTTTTCCCCCCAAGAGTCCGATCGATGTGACACTTGTGATGATCTTGGGGCTGGGAGAAGCGCGGTGAGACATCCTATGGCATGGCATGGCATGGAACGCCTCCGTCTGCGAGTCTGCGAATCGACAGGTTGATACCTACTTACCTAAGTAGGTGTACCTGACCTATATCCCAGGAGGGCTAAGGAGGTAGGTACTTAAGTAGTCAGTCCAACGTACTCGCAGGCCCGTCATGCGTCCAGTTTGCCGCTTGGGGCGAGTTGTCGCCGCCGTCCGCCAGCACGTTCTCTCGCGATCCGGGCCTCGTGCCATGTAAGTACGTGAGTGGCTCTGGTCCTGGCGGGCTGGGGGGCACGAGGTTGGCTGCATGGCCCTGGACCGAAATTCCCCGCTGCACCCGGGGGTTTTAGGGTGATGGCAGATGGGGAATCCCCATTTCCGAAGAGGCCATCGTGGGCGACTTGGGCCGATTAAGGTGTACCTAGACTATGTAGGGACTCTCCGGAACCTCCATGTGAGCGTGGGCTGATGTGACTTCCAAGGTCAAGGAGTCAAGGTTGTGTGTGTGTGAGTGGAAGCGTGGCTAACGTGGGTGCTTACCAGGTGCCAAGCTGAGGTGTGAGCGTTAGGTACTTCTTGGCGTGCCTAAGGACTCCAGTTTGCTGACAATCTGTTATCGGGCCTGGCAGACCTGGCAGACCTGGCAGACAAGCCCGGCTTCGGCCTAGCCGTTTACGGACCTCTTTAACTTCTTGACCGCTTTCTCGACGACACACCACACGGCGCACCTTTCCACGCTTGGATTGCCCGCAACGACGCTCCTGCACGCAAGGCCAACTTTCCAACGTCTGTCCCGGCAAAAGTCAATGACTGAGGTTTTTGGGAAGAAAAGTTTCGTTCCACGGCCGCTACTTCAGCCATCTCTTCACAACTCCGAACGCCTAGGTGCCTTCACCGCTGTGTTCAGACGGGTATGCCAGCTTTAAATCCCCGAAAGCTATCCCACCCAACCCGAACTTGCAAGGCTTAGACGGATCGTAGCATCGTCCGGAGTAGGGTCGCAAGATCGGACCATCGAGAGCACGGGCACATTCCCCTCGATGACCCACGAGTCCTGGCCCGAGCCTATCGCTGTGTGACCATGGCCGCACCCACCAGTGTCAACGTGCTTCTGCTCGACATAGGTAAGACCAGCTTTGACCTAGAAAGCTTTTGCTTGCCCAATGCTTTTTCTCTTATCATCCTCCGTTGTGCTTCTGTATTGTCAGAGGCCCTTAGACAGGGTGGGTTTGGCTGATACCATGTGCTCTTAGAGGGCACCGTGTGTCCAATCTCTTTCGTCAAAGATATCCTGGTGAGTCTATCTCGCCGCAGTCGCGGGGGCCTTTCGTCTGTCTACTATGTATGAGGCTATGAGCCCACACTGCGGGACAGTATGGCGATCAGATACCATTTGCAGCAGGCCAGTTGCGCTTCCGTGTTACATTCGCCGGTGCCCCGGTTATTAGGTTGCTCCAATACCGGCGAGCCCGGCATCGCAACTACCAACTTCCCTTTATCTATCTTTCAACGGGTGATCGCGTCATGGCCACCGCTGGGCCCGACCAGCGCCGCCTCGTTTTCGTATATGGTAGACGAGTTTCACTGTTGCACTTTGCCATCGCCATTGATGCTACTGGAAGATCCACTTCTACCAAAGACTAACACTTGACTCTAGTTTCCTTACGCCCTAAAGGTATTGCCAAAGACCCTCGAAAATCAGTGGGATGATCCGGCCTTCGCCAAATATAGGGAGGCATTCCCTTCCGAGCATGCTCATTCCAAGGAGGCATTGCTCGCGCACGTGAGCGACCTCATGGAGAAGGACCTCAAGATTCCTTACCTGAAGAGCCTCCAAGGATATCTATGGGCTGAAGGGTATGCCTCAGGGGACCTGAAAGCACCGCTTTTCCCCGACGTATCCGAGAAGCTCTCAGCGTGGCATCAAAGAGGTCTTAGTGTCATGATCTACTCCTCAGGCTCCGTTCCAGCCCAGAAGCTACTCTTCAAGCATACTAACGCCGAGCCTTCCGATCTCTCGCCCCTGATATCGGATTGGTTCGACACGGTAAATGCTGGTTTGAAGACAGACACGAGCAGCTACGAAACCATTGCAGCTTGCCATCCAGAGATTCCCATCAAAGAGTGGCTTTTCCTTAGCGACAATGTCAAGGAGGTCGAAGCTGCTGTTGGAGCAGGCATGCAGAGTATGATTGTCCAAAGGCCCGGCAACCCCGACATCCCAAGTGATGTTGTGGGCCGCTTTCCTGTCATAGAGACCTTCGAGGCCCTTAACGATGACTTCAGCGTCAAGAAACAACCGACAGGCCAAAAGCGCGAAAGATCAGCGGAGCCCGATACTGCTGCAGATGAGGCGGCGACTGCCCCTGAGACGAAAAAGGCGCGGCAGACGGAAGATACCGCAGAAGACAACATAACTGAGAGGAAGCCGGGTTCTGGGGAGAGGGACGCCTCGGATCCGAAGATCCGCAATGCTGAGCCTGGACCGGAGACTCCTGAGGCGGTTGCGAGTGAAGCTTCGGCTACAGGACCGAAGGCTACCTAGACACGTTGCTCGGCCAGCCTAGCAGAGCCAGCACCTGGGATGGTAGCTCACTTGCAGCCATTGGTACATAATAACCTAAGTTAGACAACATAGAAAATGGCATGCTAAGTGCCATCACGGCTGATGCAGACATGGTCTAGTTGGACCAGTAAGCAAGGCTACGATGGATGTGTGTAATCTAGTCGCATTCGTCTGCTTCAGCATCGCTCGGCAGTCGTGCATATCACTCTACTGCGATGCCCCTGACTAATAAGACGCTGGAGAGCCGCTAGTCAGCCCGTCTAACAGCTCTGACGACGATTCCAGAGCACGTTTCAACCGGGCTTCTCGAGTTGAGCTCCCCGCAGCCCGCGATCCCTACCATAGCGATACATTCGAGAGATCGGACGGGTCACTTAAAGGCACCTAGATGAGCAAGTTGGTCAGTGTGTGTATTTGCCGACTTTCGACGACCCCTATCAGTGCTTCGTTCACTCCAAGTAACACGCCGGAGACTGCAGCGGAGAGCGCCGGTAGCTGGAGACAACGATTCGGGAATAGATCGATGCCGCATACCTACTCACGTGTGTCCGTTTGCTCCGCAACATATTGGGATCCTCTTGAAGAACGTACAGCACAGAGATTAGCTGTATCGGAGGCTGCAGATCAAGCAGTGACTGAACTATGTTTCTACCGACACATTGGGATTATCATCTTCTGTATTGTAATCAGCCTCACCTTCACAAAAGTATCTATCACACAACCGGGGGGTTGCGGGGGGGTTTCGCCTAACGCCCGTTCCGTTAAGGGCCCAATGGTGATAGAATATCACTTCACGCTTCATAAGTGGTAGGGTGGTGAGACGCCGTGGTTCACAATTCTGCCAGTATTTGGCTGAGTGTGGGCACATCGAGTTTTCTTACCTATGTAGAGGTTGTGTGATATTTCTCTCGCAATGAACATGATACTTTTTCTGGGATAGCGGCACCTGTATCCTGCTTAGGCACACCGACTTTCCGAAGGCAGCATATACCTGATAGCAATGGAACCCAGAAGCCTGTCAGGCCTGTTTTGAAAAGTGCCGGCCCAGAGACAGTTCTTGGGCGAGAGCTTCGTAATGCGGATGCCCAGCCGACTTACTTTCAACAAGTGTTATCGTTGGCGCCCCCCATATTCGGCAGTCTCAGGCCGGACTAGTACGTTGTGATATCAAATCCACCATCCAGGTCCCCCGTACGTAATCCTCCGCAAAATCCTTGGCATGGCTCCGCCCGTCCTTATAGTTCAATAGTCTGGATAAGGGTCCTGGCAACCTGGAGCGCGGACGACGTTGAGAAGACCTCGAGTTCGACACCCAGTTTGCCAGTGATGACATCGGCGATGGGCCATGCAGTAGGCCAGGTTCCTGCATCACCTCGCACTACGCTTCCGCATATTCTGCCGTACGGGTGTCGTCCAGGGGCAATCGCGTCGTGCAGACGCCCAGAAGGCTGCGTGCGCACATTGTATACACACACATCCACACACACACACACACACACACACACACACACACACACACACACACACGGCAGTAACATTTACCACGTGAGGCAACCCCGACGACGCACCCGAGGCCGTCGCCGCGGCGCCTAGGTGCTGACTGCATTGACTCCAACCTGCCGTCATCTATGGGCACGGCCGGCTGACCACGCAATCCTGTCGTTGTCTTGTCCCCGATGGTCCATTATTTGGTGGCACGGCGGCGGCGGATCGGTCATGGTGTGGAACAGATAAGCCATGGCACTGAGCACGTTATTCAACGTATCCACGGCGGAGGCGGAGGTCGCTGCGGGGTTGGGGAAACGGTACTCGGAACGACAACAGTAAGCCTGCGCCCGCGTTGCCGATCTTTGCTGCCCAGGCCAATCCGAAGGTGCCAATCCAGCATTGGCCCAACTGAGCGATTGCGGGAGCCCCTCTGGGTCTGTGATAACTGCTTGTTCCGTGTTTCTGCGAGTCGCCTGACTCCCCAGAGCGGGGCCTGCGCAATTCGCATCACGGGGGCCCCAGCCTCAACTGGCTAGAGGAGGCAGAACGAGCCAGACTGCTGGTTCTGGTATCGGCGCACCGATAGCAAAACGGGGCGTATCTGAGCGGCTTCTTCTATAGAAACTGGACATTGGTACTGGATGGCGCGGCATGAGGACGTCAGGGAGGCGGAAACGCGAGTCAGGCTGCACCGACCGGCTCGAACCATAAGCCCAGCTTCTCAACCTATCGTGGAGGCAAAGGTCTTCTGATCGCTTGTAGTTGACGCTACCTAGATATGGGCCACTTTGGGCCGTCTCGAATGACCAACGACCTCTTCAGAACTGTGACGCTTCAAGAGCGCATCAACAGTAATCCGGGCGCATTGCGTGCTGCGGATCTCACCGGCATCCATGGCAATTGCCATGACAGATACGGTTGAGCGTGGCGACTACCAAGACCATGGATGAGTGCCATCACCTCGAGACCATCTGCCCATTTTCTGTACGAGGAACAAGGCTGTCCCAGCACGCCAAGCTATGGTAGCATGGCAGAGCCATACGGGCTGATGTGCTCTTCGCCCTTGTGGCACGGCTCGAAGAGTATTCGTAGCTTCCAGGAGATACCCGCATTGGGTTCGCATGTCTCACTACGCCAGCTCAACTAGATGACTGACCGCCCAGATACTGTGACTGGTCCGCTCATAGAGGTCGGGTATGGTCTTCGTAGGTGCTCGGGACATGTCGCGCGAAGCACGGCCGTCTGACCACGATAGCGGGACGTCGTTGGTCGCTTGGTCGCAGCCTTCCACCTAAAACTACCTAGGTAGGTATTGTCGGGCTTGCGAGCTGGAAAATGCGGGGTAAATAAATACTGGTCTGGCTAATTGAAACCACTGGCGATATCGGTAGACGTCAATGTGCTGTACGCATGGTTAATCATCGTGAACAGCCGTGCCAGCCCGACCCCATGGGACGAATCGATCGCTGCGATCATATACTTCGAACCAGAGCGTAGATTTGGCAACTACTATTGGCAGGCGGAGAATGTAAGCCTGTTAACAGGATTAGCTGTAAACTGTCCAGGACGTCCTATTGACGCACTTCGCACCCACCGTGCTGGCCAACATCGATATCCCTTGGCCATTAGCAGAGCTCGTGCTGACTTGCTACGTACCATACATTGCGTCGTGCACCACAACGGAAGGCAGGGAGTGCATAGGCATGGGATGTCACCCAGACGAACCAGGAAGTATGATCGAGAAGTTGTTCCTCGAGGGACCGGAACGGAGCTCCGACTTCTTCACGCGCGGGATTGGCTCCTTTCGGCGCGACTTCCTGACCCAAAGATGGTACACCAGCTTTTGCGTGAGTTTGTAATGAGTCTGCACATAGCCTAAAGCGTTCATGATGAGCTCGAGATGCTTATCATCCATGTATCTGGAGTTGGTCACACATGGCGCAGGCAGTACCATGAACAGGCTTGGGAAAGCGTCCTGCAGCCTGTGTTGATGAAGCGGTTCCTTCAGAAAATCCAGAGACCTGAGAAGCATATTGCCGCGCCCCTCGGCATCTGGGACGAAATTGAGCACCAATGATAAGCTGATGATGTCAAATCGCTCAGAATCGTCGGATGGGAGTGGCCTCTTCATGAAATCTTGCTGCAGTATGCCTTGGCTTTGACTGTTCAGGTCGATCCTTTCCACATCGAAGAAGCCGCTCCGCGAGCACTCATTTGTCGTACTCAGTGCGCCGACTTCGAGCATCCGTAGTGGTCCGTCTGTAGCAACACTGTCCGCAGATAATATTGGCCTCAGCCATTGCATGAGAACCCGAGAACTGTCGCCCCCACGATCGCTGCGTTGACCTTGAAGGCTAGCTTGCTGGTATTTTTCAATGCCGCCCAGCGCAGCGATCTCGGCGTCGACGGCAGCTTCAGCAAGCCTGTCGCCTTTAGCACAAGCCTGTGCCTTCCGTTTCTCTAGGATATGATGCGCATTGATCAGGGACTTCGTAGCTTTTCTGGATATCGATTTCGGCTTTTGAAGTGTGGGAGGTCGTCCCTGAGCCAGGCTCTTGCGCGTCCGCCTCTTGACCGGCATGTTTGCCAATATCCAGCAAACGCTTCTTCAAAGGTAAGGGACGAAGATTCGGGCTGCATGCATTATTTGTGTACATTCGGGGGCCGTGGTTTCTCACATTGCTCTGGCTTTCGGGTGATTTGTGTGGTCTGCTGAGTTGCAGGTTGAGTTTGCGGCGCATGAGCAGGTGAATTTCGAGATTTGGAACCGCCATCAGACTGTCTCCTAGCTTGGCAGCTGGCGCCGAGCTATCGATAAGATACCAGCCCGTCCACAGATCGCTGGAACTTCCTTGGGAGCTTTGACCACATCCGAAACTCTCTGCCCTAAACGAACTCCACCAATTTTTCCGGGCACAATATCTCGAGGAAATTCTTCTCTGCTTGGAGCCTGTCAACCACCAACAACCACATCACCGCTAACCCGCAGCATCAATCGACAAACCTCAGCAACCATGGGTCCCAAGGTTTCTGTCAAAGGTATTGCCTGATTCTCGACATTTTCATTTCTCGAAATGACTCCCCACACGAAAGGGTGCTGTTTCCGCAGGCGCCCTCGCGGCCAACGCATCGAGCAGTAGCAGATTTTGCGAGTTCTGATTCAGGGCGATTGCTGATGCGTCTTCTACAACAGGCGGTGCCAAGCCTAAGGGCATGAAGCAGGCTTCGGCCGCTGCTAAGGCCGCGCTGCGCGGTGTAAGTGAATTGATTCTGCGTGGTGACTGCCCTGTCGCGTTCGAGCGCCGTGCTGATGGAGAGCTGCAGGACAACCCCAACAAGAAGCGCAAGGTCCGCACCTCGACCACCTTCCACCAGCCCAAGACTCTGCAGCTGTCGCGTGCCCCCAAGTACCACCGCAAGTCGATCCCCCATGAGCCCCGCCTCGACGAGCACAAGATCATCATCCACCCTCTCAACACCGAGAGTGCGATGAAGAAGATCGAGGAGAACAACACCCTCGTCTTCGTTGTCGATGTCAAGTCGAACAAGGCCCAGATCAAGCAGTCGCTGAAGAAGCTCTACGACATTGACACCGTCAAGATCAACACCCTCATCCGGTATGCGACGCGAATCTTGTAGTTTCCCATATATACATGCTGACATGGCCATCCAGCCCCAACGGTTCCAAGAAGGCATACTGCCGCTTGACCGCTGACGTTGACGCCCTCGACATCGCGGCCACTAAGCTTGCCCTTGTCTAAGAAGCAGATTTCGTTTGAGGATACCCGGCTGCTGGGGATTGGGATGGCTCGTATAGAGTGTTTAAAGATACGCTCCGAGCTAATGAACAATGCATTGAGAATGGCGTTGCCTAGGTTCAGGCTTATGAGATCAATGGACGAAAATGTGACTTTCTGAGGCCGAAGTTGAGACTTGATGCCATTTCTTTGACGATTATACCACAGTGCATGTTGCATGGTGGCGCTCCGCGAGTACCAAGGATAATGATTCAGTTGCACCGACTCTACATCTATAATCTATGCGGTATTATGGTGTCGTACGTATTACATGCTTGTTCCTCGCGGACTTGGATCCTCGGGTGCCGCGGTTAACCGGGAGACCAGACTAGGGTTTCATCCGCATGTTTGTCAAGTGCTGAACAGACAAAGAGCTGATGTCGAGGAATCGCTGGGTGCAGTTCGTCATGCAGCTGTCTTCATTCTTGTCCAGGTTGCCGCTTTTGATTGTTGACGTGACGCACTTCTTGAAGCAGATTTCGGTCAGGGAGTGAACGTCTGGTGGCGATGGATTAGTATCAGTTCCGTCTGTTCGCAAAGTGCAATATGAACGTACGGCTTTGTACGCGCGCCTTCTGTTGCTCGTTCATCAAGATTTGGCGCAGCTCGAGCTTGTCTTTGTCGTTCAGCTGCTCGAGCATTTGATCGCTGATGCCATCCATTTTCGTAGTACGGCGAGCGGTCGCAGGTGCCAAAGTTGAAGTTTGCAATATTGAAAGATGTTGAAAGGGTTTGACTGTGGTTTTGGCTGTAGCGATAGAATGACAGCTCGTGGTGATGGTGATGACGATGGGCTTCAAGAGCTGCGTAACAAATTTGGATGCGGGATCAACAATACGCTCTTATCTAATCGCTTCAGCGCCGGGTCTTTGCTTACGGTTCGGAATTAGGTAATACACTATGCGTACAGTACGCGGGGATATCTTTTATTAGCGCGTACACTTTACCTAACGTAGCAACTGCATGCCAATCTTGTACCTCCCACCTAAATTTGTATAAAAAATATAGCAACCCCTATGACAGCTACACGTTAGTGCTTGCTACTGCTACTGCTTTTTTTTTTTTTGTAGCGTTTAACACTATATCGATTTTTTGCCTTGCAAGCCCTTTTTTAAAGCTATTTACCATAGACGTAGCAGAGAGCCTACCCACTTAGTAGCAATTACGCTTAAAAAACGTAAGCGGGGAAAGCAAATTAACTAGCATTAAAGTTTTTTAACTGGTCTTATACCTTATATATAAATTTAGGTAAGAGGTATAAGATTACCGGAATTAGGTGCGATTTACTAGCATTAGCCCTGTGTGGTAAAGTGTACGCGCTAACAAAAGATATCCCCGCGTACTGTATGACACGTATTATACATGTATTAATACCGTATAGTCCACTGCCTATACGTATAGTATATGGCACTAACTAGAAACGGTTACTTTAGCGAGGACTTGCACCTGTTAATGACCAAACGTCCAGCTTTTTGCTATAGCGACGGCACTTGACGCGTCGGTGCGGCGAGGCAGATTGTTAGCAGAAACTTGGTAGCTTAAATGAAGCCGTAAAGACGAGTGAATAAAAGAGGTTAGGTAATACCTTAGTGTTATTAGTGTTATTAGTGCTGTTGGTGCTATTAGTGCTGTTAATGCTGTTAGCGCTGTGAGAAATTAGTATGTACCTAGGCGTGTTTTAGTAGGTTAGGTAGCTATATGTGGAGCTATATTACATAGTAAGCTAGTTTATATGGTATACTGCGGTATTTTGCGTGGTATCGTATAAATACCGTATAATCCGTCAAAATACGTATTTTTCCGAACCCTATCTTTACTAAGGAACCCCCGAGTTCTTCAAGTGCTCGGTTAATCGACGAAAGGCCGGGAAATGCGTACATCCGACATCGTATGTAACGTCCCACCCTAGCATTACTAGGTAGGAACCCTGGGAAAATTCCCAGCCCCAATACTCAAACGTCTTCGTCTGTTCAGAGTACAGTTTCGGGATGGCGTGCAGATCAAGACTTGCGCCCGTCGTACGGCGTGCAGTGGCTCCCAGCCTGCTGAGCTCTGCAGCTGTCGCCAACCCTGCAGCGCGCGCCGCCGTCCGCTGCATCTCAAGTACGGCACCGAGACGCCTCCGACCGTCCGCCATAATGATGGGCAAGTTCACCACGGACACCTACCCGGAGATCAAGCGCGACCCCCGATTCGCCGAGCTCACGCCCGAGCATGTCGCCTACTTCAAGAAACTGCTCGGCAAGGAGTCGGCCATCATCGACGGTGTCACCAACGAGGTCTCACTGGACGAGATGGAACCTTACAACATGGATTGGATGCGAAAGTACCAGGGCCACTGCAAACTCGTCCTCAAGCCGGGCTCGACCGAGGAGGTCAGCAAGATCCTGAAGTACTGCAACGACAATATGTTGGCTGTGGTACCCCAGGGTGGGAACACTGGCCTTGTTGGTGGCTCCGTGCCCGTCTTCGACGAAATCGTCGTCAACATGAGCCGCATGAACCAGATACGGTCTTTTGACGAGATCAGTGGTGTTCTGGTCGCCGATGCTGGCGTTGTGCTCGAAGTTGCGGACCAGTTCCTCGCTGAAAAGGGCTATCTCTTCCCCTTAGATCTGGGTGCCAAGGGTTCCTGCCACATTGGTGGTAATGTTGCGACCAACGCTGGTGGTCTTCGTCTTCTGCGATATGGCAGTCTCCATGGAAGTGTCCTTGGTATTCAGGCTGTCTTGCCGGATGGTACCATTGTGGACGACCTGAACACCCTGCGCAAGAACAACACGGGTTACGATTTGAAGCAACTCTTCATCGGCGGCGAGGGGACCATCGGAATGATCACTGCGGTCTCAATTCACTGTCCGCAGAGAGCGAAGGCGGTCAATGTTGCCTTCCTGGGTGCGGACTCGTTCGAGAAGATCCAGCTGGCCTTCAGGGAAGCCAAGGTCCAGCTTTCGGAGATTCTCTCGGCGTTTGAGCTGATGGACTCGTATAGTCAGGGTCTTGTACATAAGGTCCGACAGAACAAGCGACCTCTGGACGGCGAGCATGCGTTCTACTGTCTAATCGAGACCAGCGGATCAAACTCCGAGCACGACGCCGAAAAGCTAGAAAGCTTTTTGGGGGATGTTATGGAGAAGGGTATTGTGACTGACGGAGTACTGGCCCAAGATGAAACCCAGATCAAAGCCTTGTGGAGCCAACGCGAAGGCATTCCCGAGTGCCTAGGACACTGGGGCGGAGTCTACAAGTACGACCTCTCGATACCTCTTAGTGATCTTTACAGACTGGTGGATGACGTTCGCAAACGCATTGAGGATGATGGGCTCAAGGGTGAAACCGATGAGTTCCCTGTCGTTGAAGTTGTTGGGTACGGCCACATGGGAGACCAAAACTTGCATCTGAACGTTGCTGTGCGAAGATACGACAAGAAGGTAGAAGAGGTCTTGGAGCCTTTTGTCTATGAGTGGGTAGGCAAGTTGAATGGCAGTATCAGCGCCGAGCACGGCCTGGGCATAGCGAAGAAGAAGTACATCAACTACAGCCGTAACGAAACCATGGTCGATCTGATGAAGCAAATCAAGAATCTCTACGATCCGGTAAGTACTGATAACCCCCCAAAGAAGCGGAAACCTCGAACCTCACTGACACCACATGAAGAAAGGAATCATGAACCCGTACAAATATGTATAGAGTTTCTAAAGAAAATATACCCCAAGTCAGGTACTTATAACTTTTATGCGATCTTCGTCTTACAATTCTGAGTATTACAAGGTCATCTGAGCCCGAGGATCCCATCA
Organism: Xylariomycetidae sp. FL0641; assembly: GCA_022376655.1. Taxonomy (NCBI): domain Eukaryota; kingdom Fungi; phylum Ascomycota; class Sordariomycetes; species Xylariomycetidae sp. FL0641. Next base: position 92,921 of record JAJJKE010000020.1, read on the forward strand.
AAGCGATCGACGAGCAACGAGACACAAGCAGAGTAAGAAAGCGGCCTCGCCGATACTAACGGTCAGTCGTCAACTTACAAGCTTCGCAGCCGTGATACCTCTCGTATCTTGCGCAAAAGGGACCATAAAGATTCGTCTGGTTCTTTGCGGCTACTGTCGCTATCCACCGGCAAGCCAGCGATGGAATATAGGAAGCAAATACATGGTTAATGCAAAGGCTAACGCCGAGCACGGCTATCAAGGTACCTTTGCGAGGAGGTTCCCCAGTGCGCATCACGGACAGGCGCGAGGAAAGAAGATGGTACCGCACACTGCCCGACACGGCGAAGAAGTTGCCTCCCAACTTACCATGAGGCACTGCTTGTTAGAACTATCGGAGGACTTTATGCAAGCCATCTGCAGGATCGTCCCGGACATCATTGTGAGCTTGCACGGAGGCAAAGAACCAGCCCCTTTACTTCGTCTCAGGGTATTAGGCGCGGGCCAATAGCAATGCCTGACGGAGACTCGCCCCAAGCGGTGAGCTGCGCCGGCTTGACACACGAGGCGCGGTGCATCCAGATATAGCAGGCATGTGGACGAGAACAAATAAAACTCCGTCCAGGGCAGAGAGAGAGACGGAGGGTTAAAGCCGACCCTGGTAATCGATGATAGCTGTGCGTGGAGCCGCAACAATGCGTGCGCACAGCCTCTGCGTGGAGGCGGGGGTGAGATCGATTGATACTACATAATCGTAGATAGGTGATCTGCAGAGTCCGAGAGTACCCTGCCCTCCCAAAGGTCGAGTCCTTCGGTCCAGCGTTGGGATGGGTGAGGTGACACGGGATGCGCCGTGGTGTTCGAATGCAGGACGACGTCGCGTTTCATATTGGCGAAAGGGGCAGATATACTGTATAGCTGGGATTCTTGCTGATGCTCATGTATTGGTCCATGAGCCTGTTATGTTTACCTAGAGGCACAACGGAGCCGGTTGGCCCAGGGGCTATGCCGAGGTGATGAGGCGACGTGACTGTTTGAAGGCCGCCTGCCGCACACTTGGAAGGTGAGGGACAAGAGGTATAAAGTATCTATCATCAGACCAACAGGAGCCAACTGGGTGACCCGACTAGATCTGGAAGAAACATTGAGGAGAAGAAGTGATCGCTGCGACTTACCTGTACCCGAGACACCTGTCGCCTCTCGGTGAATGTTGTCTCAACTCGAGTGCGCGCACACTCACCATCTTCGATTCCCGGCGAGCCCGGTTGAGGACCGACCTGGCCAATGCCCACTTGTCGGCTAGATCGCCGAGACCCCGCCTTGCCCGCGCTACTGCCGCTCATCTGGAAGAAGTCTGGAAGCGCCTTCCCTGCCAGCCCCTGTTAGGCTGTCCGCGACCCCTAAGTTAGGACGAGCTAGCGGGCTATCGATAAGCCCAGCAGGCGCCGCGATGGCCGTAACCGGGCAACGGCGATGGGCTTCTGGGTCGGGTGGAGAAGCAAATAGGGGACTCGCACGATTGGGCCACAATGCCAATGCCAATGCCGGCAACCAAATCACCGTTGCCGCCGTTCTTAACGAACCTTTCCCCAGTCTGTTCCCCCAAATAACAACGAACACACCACTTTTGGACGCCCACCCAGACCTACGCGTCGACAGACCTAGCCCTTCCGCTTCCCGCAACAGCTTTCCACCCGCTGCCCCGAGGTCACGAAGAACGACCCAGCCCGTCCACCGCTCCCATCCCGACGTTCATGCGGCCCGAGTCTCGCGATCGAGGACCCTCTCCGGCTCACCCCTGTCCAACCCGGACTCGTTAAGAGAGGGTAAGCCCAACAAGTTCAAGAGGCGTTCCGTCTCGTCCGGAGCCTCCACCGATTCCACCCCCGAGCAACCGGGCGCAAATCTGACCAAGATGGACCACAACTGGATCAAGGTTCAGGAGAAGACCTTCACGAAATGGTCAGTAGCCCAGCCTTGCGCAGCCAGTCGCGAGCGCTACTGCTCTCGAGACCCGGCCTTGTTACCGGGCCACCACGGCTGACTCTGCTGGCTTGCTAGGCTGAACACGAAGATCGCGCCAAGGGGGAAGGAAGTGAAGAACCTGGTCTCGGACCTGAGTGACGGTGTAGGTGCTTCGCGAAGACTGCTGGAGGCCGTACAGATGAGAAACGTCGCTAAACATATTCTGCGCGCAGGTTCTCCTCATACACCTACTGGAATGCCTATCCCAGGAGTCCCTCGGTCGTTATGCTGCCAAGCCAAAGTTGCGGGTGCAGAGGTTCGAGAATGCGAACACGGCTCTCAACTTCGTCAAGTCGAGAGGCATCCAAATGACCAACATCGGCGCCGAAGATGTCGTGGACGGGAACCGCAAAATCATATTGGGCCTGATATGGACCCTCATTCTGAGGTTTACCATCAGCGACATCAACGAGGAGGGAATGACAGCAAAGGAGGGTCTGTTGCTGTGGTGTCAACGGAAGACAGCATGCTACGAAGAGGTCGATGTCCGGGACTTCAGTGCTAGCTGGAATGACGGCCTGGCCTTCTGCGCCTTGCTCGATATCCACCGTCCCGACCTCATCGACTACGATGCGCTGGACAAGAGCGACCACCGGGGCAACATGCAATTGGCCTTTGACATCGCTCATAAGGAGATCGGCATTCCCGCCCTGCTCGATGTTGAAGACGTGTGCGATGTCGCCAAGCCGGATGAGAGGAGTTTGATGACTTACATCGCTTACTGGTTCCATGCCTTCTCCCAGATGGAGAAGGTCGAGAACGCTGGCCGGCGTGTAGAGAAGTTTGTTAGCAACATGCAAGGAGCCTGGGAGATGCAGAGCAATTACGAGCGCAGGATGGCCGCCCTGTTGCAAGCCCTTCGCGAGCAGATGGAGCAGTGGAAGGAAGCAAAGTTCGAGGGGACGTACGTTGACGCAAAGCAGCAAGCCAACGAGTTCGCATCGTATAAGAGGGGCAAGAAGCGGGACTGGGTCGCTGAAAAGAGCGAGCTGGCGACGTTACTTGGAAACATCAAGACCAAGCTGGGCACATATCGTCTTCGAGCTTATGAGCCTCCGCCGGAGCTGTCACTGGAGGCGATGGACGCCGAGTGGGCCAACCTTACCAAGTCGGAGATGATGCGCGGCCAGCTTATCAACGAGACTATCAGAGAGTAAGTTCGTCAAGGTACCTACCACTCACCTGGAACACGCGGTTAACAAGCGAATTAGCATCAAGGAAGCTCTACGAAAGTCATTCGCTGACAAAGCAAACGACTTTGCCTTGGCCCTAAACACCATGCAAATTGCCATCTCCGGCCTCGAGGGCGACGTCGAAGATCAACTCTTGCACGTCAGGAAGCTCAGCGACAACCTACCGCCGTTGGATGCTTATCTGGAGAAGATCGAAGCGGTCGATGCGAAGTGTCAAGAAGCCAACATAGAAGAGAATGACTTCACGACCTACGCGTACGATGAGCTTTCTTACGAGTTGGGGCTCGTGAAGTCCTCGGTACAGAAAAAGCTGGCTTTCCTGGAAAATCAGATGGTGGCACGTGGCATGACGAATCTGACGCCCATTCAGCTGGAGGAGTTCGAGTCCGTATTCCGGCACTTCGATCGGGACGACTCTAACTCACTGTCCGAGCTTGAGTTTTCAGCGGCGCTGGCATCGCTGGGCTTGGTCTTCAGCGAAGACGAGATGCACGACTACTTCATCGACACATCACATGGGCGCGACCGGGTCACTTTCGAGCAGTTCATCCGCTTCATGGTTGACGTGACGGAAGACCAGAATACCGCCGAGCAAGTCTACCAGTCGTTCAAGGAGGTCGCGGATGGGAAGCCGTATGTGACGGAGATGGACCTAAGGCACTCTCTGGTCCCCGACGAGGTCATCGAGAAACTCTGCGAGCTTGTCCCCGAACACAAGGGTCCAGACATGCAAGAAGACCGCGGGGTCCCGCAATACGACTACATCAGCTTCATGGAGAATCTCATTGGACCTACGAAGCGGTCGAATGGCTTCCACTGAGTGTTATACCCGGCTTATTGTCTGTGGGCATTTACTATCCTTGATTCTAGGTGTTTTTTTCATCATAGCGAGACTCGCGTTGGACCGCATCCTTGATTCATGTCCTAGCCAGACAAGACGAGAGACTTACACACAGCAATTGCGCGAAGGAGGAGGCGGCAGTGCAATATATATATATGTGTAATATTTGAGAGCAACTCACGCGTGCACAACCTGACCCAGGGGTTTCAGTCAGTCTTGTTCATTGTCACGTCGTCAGGCAACCTAGGGATTGGCATTGCTCTGGGTGGTTGGTTGGCTGGTAGGTTGGTTGGTTTTGGAGGCTGCCGAAGGGGAATGAGAGAGGCGGGTCGGCCTGGCTTATTTGTCTCTGTTGGCCCCGAAAACCGTTCCGGCGTTGTCAGGAGGGATAGCATTGGTTCCGTAATATATCCCACTTGAATTGATTGAGTTGAACCTACCGCCTCACCTGGCCGAGCTCTCCAGCATGCCACGGCAGCAGGCAACCGTTGCCCGGTCACCCGATCCAATATAATACTTTATGTAAACCATCCGGCTAGATTCAATGCGCGCTAAGTACCGAATTGCTCAAGTCTATGGTAGTCTGTCTATTAACCCTACAGCCAAGCCGCCGCCCATAGATCCCAAGCCGACAGAATGGTTATCCGTATAACTCCCACGCAATGCAGATGGCTGTTTGGCACACGATATCTGTCCCAGTTACTCGCCGCTTGTTCTGTTGAGTCACTACGAGATAGACAAGTTCGCCTCACGAGACTGAACGATTGGTAACGACAGACCACGACCTATTGCTCTTTCCAGGCACCCATATCCTTGAGCGCACCAGCCAGCCGGCGGTAGTCGCGAAGCAACTCAAGTACTTCGCCGAGGCGCAAGTCGCCGGGATTCTGTAGCTCCATGAAGCGCTGCTTGGGTGGGTCTATCTTGGGCACTTCCTTCGGCGGCAGGGAGGCGGCGATGTCGGGAAAGGCCTGGCTCCGTTGTTAGTTCTGCGTATTCTTACCTACTCTGGGGCGATGTACATAGGTAGGAGATATACTCACCGTAGCCAAATCAACAATATCCCCCGCCTTTCCTCCAGCCTCCTTGGCCGCGGGCGTGGGCGTGACAGGGGCGGTCGGTGCGCGCCCGAAGCCGCGCATCATGCTCATACCGGAAAAGCGGTTCATGGGATTCAGCGAATTCCCCAAGTTGCGCATGGACTCGACCAGAGCCGGGTTCGCCGGCCCCGTAGGCGTTGTCGAGGGCCCCGGCGTGGTTTTCTCCTTGCCGTCATCGGAAATGAATGACACCCTCTTGGTGCTGCTCCCGCTCCGTGCACTCCTGGTACTATCGGTGCTGCGGTCGCGCGATGTTGCCCTCTTGCCGCCCACGAGTGAGAGGAGCCGCTCGCCTCTCGGCCGATCGGTTTCCTCGTTGTCTGGCATGAGGGCTGAGTCGTCCATCGAGGTATCGTCTTCGAGTGGCGGTGTGCCCACCAGCTTCCGCGCTTCGTCCAAGGTACGAGGCCGGGCGAGCTCCCTCCCATCAGCCGTGGTCTCGCGTAGTTTGCCGAGCAGGAATTTGTAGCTCTCGCCTAGGTTGTTGCTGAGTGTCTTGAAGCCCTGGTCTGCCGTGTTGAAAAGCGAATCGCTCGCGGTACCGATAGCCTGGGCGGGTTGTATGAAGTCGCTTAGCCTCCGGCGCTGGACGCTAGCCCGCCATCCCGTGTTGGTCGATTGTGATTGCGAGCCGTGTGCGTTGTCCGCGCCTGTCGCTGCTCCAACCGAGGATGGCCCAGCGTGGTTTACCAGAGGGAAGATGTCTGTCTTTGAAGCTCCCCGAGCGCCGTCCGACCTGGACCCCGATGATTCATCCCCGGGTTGAGATGTTGCCGTGCCGATGGTCAGGAGATAGGTGACGGCGGCTTCCAGATTCGTCAGGCAATATGCGGCCTCTCCACCTTGCTTGCCAGCGCAGCGGAAGTTGTGGATGAAGTTCAAGTCGCTTATAGCCTGTAAGTTCTCGTGAGGCATGGTGATCAGCGTGTACATCAACATCGGGACAATCTCATCGGCCGACGAGGAGGGATGGAAATGCGATAGCGTGTCAACGATGCTCTTATGAGCGGCTTTGAGGTGGTTGAGTTTGCCTAAAGGATACCTCTTCTCACTCATCAAGGTCAAGTCTCGTCGAGCTTGCCCAAGCCACTCTCGGATCTCGTCTTGCCTCTTTCTGAAAGCTTCCGGGTCCTCTCCTGCGTTGATTCCGATATCCACCTCCAGATCCCTGAGCCCGTACTGCTGAACATCCAGGCTGGCTGTTTTCGACCGCAATACACCGTCTTTGTCTTGTGTGTTCTGGTGGCGGCAGAGTAGCTCGTATGTGCCCTCGCATAGTCTCCTTTCGACCGCTTCCTCGAGTAGGACCCGTTTCTGCTCGAGCGCTCTCTTGGCCTTTTTCCTGTTGGCGAACTCCTCGGCCGTAAGCATCTGTTCTGGTTCTTTCGTTGGCGTCCTCGGCTTCTGCGCGGCCCTCAAGAAGCTCGAGGCTGAAGCTCTTGAGAAGCTTGAGGGTGCGGGAGAGTTTGCCTGAGCCTGTCGCCTGGCCAGGCTGGAAATATGCGTCTGTATATGGTCGGCAGCAGTGCCGTAGAATTGCTGGAAACGATCGGCTATTTCGGCGATCTTGGGCGTCTCCTCGCGCACGGGAAGCATGTCTGCATTGCGAGGGTCGAGGGGATAATCGGAGAAGATCTTCGCTATGAAGCTATAGAGTAGCAGGTGTCAGCTGTGTGGTGAAGGGTCCCGTCCGTGAGCCGCACTCACTTGTCAATCCGAGTCACCAACTCGATGGGGATGACGTCCATATCAACCGAGGCTCGCGGATGTTCGAACTCCTCCTCCTCTGTCATCTCCGATTCGAAGGCGTCGATTTTCCCCGGGACTTGCCTCCCCGAGCCCGTGGGACTTGCTACGGTGACTTGCGGGGGCGCTCCATTTTGGAAGGTATTTGCCCGTTGCACGCGGTTCAGGGGCTCGATCGAATCCGTGTCTTCCTGGTTGGAGAAAGACTTTGAAGACCGCAAAAGCCCAGGTCTGGACTCGGTATCTTTGGACGGCGTAGAGGAGGCCATGAAGGCGGTACGGCGGTACTAGAGGCCACGATGGTCAGCTTCGGGGAAGCCCTGGATGACCTCATGGTCCAGGTGGAGAGTATAGTGCAGAAGCACCAGACGCCCCGAATGATGCGCAAAGGCACAAGAGAGCAGCCGGCCCGGTTGAGGCAACGTACCTAAGGTACAGAGCTAAGAACACGGTGGACGTTTGACACGGTGGACTTTCGCATGAGTATCGTATGCGCAGGGCAAAGCCGACGCTATGGGAAGGAGGGACAAAAGCGATAGCCGTTTCAAGGTACCTAATGGAAAGGTTTATTGCATCTCAGTGCCGGCTGAGTGAAGTCGAGGAATCATCAGAGCTCAAGGTGCCTGGCCCTCGAAGCAGTCGGTTTCTGAGCACCTTGGGGTGAGGGTAGATAAAATGGTAGCTTGCACGCATGTATGGAGCATGATGGAAGGAAATCCAAAGCTGGAGACGCAGTAGTTAGGCCATCCGGCCAGCAGCAGCAGCAGCAGGGGGGCCGAGTGCAGTTTCCAGGCACAGTCGCCGAATGACTACTACCTAGCGCTGTTTTAGCCCTGCCCCATGGCAGCTCAGGGCAGCTCGGGACAGAAAGCTCAGGGCCCTTCAGGGAGGTAGGTAGGGACCAGGGTCTACCTCTTAGGGACGCTAATAGCCGATGGCCAATGCACGTTACCTAGGTATATTACCTAGGTGAACTGGTAGATAACGGGCTTTCGGGTTCGAAGTGTTCTGGATCTCCAGGCTTTTCGTTGTACCATGGTTTTAGGCGACTCTGGTTAGAAGCTGATTGCCTACCTTATACATTCCAAGTTCAGACCTGGTTTCGTGGCATGTTTAGGTTCGAGTGTCTATCGAACCCACCGAGATGTACCTTATCAATGAACTTGGCTTGACATGAGGCTCATGTGCCCTTCAAGGGGTGGATGCACCTGATGGGATCTCCTGACTTGACTTGCATGAGGTAGCACTGGCAGATCTTGGAATCCATCCACCCCTCGGGTCTTACTATTCACTTCACATTTGATACTGACGCTTGCCCCAGACCCAGACGATGGGTTGATTGTTTCGTAGACTTGAAACAACACCCGTACTGTCTAAACTTGTCCGTGGAGTAGTACCTGGGGAAGTGAAGTGTGTGGCTTAGGTATGGGTCGACAAAAGCTAGCGGCTTTGACTGAGCTAAACTCGCCTAAACTTGACCAGACATGCAGCTCCCAATCCGCCGGGACTTTAGACCGCTTGAGGGGCTCCGGCTGCGGAGTACATGGCCCGGATCGGGAACCGGAGCACTCACGCGCACCGCTGCGGCCTGTCCAATGCTGTCATAGCGTCTCTTTTCCCCACAGCCTTATCGCCCCCGGGCTCTTATCACTCTCTCATCGTCACCCTGCCAGTCTGCCACCTGCCACGCCTCGACCTAGAGGCAATCATCCTCGGTACTGCTCATCATCCGACTCCTTCTTACCCATTGTACATTTCCCATCTTTCATTTGTCCATACTCTCTTTCCCCCTCCAGCACCATATCCAAGAAGCTACGGCACGGGGCTCAATATCGCCGCAATCATGGCTCCGAGACGACAGCGCCTTGCAACTAGCTGTAACTCTGCGGGCAGAGTCACCGCCAATCTACTACTGTCCTTCCTCGCCATCTCCGCCTCGCCCGCTCTCGCGACTTTCGCCAACGCAGAGCCTGGCTTCCCAAACTCCCCCTTATTAGACCCGTTGATACCGGAGCCGCCCCAACCAGCCGAGCACACCTTCGTACGTTCTAACCATCTTGTCCTCTGCTTATACGAGTACACCTTTAGCTAATCCATTCCCAGACACTACGCCACGTCCTTCATCACGGAACCCACCGACATCCCGGTCTCCATCGCAAGCGCGACATTACCAGCCCAGATGCGCAAGTCTGGATCGCCGACGACGACAACGATGGCATTGCCGAGCGTGTTGCCCCCCTGAAGGCGAAGAGCAGACCCAGGAAGATCGAACGACTTGTCGATAGACGCCCTTCAACCGTGGATCCTTTGGTTGCCGAGTCCCGTAAGCGTGGCTATGTGCTTGCCAGCGCACCGTCTGCTTGGACCGTCGACGATGTTCCGGGCCCTGACGTAACCGACAAAGACACTGTCTTGACCATGGCTTTGATCGCTGCGAACGCTTATGTCGAGACTCCGGACCTGCCTGAGTGGAATGAAGTTGGAGAACCTTTTAACAGAAGCAACGACTTCGGCTGGGAGAGTGATGGTCTGCGAGGACACATATGGGGCGACGAGAGCAATTCGACCATCGTTATCGGACTCAAGGGTACCTCGGTCGCCGTCTTCGATGGCGAGGGCACGACGACCAATGACAAAATCAACGACAATCTCTTCTTCAGCTGCTGTTGCGCCCAGCAGGGTCAGTGGACCTATCACCAGGTCTGTGATTGTGCCACCGGCACATACAGCTGCAACAATACTTGCGTCACCAAGGCCCTACGCGACGAAAACCGGTACTACCAAGCTGCCCGGGAGCTCTATGCCAACGTTACTGAGCTCTATCCGGAGTCCAACATCTGGGTTGCGGGACACTCGTTGGGCGGAGCCGTGAGCTCTTTTCTTGGTCTTACATACGGGTTGCCTGTCGTGACCTTCGAAGCAGTCCCCGAAGCACTGGCCGCCGGGCGATTGGGGCTTCCGGCACCACCGCATGCCGATCCCAAATTTCCGCAGACGCGAGAATATTCAGGGGCTTACCACTTTGGCCACACGGCTGACCCAATTTACATCGGCACCTGCAACGGTGCAACTGCGTCATGTTCATATGGAGGCTATGCACTGGAGACTGCATGCCATGCCGGATATGAGTGTGTCTATGACACTGTGGCAGACCACGGCTGGAGAGTTGGTATTGGTACTCACAAGATAAGATCTGTCATCCACGACGTGATCAAGGCGTATGACACGGTTCCAGAGTGCAAGTTCACGCCCGAGTGCCGAGACTGTGCCGCTTGGAAGATGTACGAGAGTAACAGCACCGACGGCACCACTACTTCAAGTAGCTCCAGCCAAAGCAAGACACGCACACGGACAGCTACGTGCGAGACACCTGGATGGTAAGTCTGATGGGTTCGGTCTGATCTTTCCCCTTGCTAATGCGGAATCAGGTGGGGATGTCTGGACAAGACAACCACAACAGATGTTACAACGACCAGTAGCAGTAGCTCAACTTCCACCTGCAAGACCCCGGGCTGGTTCGGATGCAACGACAAGACAACGACAACTGCTACGGTCACCACAACTTCCGATTCTAGCCCCACAACCACTACAACTTCTACCAGCACGACAACCTGCGAGACTCCGGGCTGGTTCGGCTGCAATGACAAGACTACGCAGACCACCACCACAACGGTTACATCGCCAACACACGAGATCACGTCCCCTCCAGCTACGCCAACAAGCGCGACTGAGCCGACGCCAACCAGGTCTTCGAAGACCCACTGTGCGCATCGCAACTGGTTCGGGAAATGCAAGGACTGGAAAAACAACGACGAGAGCGCGAACACAGTATGGGACAACGATGAGATATAGAGAGGCAGACGCTGCCGCACAAGCACTGCATCATTATCATGGAATTACATCAGTTTTGGGTTCGTGACGGTTCCGGCGGGCGTTAGGCATCAGCGGCGTTTGGGAAGAGACTTTCACCATGGGACTTCAGCCAGTCGCCATTTTTTTTTGCTTTTCACAATAACAAGCCAGATTGTGCCGTATATCCCAAGTATCCCGATGCATTGATGTATCACTACAACCAGACAATGCAAGAATCTCATCTATACCACATAATCAGATGCTCTCTCTTCTTCCCGTACCATACCTTTTTAGGTAGGTATATATCGTATCCTCAAAATCAAAGTGTTTTGTCTACCAGACCATATCCCACCAGACACCTATCCAAGCCAGAGACTTAATTCCACGATTCCAGCCCAGTAAGTACACAGCCCTCACCACTGTCCTCTCTTTTCGCCAACTCGCCGATGCAGAATACCGTCTCCCCGTGTCCCTCGAGCTCCTTCTTCACGCTCTCCGCGTCCGCAGCCGCAACCACAGCGACCATGCCAATGCCATTGTTGAACGTTCGCGCCATCTCGTTGGGGGCGACGTTGCCGGCGCGGCGCAGCCAGCGGAAGACGGGGGGCAATTGCCAGGTGCCGACGTCGACCTTGGCGGCGAGATGTGCGGGCAAGGCGCGCGGAAGGTTCTCGGCGAGCCCGCCGCCGGTGATATGGGCGAGGCCCTTGAGGCGGGGCAGCACGGCTAGGAGGGGCTGGACGTAGATGCGAGTCGGGGTGAGGAGAGCCTGACCGACGGTCTGGTTGGTGTCCGACCAAGGCGCGGGGACGTCGTAGCCCAAGTACTCGCGCGCCAGGATGCGGCGGACCAGACTAAAGCCGTTGGAATGGACGCCGGAAGACCCAAGGCCGAGGAGAACGTCGCCGGGCTGCATGGCATCGTGGCGAGGGAGGCGGGACTTAGGGCGGACGACGCCGATGGCGGCGCCGGCGGCGTCGTAGTCGTCGTCGCGGTACATACCGGGCATCTCGGCGGTCTCGCCGCCGACAAGGGCGCAGCGGGCCTGGCGGCAGCCGTTCGCGACGGACTCGACAAACTGGGCGGTCACGGCGGGCTGCAGGCGGCTGCAGCCGTAGTAGTCGAGGAACATGAGCGGCTCGGCGCCCTGCACGACCAGGTCGTTGACGTTCATCGCGACAAGGTCCACCCCCACCGTGCTGTGGTCGCCCGTCGCCTGGGCAATCATCAGCTTCGTGCCCACACCATCGATTGCGCCCACCAGGATCGGCGCGTCGCTGCCGCTATAGAAGCCCGCGCCGCCCAGGTCCACCTCACCGCCGAAGCCACCGATTTCGGCGTCCGCGCCGGGCCGCTTGGTCGACCGCACGGCTGCTCGGATGCGCTCAACTAGCGCATTTCCGGCGTCGATGCTGACACCGGCCTGTGCGTAGGTGAGGGCCTCCTTCGTCTCGCCGGTCGGTTTGAAAGCGCGGTGCGCAATGTCTTTACGGAAGTACATGTTCTTGAACTGGATAAGCTTGACGCCCTCGTAGGCCCGATCGACAGCGGCGCGCAAGCTCTCAGATGCCGTTGCGGAGGCTGCTATTACGCGGCCACCTGCTGTTATCAGTTTGTTGTTGGCTAGCTTCGTGCCCGCGTGGAAGATGTTGATGTCCGCGGGTGGCGTCTGGATCGTCATCTCGTCTCCCTTGGCGTACGACTCCGGGTAACCACCGGCAGCGACCACCACTGTTGCGCTGAAGCGCGGGTCCACCTTGATGTGTACGCTGTCAAGGTAGTGTTCGGCGCATGCCACCATGACGGTAGCCAGATCTGTGTCTTCTGACAGGAGAGGTAGGACGGTCTGTATCTCCGGATCGCCAAACCGTACGTTGTACTCGAGAACCTTGGGTCCATTCGCGGTGACCATGAAGCCCGTGAATAGACAGCCGACCATGGGCATCTGTTCTTTGCGCATGCCGTCGATTGTGGGCTGTATCACGTCTCGATCGATCTGGGCCACTAGCTCGGGAGTTGCGATGTTCGTCGGCGCATAGCATCCCATGCCTCCTGTGTTCAACCCAGTGTCCCCGTCACCAACTCTCTTGTGATCCTGCGCAGGGGGAAGCGACTTGATTGTGTAGCCGTCGCAGAAAGTCAAGACGCTTAGCTCGTCGCCCGCTAGGAATTCCTCGATGACAACCTCGTCTCCAGCAGAGCCAAATTCCTTATTCAGCATGATGTCCTTGAGCGCTTGGTGCGCCTCCTCTTTCGTAGTGGGAATGATGACACCCTTGCCACCAGCAAGACCGTCAGCTTTGATAACGACATCGTGTTGGACTCGGTCGAGGTATTCGCAGGCTTTGCTGTAGTCGGAGAAGTTCTCGTAGGCGGCCGTGGGAATGTTGTATTTCTTCATGAAGTCCTTCGAGAATGTCTTGCTCCCCTCCATCTGCGCTGCTTTCTTGGATGGTCCGAAGCACTTGATGCCAGCATCCTGGAAGAAATCGACAGCGCCAGCAACAAGAGGGGCTTCGGGGCCAGGGACAACGAAGTTGATGTTACTCTTTCGGGCGAAGTCGACAAGCGCAGGGAAGTCCTCAGCCGAGACTGAGGTGTTGTTTGTCGTCTTGGGACACAATGCGGTGCCTCCATTACCGGGCACAGCTACGATCGACTCGACGAGGGGAGACTGGCTCAGCTTCCAGGCAATGGCGTGCTCTCTGCCTCCATTGCCGATGAGCAGGACGCGAAGGGGGTATTGGACACCCATAGCGGCGGCAGTGCGCTGGTCACAAAAGGATGGCAATGGTTCACAACAGCTTGAAGTTTTTGTTTCGGAGCAAAGCTGCCCCTCGACTACCTACTTAAGTACCTAATAAAAGATTTCAGAATTTGGCTTGGGGAAAGTTGCTAGCCACTGGAACCATCTACCCCTCCCCCGCAGTTTAGCTGCTGGTAAGGTGAGGTACTTAAGTACCTACTCTATTGGCAGGTATCGCCTATCGTCAAGGTTATCGCATTAGCGCATCTGCTGCTGCATGTGGTGAGGTAGGCGTACCTTAGGTAAGGTAATGCTGGGTGTGCAGCTAATGGCCGTTTGGGGTTGACGTAGCAGCAACGTCGCTCCTTCTCCAATTGCGCCTCAGCCCAATCGAGACAGCCCTGGCGGACAATCCCAGGCGCAGATGCGACGGCCTCGCCATTCCACTTGGACCTAGACTTGTTGTAGCTTACTTGTTCACAACAAAGGGCACTTATTACTGTCTGCCTCACAACATTGTTTGAACGAGCCCCCTGTTACGATATCCTCTACACGATGATCAGCCGGTAACTAGGTAGTTATCTTTGCCCAGGAGCCAACAGCGCGGTCATTGTCCCCTCGACACCAATACAGCCGTGACCATGGCGCACCAGATCCCCAGCGCCAAGCTCGAACTTTCCTATCCGCTATACGGCTGCGACTTCGACCATGCAGACCCTGATAGCCTGGTCGTCGGCGGTGGCGGCGGGCCAGGGCGGAATGGAGTTGGCAACAAGATCGTAAGCCTGAGCCTGAGCCCGAGCCTGAGCCCGAGCCTGTCTTCTTTGCTGTCTGCGTTGCCTTCGCTGTCATTTCGCTTCCCCAGCACAGCCTCCCGCCGGTGCGTGCTTTGGTCGCTCCACTGACACGAGCCCCCTGATTGCTGCAGACTCTTCTCGACACCTCCAACGCGACCGCGTCTGAAATCACGAAAAAAGCCGAGCTCGAGCTCAGCCCGACCGAAGACAATGTCACCTCGCTCATAGTCGGCCCGCGCAAGAACCAAAGCCTTACCGTCTTCGCCGGCATCAACTCGGGCCCCGACGACATCAAGAAGGGAAAAAATCAGCACTTCCGGGTCCTCGGGATTAGCCAACCGAACAAGGGCGGTGTGCAAATTTCCGAGCTATCCCGTGATGCGCTGTTCGTGCATAAGGACGCAGACACCTACCAGCGCATCCTCCGACTGTCCCACCTCCACGACGGCTTCGCTCAGCTCGGTGCTGCCTCCACCGGCTTGTCCAAGAATCCCCGGATCGCCCTATTCGATGTCCCTGCCGGAGGCAAGACCCGGTGGAAGAAACGGGGAACGCTGGAACTCGGAAGGGAAGCGATGGACCTTGATGTCGTACAGACGGGTCCCAACAAATACCAGCTGGCCTACTGCGACGATGACGAGATCTTCACGGTCGACGTGACCAAGGACGGCGTCTCTGAGCCTAGATCCGTCTATGCTCTGACCCCTGAACAGGGCTCAACAGCCAAGCCGAGCTTCAAGTCCTTACGTTATCTGACTCCGGGCTTCTTGATCACCGTCGTCAACCAGCCCAAGTCGGCCGGCGTCGCGCTATACGGCTACCGTCTACCCACCAAAGAGCAGGAGAATGCGAGGTTGGCAGTTCAAGCGAAGCTACCCGGTACCGCATCTAAGGCGACCGGTCTCGCCGTGACGAACTTGTCTCCAACCAAATCACCCTCTGACAAGCAGGATGATACCCAATTCGTTGTCGCCGTTGCCGGAAACGACGCCTCCATATCTCTGTTCACGCTGGAGCACAAGAGTGCTGCGGATGTTGACTTGCTAGCCAACCTCGCGCCTTTCCAAGTGCTGAAATCCGTTCATTCGACCAACATAACGAACCTCTCTTTCTCGCCCTTTACGCCACCGAAGTCCGATTCTGATACAGCACGGGAAGTCTCTGTCAAACTGGCAAGTGTGTCAGTCGGCTTCACAGCCGTCGTCCACAGCATACCACTGAAGAAATGCGTTGAGGACAAGAGTGCTGCTTCTGCAAAATCCGATGAGGCACGGGCATCGTCACGATACGTTGTCGCCTTGAAATCCAGGGGCGAATCTCCAACCGCACTCATTACGGTGGTCTCACTGATCTTCTTGCTTCTGGCTTTGATTGGGCAGACAGTGCTCGAGGCCAAAGGACTCAGCGAGCCTAGGCTTGGCGTCAACCGCGTGCTCCCAGCCTCTTGGACAGTGCCACTGCAGAAGTGGCCGCCTCCTGGGCAGAAGAACATCGGGGATCTCCTGTCAGATGCGAAGCCGCATCATACACAACAGCTGATAGTCAAGCACCAAGACAATGGTGCTCTTGATGCAAATGGCTTGCCTGACCTCCATGTCGGCGTTCACAACGAAGAAGTCCATGGACCTGCAAAGCCATGGGAAGAGATGGACCCTCAGGACAGGGATGCATGGAAGGCAAGACTCAAGAAATCGGGTCATTGGGTTGAAGATATGGGTGAATCCCTCTTCAACGGCGTTCTCTTCGGTGACGTAGGAGGACCAATCAACAACATCGTCGGCGAGGCGCTATAAAAGCCCTGTATATTGGAAGACATGAATATCAGAATGGTTGGGTAATGAAACAAAAGAGGCTCGATTGCGATCTAGGATGTCTGAAGAGCAAATGTGTATCATCACCAGTCCTCTGCCCTTATCATCCCCTTTCCCAAATCACCACGGCACCAGTCCAGGCGGGAGCAACGGGTACTCGACCCCGTCTGCTTGTATGTTAGTATCTGATCTTCACACATGTGGGACATTGCATGAAGCGGGAGAAAGGGTAAGAAGGTACGATACCCTTGGTCAATCAAAGATTCAGAGTTAAAGCACGAAGGATTTCATACGTACCGATGGTCTCAGTGCCACTGCCACCACCGTCGCCGCTACGCTTCCACTCGGCATGGCAGTCTCCCGGCACGTACTGGGCCGCGTCCATGGCAAGGGTCATCTTGACCTCGGGGCAGTAGGCCCAGATATGCCGCCGCAGCGCCGGCGTGCCCCAGATACCACCGTGGAGCGTCGCCCCGCTGCTGCCCGTATGGTAGCCCATCGGCTCGTAAAACCCCTCCCGCCAGTCGTCGATGTCCGGGACCCAGTCGTCGTCGTTGTCATTGTCGTCGTCGTCGTCGTCGTCGTCGTCGTCGTCCGGTGCCGATGCGCTGCTGTTGGGACCGTTGGGGGAGGCGGGACGCAGGCGGTGGTGATGGCCGGACGAGGAGACGGTCTCGGCCTCGCCGCGGTGCATCTCGCCGCTGAAGGTCAGCGAGAGGGAGCCGTTGGCCATGCGGGCGCCGGGGCGGTGGGCGAGGCGCTCGGTGAGCCAGACGTCCTCGGGCTCGGAGCCGGGGGCGCGCTGCTGGTCGCGCAGGACGTCGAGGATGGCGGCGACGCGGCGCAGGGACAGGCCGCCGTTGCCGCCGTAGCGGCCGGCGGGGTCCCAGGGCGCGCCGACCCAGTCGTAGGCGAGGAAGTCGTCGAGGCTGCGGCGGCTGTTGGCGCACAGCACGCTGTCGGTCTGGAAGACCAGCAGCCACTCGGCCGGGCGCAGCAGCGCCTCGTACACCCAGCGCGTGGTCAGGAAGGCGCTGATGGCCTCCTGCCCGGCGGTGCTCAGGTTGCCCGGGATGTAGGTCAGGTCCAGCTTGCCGGCCGCCACCGCCGCCCGCACCGCCACCGACCCGTTCACCCGCCCCACCGACGCCCGCGACCCCATGAACCGGAACCGCCAGTCCGCCGGCACCACCGCCATCATGTGCAGCAGCAGCGGCGCCAGGTGGCCCAGCGCCCGGTTCTCGATCAGCAGCGCCACCTTGGACGCGTTGTACGCTGCCCGCGGCGCCGGGGCGTACTCGAGGTGCAGCTGCGGTACCGGGACGGTGGCGAGGTTTGGGAGAGAGAAGTAGAGAGCCGTGAAGCTTTCCGCGTATCAGCGTCACTGGGGCTCAATGGGGGGTGCTCTGTCAAGGGAAGGAATCAAAACCAGCCAGCCTCCTAACTACTCACAAGAAGAGGATGAGCATGGCGGCAACTCTCATCCGGTAGCTGGTACGTGACCACGTGGCGGTCACTGCTGCTTTGCCCCTTTCCCATAGCCAGCTCGCGTCTTTCCCATCCGAATCGCTCATCGTCATCTTTCTTTGGAATGAAGGTCGACTTATCGCGGCGTATAACCTGGGCGGATGACTAACCCAGCTGCAAATGTTCGTCGGGGGTTCAAGTATCCTCCAAGGCTAGCCGTGGTACTGGAAACCGTCAGGTGATCGAATCTACGGCATGATGACCCAGCTGTATGGTTAAATGACCATGTCTGAAATACCGGAATGGGATGTGACTGTTCAGGGGGTCGGACAGTGTGACAAGGTGACTCAGGGTATCAGTAATGGGCCCATCCGCCATGGTTCGTGAGAGGAATTCGGCGAGAGATCCGACAGTCAGCCGTAACACCATTTACCATGTTGTTCCAGGGCGTGAAGTAGCCCAGGGCGCTCGAATCGGAGACATGTCTTCTATTCCGTACACATTCATAAGCATCGCAGGGCCCGATCCATCATCCGAGCTGCTAGCTCCGCGCCCTTGTTCCTGGGAAAAGAGCGATTACGCACCTTGGCAGGTGGTAGATGACCGGGTGCCTTCCCGCAGCTCGTGAACGGCGCTGACGACACTGTCGAGAGTCAATCGCGGGGCCTGTTTCCGCTCACAGCGGCGCATCGCCTCGCGCTCCGCCTCAGCCAGCTTCCCGGTCTGTTCCTCTTTACTCCGAGCGCGCTTGCTCTACATAAGCGCCAAATGCGAACCTTCGACTGGCCGGAGGATCGTGTTACTATCGTCGCCGCCTCTCTCTATTTAAGTCCTCATGGTCATCAAGCAGTCAAGTTTTGGCTTAACACGGTCGGTTCCGAAGACTACGACAAGAGTCTACATACGTCAGTAGTACAGTGAAGCAGAAGGGTCATATTCGAGTCGAGAGCATTCATCGAAACAACTGTCGGGGTGTATGTTTTCGCGTAAAGAAATGAATGCGTGGGACATTGTGCTCCCGGTGGTCTCACGGAACACGGGACTGAAATAGGAGTCCTCCCGACGGGCAGTTGGTAATTGGCCGACGCGTCCTCCAAATCTTCCTCGGTTGCCTCTTGGAAAGGGTGAGGTGGCAACTTGTTATTTCGTACGTAGGTCGTCCTTGCCATAACATTTGATAGCTGTACTTCTATTGTCAGATTATTACGAGTGAATTGGAAGGAAGACATGTAACCACCACAGCTTACAGACTGAAGCGCGCTCAGAGGGCTAATGAGGTGAAACATGATGAGGGCCATGAGAACGACTAGCGCCCAGGCTCTAGTCTTCTCACCTGTTAAGGAATCCGTCCAAGTCGCCAATCCAGAAAGCTTTGAACACTTTTCCATCTTACTGACGGCGAATCTAAGGTACGCATGCTTGGGGTGTGAGACCTCTCCGGCACGGAGAGCCCTGCCAACACACCATCGCCGTCCTCCAGGATGCTCTATCTTTTGACTTCAAGTCTTTCCCTCCACCCGATAACATACACTCACTGTCTAAGAGCTTACCAATAAGGAATCGTCCAATAACATATTAAGTTATACGGCTTCGACAGCCAAACCATCATGTGAACCCAGTTCGCTTAGCTACGGCTGTCATCCAATCTTGAGATCACGCTCTTCAAGATCGACTATTGCCAGCGCTAGATACCGGAAGCCATGGCAAGTACCGGCACACCAGGCATTCCGCTCTTTGCCATCACGCGGACGAGGCTCCTCTTGTTTTTCTCACTCATCCTTGCGTGAGGACCCAATAGAGACCTCCCAGCAGGCTGAATGGTTGCTCACTCCTCACAGATGGTTTGTCGCCAGCCGCCTCCCTCTCTACACTCCCGCCATCAAGGAGCACGTCAAGACGAGAATTGCCGAAGCGCGACAGAAGGTTCCGGCGATCAAGATCGACTGGCACCCCAGTGGGCCGGGCGATGATCCTCGTGACCGATACAACACTTCCAAGGTCGCGCTGCTGATCGAGCCGCGGGTGCTGCCACACCTCGTCCCGCAGATCCTGCACATGGTCTCGGTGGTCCCGCCAGACTGGCGCTTCCTGTTCGTCGGCTCCCGCCGGTCCGTGGCGAGCGTCGGCCGGAGCTACGCGACCAGGCACCAGCAGGCGATCGGCAAGCTGGACCTGATGGTGCTGCCGCCGCCGTGGGAGATCGGCAGCAAGGAGATGGTCCACCGGCTGCTGACCGACGTGCGCTTCTACGACGAGTTCCTCCCCGGCGTCGAGTGGATCCTCAGGTACGAGGCCGACAGCATCCTGTGCGCCAACGCCGACCGGGGCCTCAACGACTGGCTGCGCTGGGACTGGGCGGGCGCGCCGAGGTGAGTCGACGTCCGCACGCGGTACGCTGGGAGCTGTCATTGACCGAACCGCCACCCCCCGGGCGAGCAGGATGCCCGGCGACCGGTTCGCGGGGAACGGGGGCCTGTCCCTCCGCCGCGTCTCCGCCATCCGGCGAGTCCTGCGCTTCCAGGAGCGCTACAACGACACGGGCCCCGAGGACGAGTGGTTCGGCACCCGGGTGCGGGTCCTGCCCGGCGCGAAGGTCGCCGCGGGGACCGAAGGCCAGCTGGCGGTGGAGGACACCTACATCCCGCACGCGATGGGGTTCCACGTCCGCGACGGCGGCCGGGGCCTGAAGGACGAGGTGTGGAAGGACAGGGAGCGGAGAAAGGAGATATTCGATTACTGCCCCGAGCTGAGCCTGATCATGGACATGAAGCTCGAGGTCGAGCGCTGCGACGGCGACAAGGGGGACGGCACCATCAGTGAGGAACCGGAGGATCCGGACGCGGCGTAGTCCAATGGCATTGCAGGACGACTGTACGAGACACAATGCCGACTGGCTCCGGAGGCGGGGCCCTCGGTTTCCCACGTTTGGTTCATCGACCCTGCGCTTTGTTCATGAGTATTTTTTACGGTTGCTCTGATAATTGTCGGCAGCGCACTACGATCGGCGACAGGTGGAAATCAATTATAGATCTTTGCCCCTGGCACTGGCAGTTCAATTGATGACCCAAACCCATAACCAAGTAGCACGCGTACGGAAGGTGAGTGTCAGGAGATACCTCCAGGGGATAACCCCACTTGGGGGGAGGGGGGGGGGGGTTCCCCAACCCCTGAATGGGAAACTCTTTGAGAAAAAAAAAAAAAAAAAAAAAAAAAAAAAAAAAAAAAAAAAAAAAGGAACCAAGGGACCGGTACCTGTGTATATCATTGCTCTTACTATACTACATCCTTTTGCTATTCGTATCAAACCAGATTTACATCGATACCTACCGCCTTTGATCTTCAACCATGTTCATGAAAGCAAGAAAGCACCACTACCGGTACTCCAGGTACATGTCACTCCGCGAAACTGCAGGCTCCTTAATTACTAGCTAAGACACTTACATCCACGATCGAACGAACATAAAAATCTCATATTAGGTGTCAACTCGTATGGTGAAGAGAGCGGCGCCAGGCTAGCCGTCGCCGAAACTCACGGGAGCCAGCACACGACGGCAACGGCATCAATCGGGGAGCCCGCCCCTACGCCCCATGTACCACCGTGCCGTATACCTCGGCCCGCCCCATAGCACGTTCTCCTTCTCGCCAACCGAGCGTGGTCGCTCGGGGTCTGAGGACCGCTCCCGGCATGGGGGGTCGTTGGAGGGGGGGGGGGCGGGGGGGAGCGGAAGGCTAGAACGGTGCCGCCGAGCCAGCCCCGTTCACCGCTCGCGCACCTTCGTTCAGGCCGCGCAGGGACCCAATGTTGCCCGCGTTGTTGGTGGCGGATGGCCATGGAACTCTAGGTACGCTGTGTGCCGTGTAAGTGTAACGTTGGTAAGCTGTCGGCGCCCACACGGTCAGGAGTCTTGACGTACCTCGCATGTCTCTGCCATTGCTGGGATGTCGCAAAGTCGGTGGAGATGCACCTTGTGGGGGCAAGGTGTTAAGCAAGAGTAGAGAAGCAGAAGTAGGTTATGCTGTCTATAGGTAAGTACGCAGCCAGGCCTCTTCCACTTAGATGGAAACGAGCTGTCACTGTACAAGATGTAAAACGCAACGCAGGTGTGAAGCGATACGATGAAGGAGATCATAGCAGTGAAAACTAGAGAAACCAACGACACAGCGGGGCAAATCCCCCTTAACCAGCTACCCATATTCGTCCCTAGTTCCATGCACCACACTTTCCGCTTCCGCTCGAGTCCCGAGCTTTACGCAGAGCCTGCTGGTGGTTAGGGTTCCGCGGAGCGCTTCGGTCGCTGGTCCCGCCTGGGCTACCCTAAGCGGAGCCACTGGGGCTCTGTGACGCCCCGTTCTGGCCTTGAGGACTCAGAACTGTCCCGCCGTCCGGGTTGCGGGGAGCTGGAGAGTCGCAGGCCCAGGCCCGCCGCCGCTCCGTTCGTTCCTCCGTTCGCACCCCGGGCTGGGGGCAGGGGGTCCGCCCTGCGCTCGCGGCTGACTGGGTCCCTGAACAACCCCTCGGCCTGCCGGTTGTCGTTCGGCGGCGCGTCTTCGGCTGGAGGCACCTGGTTAAAGCCACGTGTTAAGCAAGAGGAGGGTAGTAGAAGTAAGTTGTGCTGGTACGAATGGGGTGGGAAGCAAGAGAGCACCGCCCCGGCTGCGGAACGAGAAGCTTTATATAGGTAAGTATTTTACGCAGCCAGGCCACCTGGAAATAAGCGGTCACCGGACAAGATGTTAAACGCAACGCAAGTGTAAAACAATACGCCAGAGGAAAACTTAGCAATAAACGTATCGCGTAACCAGAGAAAGTAGCGAAACAGCTGGGCAGTTCCCCTTAACCAGGTATCCATGCACCACAATGCCACATAGCATAATCCATCCAAAATCGCCTTCGTGCCGACTCCCGCCCGAGCTTCACATGGACTCTACTGATTTTAGGGGGACTGAGGACTGCTTCGGTCGCTGGCAGCGCCAGGGCTGCCAGCGGTCCGAGCCGCTCCGTTCAGGCCTCCAGGGCTCCGGCCCATGCCGCCGTTCTGACCGACGGCGTCGCTGGCGCGTCGCGGGCCCGGTGTGGCGCCGCCACTTACTCCCCGGGGGCTCGGCACACCTCCGCTCGCGCTTCGCGGTGTTCCCATGACTCCATTCACGCGTCCAGGTGTCCCTCCATTCACGCGTCCATGTGTCCCTCCATTTACGCGTCCAGGTGTCCCCCCATTCACGCCCCGCGGGCTCTGCACGGCTCCATTCGGGACCGGGGTGCCCCCATTCGCGCCTCTCTGGTTGGCCGTCGCCGCCGCAGGACCCTGCTGTCGGGCCTGTTGTCTTCCTTGCGCCGGGGGCTGGCCTCGGCCTGCCTGCTGGGCACCGGCAGCACGTCGTACACTGGCTTCCTCCTGAAGGATTCCCCCTGCCAGGGCTCTGTCTCGCATGGCCGCAGCGAAGACCAACTCCGCGATTTCAGGGGTGACGGGTTCCCCTGGGCGAAGGACTACGGAGAATGCAGCCCGAAGGCGCCGCTCTACCTGACGCTGGCGCTCGAGGTCGTCCGCCATTGTAATGTCTGCCACATGTGTCAGTACACCAAGCAGAAGGGGACGTGTTGCCAAGGCGTGACAAACCTTGCGTATGTAAGGTAGGAACAAGAGTTGTATACTCGTTGGCGAATGCTTTGGTGAAGCAAAGCGTGTAGCAAGATGTAAAGCAAGGTTCGAACAAGGCGTGTTGGCTGCGAAGCTGGACTGTCTGTCGTGCCTTGGACGATCCACTCGGTGAGGAGCGGTGATGTGGTGAGCTTCTATATCATTTCTCCAGCGGGGGTACGAGAAGATTTAAATAGACGTCCAGTGAAGAGCAGAAACCCTCGCCATTCAAGGTGTTTGCGTCCATTGAATGCTTCTCCATGATAGGCAACTGTACTGCGAATGAGATGCTGAGGTGGATGAAGCCGCATTCATGGTAATGCTTTCATCCGATGTTTCCGATGTTTCTGACTGGCGAACGCTTGAGCTCCCCATGGACTGGCGTCTTGAGTGGATCTGCATTCACTCGAAGTGCAGTGATTGCTCGCTTCCATTCACTCGAGAGGTAAGTGAGTGGTTCCAGGAAGCCACTTGAAGGCGCCCAGTCTCGTCGATCCAGGGGAGGAGAGCCGGGGTCATGGGGCAGCGAGGGATTCCACACAACCGCTCTATATATGATATCGGATGAAAGTAGATGATAGTCTGCCGATTGAAGATGTGTCAAGCCTGGTAGGGGTAGCTCGCATTTTCTTCCTTGCAAGTTGGCGTGCAAACTGGCTCGTGAAATAGTAGCTTAGGGGCTGGGAGTAGTTCCTGGATGTGACGTTTGGTGTATTGCTGTTGACGTCTCGTCCGAATTACGTCTCCCTCCGAGATTGACCGTGTCAAATCGCCGTGGTACCCTGCGTTGCCATGTCTCCTCAACGCCACCACCGCCCACCACAGGTCTTGCTTTGACACCCTGAGGCGAATACGCTGAACCATGGTAGGTCAGTGATCGTGGTGAGTATGGGAATGGCAGGGTGTACTGGTAAAGAGGGTTGTCGGGATTTGGTGATGTTTAGGGAAGAGAGGATGCATCTGCTGGAGGAAAAGAGTGTGCCCGGGCTTGACGAGTTCGACGTCGTCGATATGGAAGGAAGCTGTGGCGGCGGCCGCAACCACCCTATCGATACTGCACTAAACCTAAAAACGCCCCATCAGATTCTTGGTATTGTGATCGCGCTACCACAGAAGCGGACTGCAGTGCTTCCATGCTTCCTTCACTGACCAGAATACCCTTCTTGTTCGG
Source organism: Xylariomycetidae sp. FL0641 (assembly GCA_022376655.1). Classification (NCBI taxonomy): domain Eukaryota; kingdom Fungi; phylum Ascomycota; class Sordariomycetes; species Xylariomycetidae sp. FL0641. Next base: position 117,291 of record JAJJKE010000020.1, read on the forward strand.
CTTGCTGAACTCCTTGGTCACCAGCGTCGTCATGGCTCTGCGACTGAGCTTGAGCAGACCCCGTCCCCCTGCCACCACCTCCTATGGCGGTCGCCAGCCGGTGAAGATTGGTTTCCAGCGTAGGTTTTCTCAATGCAGCATTGAATAACACCTGCCTGACTTCTTCTGTCACGCCACCCTCGTCGAAGATCACTGCGAAAGACTGCCTAAGCCGTCGAGCACGCTCCTCAGGGTCCTGAGGAATACTCTGCGGAGCACCATGCGGATCATTCTCGCTGGGGTTAGTCATAGTTCTATCACCCATTGGGGGTTAGCTGTGTAGTGTTCAAACTGGACTGTGGGTTCTTACTTTGCTAAACCACGTGCTGGCGCACAACGACATGGTGAAGTGTCCGGAATCCAGGAGTTCTTATACAAGATCTTGGGCAGAAATACACCATGACTGGCCAGCATTAGACATGATTGAGACTGTCAAACGCTCGCAAGTCATCAGCATTGACGTGGAGATTGACTGACAATCAAGCTTGCTTAGGGACTAGACTAGACAATTGTCTGGGACGGCATGGGTCGAACAACACCTTTATAGAACCAAACCGCCATATCAAGCTCGTGATTGTCATTTCTCTTGGTGCTTCCTCCGCTTGGCTTGCTTCTCGTTGAGTCTTTTCCTGGTTCTTCGGCAACCAAACGCGTGTGCGCGGGTGGCTTGGTCCAAGAAACCACTTGTCACCGTGTGTTACCGTACCGGTAACAGCACACAAGCCTCAACCTCGTTTGACTAACATGGCAAGCGAATATGAGACTATTTCGGAGATGCCGACAGCGCTGTGAAGCTGCGATCGCTCGCACAGTCTCCCGCGAAGGCGGTTCAGTGGACCGGTTCAAGGTCACCGTCGCGTACCAGTGGGAGACAAGGTCAAATTTCGACCTGCAAAGATCTAACTACGCGTTGCCTCGACTGGGGCGTTCCGGACTACTACGGTGACGGTAACATCACCTTCCAAAGCGCTGCTCATTGCAGTATTGATCTTGGCGGAGCCGACCTGCCGTGACTCGTCATCATCCTGAGGACGAAGTATATACTCGATAGAGCCGGTGCATACCTAGGTAGGTAGGTCGTGTACGAGGCCAGCTGCTCCGGTCCTCGCAGGACGGTGGACCTGGGACCACGAGGACGTAACGATCCCTTCCGATTAATCTAGTTTTCAGAAAAATGTACGATGGACCGGTGCCAGGCTTGTGAAGGTCCTGGGACTGATGCCACGCAACGCAGGGTGGTTGCTTTTAGGATATTTAAAGGTTAATATCGAGCTTCCCCAGGCATGTCACCCTGACCCCCAGACCCCGGTCGACTGCTCCAATTGGATCACATCAGGGACAAGGAGATCGATCTGGGGTCTCATCAGTCTCAGGAACGCTACCGGTACCTCCTGTTGCTACGGGCTGATGTATGTGGCTTCCGCTTCCGGGACTCCATCTGCCGACTGCAGTCTGGGGAAGGATGACGAGTCCTCGTTGGATCCTCCGTCCCGAGTGGGTGTACGAAATGGACAAGTCGAACATTCCCGGCATCAGGCTGAGACTTGGTCCTAGGGATTCATCACCGGTAAGCGCAACTGTACGGATGAAAACGTCCAAGCCATGGACAATTGGCAGTGACGTACGTAGACTGGCATGTATTTAGGTCATGGGCCTACCAGTATTATACCTAGGCGTCCATGGCTGACAGTGACATGGCCGAGAATGACCCGGAGACTGTTGCAGGCCTTGCTGAACGACAGGTCCAGAGTTCGAGGCTGAATATTTCCAAACTCTCGTATCCAAGTCGGGACTCTGCATTCACGAGGCCAGCCGGGCCTACCAACAGACCGTTCGGGCTGTAGTGGCAGGTCAATATGCGGAGTCTCCCAGCGGCCCTGGTGTCTAGGCTCTTCCGCACAGGCTTGCCTCGTAGGTAGTATCCGGGTATATTGATGTCCTCGTTATGGTAACTTGAGCCCGACCTAGGTATCATTTAGCCCGACCAACACAGTGGAAGACCAGTTCAACGCGTAATCGCTCCTACAGGGCCCAGGGTCACGGACTTATAACATATAACATCGGTCGCTCATCTACGGGTGTCTTGGCTAGGCGTTATAATGGCAACCTGCTCAAGAGCGTACAGCTTTGGCTTCTTCTAGCTATTTGCAACTATCGTCGCGCTGACCCCTCCGCCGATCGACCGAAAGGTTCAATCCCAAGTCGCGAGGAGAGTATCGGGCATACTCGCACATCATGCGATCAGGCGTTCTCCTCCTGGCCGCTTACATAGGCCAAGCAGCGGCACACGCGGATCCGAACGATCGCCGTCATGGTATGCCGAGACTTGCCGGGGCGCGACGGTTCTTGAGCGAAGTCAAGGGGAAGAGGAGGTCGCAAGGCCAAGTCCCAGGCTTTCAAGAAGTTCAGTCTGCACACCTGCGCACCGAGGCGTTGGAAGAGCCGGTAGAGAAGCGAGGGGAGTTGAAAGAGAGGCAGAACAAGAGCGGAAAGTGTGGTAAAGGTCGTGGTACTTGTGCCGAGGGGTACTGCTGCTCATATGAAGGGTTCGTACCTGTCTACACTCCGACTGCGTTGGTATCAACGTGCTGAATCGCCAACAGGTGGTGCGGGTTGGACGTGGACTACTGCACAGCTCCCGACTGCCAGATCAACTACGGCAGCGGATGCGATGGGAACCAAAAGCCCTCAGGGGTAGACACGTCGACTATCGAGAGGCCGAAGCTTGGGAAAGTTCAGTACGGAGGCGTCGGTATCTACGACTGTGTCAACAAGGGCGATATCGCCCTCACATTCGATGACGGGCCGTGGAACTATACCGACGACCTGCTCGACAAGCTGGCGGTTAGTAAAGGGATTCCAAAATGAATTGCAACGATGACTAACACGGTGGGCAGGAATACGAAGCCAAAGCCACCTTCTTCATTACCGGCAATAACCTGGGCAAGGGCCCCATCAACGATCCCGACCTACCATGGATGTCGGTCATACAGGTGAGTGGGAGATGATGTCTGCTTTAGCTTCAGTACCACTGCATCAAGCATCTAGCATCTAGCATCTAGCATCTGTCGCTGACCACTTGTAGCGAATGGCCGCCGAAGGCCACCAGATCGCCAGCCATACTTGGTCTCACGAGAACTACAGTCAACTGACCAAGGAACAATACAACAACCAGATCATCTGGAATGAAATAGCCTTCAACGACATCCTTGGCTACTTCCCCACGTACATGAGGTTGGTTATGCCTGAACCTGGACTAACCTGCAGTTCTTATGCTGAGTCTTGATGTAGACCGCCGTACTCGATCTGCCCAACGGCATGTCAGAGACAACTGGCCGACCTTGGGTATCATGCAGTCTACTTCGACCTAGACACCGAAGGCTATCTTCACGACGACGCGTCGCAGATCCAGACGAGTAAGGACATCTGGGACGATGCCGTCGACGGATCGAGTCCGTGCCAGGACAGCTACCTGCAGATCGAGCACGACATCCACTACCAGACCGTCTACAATCTGACAGAGTTCATCCTCGAGTCGCTCTTCGACCATGGCTACAGGTCGGTCACCGTAGGTCAGTGCCTGGGAGATCCTCCCGAGAACTGGTACCGCGCCGGCAGCAGCGATGTGCCTCCCTACAACTTCAACCTGCGTGCTCCCACCGGCACATGGGCTTGCCTGTCAACCAGGACAGGGGACGCGCCGCCCACCTCAACGCCCACCATCACGACGACGAGGCCTACTGAGCCCACTAGTACCCTGGCGGTGAGTTCCGACGGTACATGCGGCACGGGTGTTACCTGCATAGGGTCCAAGTATGGCAACTGTGAGTGTTCCTTGTCATTCCTCTCGTGTCGTGTCGTGTCGTGTCGTGTCGTATCTCTGCTAAAACATTACCTGTCAGGTTGTTCGGAGAACGGCTGGTGCGGTGCCTCGATCGACTACTGCGGCTCCAACTGCAACGCAGAGTTCGGCACCTGCACCGAGAGCGACACCCCTTTCCCGCGGGACGATCCTCTGCCTACGGGACCGGGGACCATAATCCCGGATGACCCTTTACCCACTGCGACCTCGACTGCCACCGCGCCGGCACCGACCAGCACTCTTCAAGTATCTGTTGAGGGGGACTGTGGCGGTAACATCACTTGTGAGGGTTCCGAGTACGGTAACTGCTGCTCAGAGTAAGTTCTTCTTTGCTGTTCATATTTCCCACACTTCCAAGCAGGACTGGCAGAGGCGTCTTCAACAAATGCCTCCGAGTGTATCCTACCTGAATCACTGGAAACCACTGAGCCCCAGGAGACGTCCAAATACTGCTCGAAAGACAAAGCCGTACTAACCACTCGGCAGACACGGCTTCTGCGGAAACACAGACGAGTACTGCTCAGCGGGCTGCCAGCCCGCCTTCGGATCCGGATGTCAGGTACAATCACCCTCTCCCCCCGTGTCACCAACACCACCCAGCACCACCACCACATCATCATCATCATCATCGTCATCGTCAACCCCTACTGAGACGAGCACGAGCAGCAGTGACAGCGGAACACCGACGACGATCACCTCGACGGTCACGGTCACGACCGGGATCCCGGAGCCCACGGACAGGCCGCTGGTGCCGTCGGAGGACGGGACCTGTGGCCCGGACACGGGGTACACGTGCAGAGGGAGCGGACACGGCGTGTGCTGCAGTGGCCGGACGGGGTATTGCGGGCTGCTGTGCATTATAGGGGACTGCCTGCTCGGTGGCGGTGGTTGATGAGGTTGCGGAAACGGGGGATCGAAAATCAAAAAGGGGGTAGCTGTTGGTTATCGGTTGCACTGTAGATTTCCTTACCGTTCGTCCAAACACTCGCGTACGCCATCATCTAGGATAGGTAACGAAGCTCTGATTTTGGATCGGCGTTGGCTTATCGTGTCGCCCTTTATGCGGTTGCCTGCAATATCGGGATTGTATGCAACTAAGTAGGACTTCCACGACTCGGCGTTAGCTCGCAATGGCCGAGGTGTACCTTACCTTACCGTACCGTACCGTACGAGACGCGTCAGGTGGTACGATGAGAATAGATAAGCAAAAGCCAGAGGATCTGGTAATAAGAGCCTGATAAGAGGGCGTGAGAGAGTCAAGTCGAGGTGTAGTTAGTGGGGGAGGGGCGAGGTTTCGCACGACTAATAGATATCTCCAAGTCGCGGATAATGGACGGATAGGGCCACTGCCGCTGGGGGGGGAGACGGCGCGTTCCGGGCGAAGCTGGGGGCATGCAGCATGCTGTTAGGCCCAGATCAGCGCCCCGACCGACCCTTTGCCTCCTCTGTCGGTGAACAGCGGCCGTGGAAGCGTCCACGACGCATCATGCTGTGGGCGATGCCGACCCCGACCAGGGCGCCCTCCGAAAAGATGCAGAAAGCGAGGTTGGATGCACGGAGCAGCATGTAACCTCCCCGCCTTGTAGCATGTCGCACCCACTCCAGCTCCTTCGCGCTGCTCATCCTTAGGTAGGTTAGGTACCTACATGCAGCTGACCCGGAGCTGGGCTGAGAGTGTTCAGCTGGATTCAAGGGACCAAGGGACCGTATTCATGGATCCAGGGGCCAAGGTAAGTACTTAGTGAGGGAGTAGGCAAATGCCTTACACTCATGCTGTAGGTACGTACGGCGAAGGTGTAATGGGAAGTGTTGTTAGTGACACTCCCGAATCATACTCTAGTAGAATATAAAGCGCGCAAGGACTGAACGGCTATCTGCAGCTATAACATCCCTTATCCTCCACTCACCACCCTTTCCCCCCCGTCTCATTGTGCCATCTCACAACACAAGATAGACTCATTTCTAGCCCTCTTGCATCACGTCGCACTGCGCTCGCTGCCCAGTCCTTCTCATAATACTTAGACATATCCCACCGTAAGGTACCATTCGTTGCCGTTTTACTCGTGCTCTCTACCAAAGTCATACCTTCCGCGTACTGTACTCCGCACCCCTCGTTACGACTTCCCACCCTCTCGCTACCTACTTAGTAGGTATCTAGACTCTACCTTAGAGCTGCTAGACTTACGAAGCAGCGCACGTCTTCCATCTTTCGCCACATAAGACAAATAGAAGACCGTCCCTTCACTTCACAACCGCCCACCATGCCCCGTCTCTCGGCCGCCCGCTATGGCAAGGACAACGTCCGCGTGTGCAAGGTGGACCGGGACGCGGCGACGGGCACGCAGACGGTGACGGAGATGACGGTGTGCTGCCTGCTGGAGGGGGCGATCGAGGAGTCGTACACGGCGGCGGACAACGGGCCGGTGGTGGCGACCGACAGCATGAAGAACACCATCTACATCAAGGCCAAGGAGCACCCGGTGAACCCGCCGGAGCTGTACGCCGCCGTGCTGGGCCAGCACTTCCTGGACACGTACGCGCACATATCGGCGGCGCACGTGGACGTGGAGGTCAAGCGCTGGACGCGCCTGGCCGTGGACGGGGCGCCGCACCCGCACGCGTTCCTGCGGGACGGCGAGGAGACGCGGACGGCGTCGGCGCGGGTCTCGCGCGCGCGCGGCCTCGAGCTCACCAGCGGCCTGGCCGGCCTGACCGTGCTCAAGAGCACCGGCTCCCAGTTCCACGGCTTCGTGCGCGACGACTTCACCACCCTCCCCGAGACCTGGGACCGCATCCTCTCCACCGACGTCGACGCCACCTGGACCTGGCGCGCCCTGCCCACCCTCGACGCCCTGCGCGCCGACCTCGCCAGCTTCGACCGCGCCTTCGACGACGCCCGCAACGTCACCCTCCGCACCTTCGCCCACGAGGACAGCCCCTCCGTCCAGAACACCATGTACAAGATGTGCGAGCGCATCCTGGAGGCGGCGCCCTCGGTCGACAAGGTCTCCTATTCGCTGCCCAACAAGCACTACTTCGAGATCGGTGAGTATATGTTTTTTCCCCCTCTGACTTCCTTACGCTGTGGATTTCTGCAGTTCTACTTGCCCCCTCCCCCCAACTCTGCATGAGCCAGGCTAACCGTACTGCGATGAACCAGATCTGTCTTGGCACAAGGGCCTCAAGAACACCGGCAAGGACGCCGAGGTCTACGCCCCGCAGTCGGGCCCCAACGGTCTCATCAAGTGCGAGGTCTCGCGCGATTAAGTTATGTGATTCAGGTCATGCTATCATGTAACGGCGTCTTCGGTCAGGCTTGCTTTGGTTTGTTATGGGACGTTCTGCGGTCGATGAGGATTCCGGGCCATCTAAGTCGGAATACAAGGGACTGACTATCTGCATGCGTACAGTATCTTGGAATCTCCCCTTCCTCGTTCCAATACCCAGATACCAGTTTAGATCGGGTTTAGATAAACCACTTCAAATGATGTCCGTGTTGTCTGAGATCGATTGCAATTACGATGTGAAATGACCACCGCCGTATATTTATAACGTCAAAGGCACTGGGCAATCGGGTGGCCAGTTGGTCAAGTCTCTACACCGAGATGAGGTCAGATTTGCAGTAATACATTTACCAGCGCCAAAGTAATTGATGCTATGCAAATAAGGGCAACCCAGGTTCTTCACCGAATTCAAGTCAAACTGGCATAGACTGCCCCTCAGCACAGGACCCAAGGAAGACAACACCACGAGATGCTGATAATTCATACTCGTATGATCCGTCTCCAATCCGGTGACAGAAATCTTAATAATGCGCTCGATCTTATGAGAGGCTTCCATTCGTGTATGCGTACAGATTGTAGTACAGAGCAGATATACACCGCTACCAGCTCGCTTTTGTGGCTGGGCTTTCTTCATTTGGTTCTTTCTGCGGCTCAGGACTCTCAAGAGTCCCTCAGCCATCTATCCAGCGTCCCGCCCGTGGCATGTCTCCCACTATAATCTTTGTGTGTCCGACTGTCGGATGGCCTTGACCGCCTCGTCCCAACCCTCGTGGCCGACGGGCACGCCGCCGAAGCGGACGAGGTTGCGCTTGTAGGGGTGGGCGGAGCCCTCGAAGGCCTTGAGGCGGGCGAGGCGCTTGTCGCGCAGGCGGTTCTTGGGGAGCATGCCGGAGACGGCCTTGCGGAGGACCTCGGCGCCGCCGTGCTTGGCCATGAGGACGTCCATGGTGACGGAGCGCAGGGAGCCGGGCCGCGTGTTGTGGCGGTAGTACGTCTTCTGCCACTTCTTGTTGCCCGTCAGGTACAGCGCCGCGCAGTTCGTCACCACCACGTAGTCCCCGCAGTCCGTCGACGGGTCCCAGATCGGCTTGTGCTTGCCCATCAGGATCATCGCGATCCGCGACGCCAGCCGCCCCATCGACGGCGGCGTCACGTTCGGCCCCGTCCGCGTCGAGAGTTCGGGGTGCAGCGCCTTCGCCGATATGTGGTGCCAGGTGCGCGAGTAGGCGAGCTTTGTCTGGAAGTAGGACAGTCCTGTCAGTCTCTCGACTACTATACGACCAGACTAGCAACTGGAATCGATCCCGGGGGTGGACTTACAAGTCCGATGGTCTGCGACATGCTGGCGGCTGTGGAGGGAGCTCCTCCCTCAGTATCGGCTTGATGGATCCTCAGTCGTGCGTCTAGGCACAAGTTGGAGTGGTGCGCAGGGATCGACCGGATTGCCGCCGCTGTCGTCGTCGCTTTCGGAAGGCTCTCGCGATCTGGAGCTATGGGAGGTTTTGGTGCCAAGGACGCTGATACCAGACCCGGCTCCCCCAAATCACGTGGGTGCACAACCGGATAGGTAGCGCGCTTGGGAGCTTATCGATAAAGCAACCGCCGATGGCCGAGCTCGCAGCTGGCCGCAACCCAGGCGGGACCTCGCCAAAGACCTGAAGCTGGGAACGGCGATTTCAAAGCAGCCACCGCCAGCCTCCAATCAGGTGGGTTCTGATCGTGTAAGTGACATTTCGCATATCCGATGGAATTCGCCATGAATTTCTTCAGAACCTCCCCCCCACCAGGCTCATGATGCGAAGATACCTGTCGCGCATCTCATATCGTACCTTTGCTTCGTCAACTGGCTGCATCTCTCTTGGGCTCGTCACTGCCTTCTATTTCCACGGCTTGCATCAAGATCAGCGAAAGAGCCATTTCGGTGACGTCGATTCTCCTACGAGGAACAACGTCAATATGCCTTCGTCAAACAGAGTCAAGACTCCCTTCGAGGTTCGTCAGATTCTCTTCCGCCGTATCTGTCGACCTTGGTGAAGCGACGGCCAGTTCCGGTCTCAGTGGACGGATGGCACAGCCTATGTCAGTCGACCAACTGGCGAGGCCATGAGGCTGACGAAACACGAAACAAATCGGTCAGACCCTATTCGCTGTACACATGACCTGCGATCACTGTGTCAAGTCGGTTTCAGATGCGTTGTACAGCATCGAAGGAATCACCAAAGTCGATGCCAACTTGAAAGATCAGTTGGTGGCCGTTGAAGGCACCGGTAAGATGCCCTCACCCGCATCCTGTGCCTCCTTGTGGAACTAGGCAGACGCAGTCCGCTCTCCAGGAGGCGTCGTCACATCATCTGAACTCTGGTCGTGGCTGAAAGCTGACCTCTGTTGGTCCACTACAGCTGCGCCGTCTGCCATCGTCAAAGCCATTGAAGCTACGGGCAGGGACGCCATCCTGCGAGGATCAGGAGCATCAAACAGTGAGTGACGAATCGTGTTTCCTATTCTGGCCCATCTCGTCCCAACTCGCTTTATCAAGGGGCTACGGCTGCGTGGCTTTGCGCATTGAGCGGCTCCTGTGATCTACTGCGATCTGAGAGTTACAACCCGATGGCCTGCTCAGCCGGACTTCTAGACCTACCACGCTGCGCTTGACCAATCCGTCCCTTCCAATTGGCTGACTCCTCACCTCCTTGGTGGTGATCGACAGGCGCAGCCGTGAGCATCCTCGAGACATATCACCGTAGCCAACATGACGGTGAGGCGTTGGTGCCTGCAACCGATCCCGGGGCGTCAGTAAACGGCACGAAAGCCAGCGACAGGGAGGTCCGAGGCTTGGCTCGCATGGTGCAAGTGTCTCCCAACATGACGTTGGTGGACTTGACGGTGCAGGGAGTCGCTCCTGGCGTTTACCATGCCAGCATACGGGAGTACGGCGACCTCAAGTTCGGTGCGACATCCACGGGACCGGTGTGGGCAGGCGGCAGCGGCACCACGCAGCCGCGAGGCGTGCTCGGATCGCTGGAAGTCGGAAAGGATGGGCGAGGAGCCGTGTTCTTGGACCACGCATTTGAGGTTTGGGAAGTCATTGGCCACGCCATGGCGGTCACGAGACAGACGAACGACCAGACCGAGCTGAAAAACGACGAGGACACCGTTGTTGGGGTTATTGCGAGAAGTGCCGGCATGTGGGATAACGACAAGACGGTATGCTCTTGTACGGGCAAGACCCTTTGGGAGGAAAGAAAAGACGAGGTCAAGAAAGGCATGATCTGAGTAGGCCCGAGATCTGAATACACCTAGACCCAAGGGTCATAGCCGAGCTGATATTCAAGGTGATGGAGTACATGAGAATCTAGGCACAACATAGAAATGAGATGATGATCGGTCTGCCTGATACGCGTGGTACGACGCTATGGCAGCATATCATGGTTGACCATTGGAGTGATACTCTCGATGCATGTTTCCGCAAGATACGTAGAATGTAGAATACCGCGTCTTAGGGTTGTAGGGATACCTGGAAGTCTCATCCGATCAAGATTGTGTCGATTGGAGATGCCAAAGTCAAAAGGAGATCGTTGCCAAGCGATAATCGCCCTGCAACGGGTCAGGAGAAGAACGCTGATGGAGTTGTAAAGTATGCTTATTTCCCCATTATCACCTCCATATTGGAGATGCAACGCTGCATTGAAACGAAATGCACGGCGGTGCCAGCCGCGTTCGTTGACAGCCCTCCTGACTGGCTCCGGCCGCATGGGGGAAGCGGGATGGCAGTCTGCAACTCCCCCTTCGTCGTATGTACTCAAGTACTGTAATGTTCGCATTTCGGCTCCGGCTCCGGCACGCGCATGCAGAGAACCTGCGCATCACCAGATACATTACTCTGGTACATATGTATCATGCCACACCGGTATGCTATTGGTCCATGAACTAGCTGTAGCCTGTCCATAAGCAGAAGCTTATCATCCTCCCTCTTTGGGGGTTGATGGTACAGATGCCGCTCGGCGTGGTGCCATATCCATCCCGATTGAGAAGCGGAATGGCATCATGGGTCAGGGTTCACCACGCCATTAGATCAGACCACGACGGTCCAGTGCACCAAGTTTCTACTATGTACAGTACTCGGGTCAGGCTTGCCGTGCCGAATGCCTTCTAGTATTACCGGTACCGCACTCAGAAGAAGTCGGCCAAGGTACGTATTGGGTACGGTATGGTCCGTCCACGCACAGACACAGAGACCAACGGCTTATTGGGTTCGTGTTCTGGGTAGGGGCCAAGAAGGACCAAGCCTCTTGGTACGGTGGTCTGGTGAGCCTTCGGAACGCTTTCTAGAATGGAAAGAGGTTTCCGGATATTCTGTCCAGATAATGCAAGTTCGAAAGCCTGCGAAAAGAAGCTTAACCCGACCTGACACGCCTTGACCTGGTTGGAGAGGGAAACCTCCGGCCAAAGCGGACCTTGCTCCCCTGGTCAGAAAACGCCAAGCTCCCCAAGACTCCCCCCTTCCTCCACTGAACGGCGACCGGAATCCTCGCAGCCGGAGGCATGTGGCGCCTGCACCAGCTTGCCAGACAAGCCAAACATGAGATGAGAGAAAGCCAACGAACCCGACCCGACAACCCCAACGACGGGTCATGCCGAAGTTCAGGTTGCGGTATGCCTCGAGCACCCACCTGGCAAGACCTAGCAACCCAAGGCAACCTGGGGCCCAACCTCCCAACCTCCAGGGGAATTTGGCATGTGGGCAAGGAGGATATGATTATGGATACAGGTCGCCAAGACCCCGCCAGTGCGAGACATGGAGTACGTTGAAGAGAAGCTCTGGAAGTTTCGAGTGAAGCCACTTTGCTGCGCAGTAGAGACGAACGCTTGCGTACTCTATCATGCCGGCGAAACACCTTTAAAGCCATAGCACAACGATCAACCTTGGGGTGATGGCAAAAGGATCGATGGCGTGCGCAAGGAGCTATGCGATCTGGATCTTCTGCTGACAGCTGAAGACGCCGCAGTGGAAAGAGGAATACACGGCGGGTGCACGTGGCTCCTGTTGTCTCATTTGGCACTCCTGGCAACCAGCCAGGCAACCAGGCGCGTGGGCAAGCTATTCATTTTGCATCTCGATTGGCTTCACTTCACTTGTCTTCGATCTCATCATCATCATCATAGTTATTAGAACCTTTCGTACTTTACGAGGGGAAACCTAGGGCTGAGGAGTTTAGGCCTGGCCGGACGTGCGGGACACGGGAAGTTTTTCAAACGGCCTGAAGTCCAAGCGAGTTTCGCAAGATGCTATGTGGAGTCGTCCTCTGAACTGCCGGCCAGATCATGCATGTTATGGTAAAGATCGACGCGGAAGGGCGCAAGATATCGGGCCTGCACTGACACCGAAACTGGGAAAAGTCTATCTGGATATCGCCTTTACTAGGTAAGTAGATGCGCAAGAAACAAGACAGATTGGTTCGAATAGAGGTGATGGGCGATGGACTCGGTGACAGGGGACGAGCGGCATTGACCCGGGCCAACGTCCACAGTCGAGGTTAGATTGTCTTGACTGTGGTGACGAAGCAAGCTAAAGGTCAGATTCATGGGCTTGAATTCCAAGTGACGGGACATCAGCAAAAAAAGAACAACGAGGAAGGAATGGAACAAAATGCAGCCCAGGCTAGGCTGGCTGGCTGCAGGCACTAGGACGTGCATATGCCAGAGAGATCCGGCAGAGGCCTCAAGGTCACAAGGTGAAGAAGGAAGGGCATGGTGACAACGTGGGCTTGCTCAGCTGACCAAGATCCATTCGTCTGATCAGATCTGTTTGGCTTGCCTGGGTACCTAGGAGGTAGGTAAAGTACATAGGCAGGCAAAGTGGCTTCTTGGCTCATCGGCTTTAAAAAGAAGACGAAGGAAGCCTGGCAACGCCTGGCTGAGGTCCCAATCTCTCTTTTCTCGGGCACTTTGTCACTCCGCATATGTGGTGATAGCAACTTCAGTCACACGGGCTAGCGGACTGGTAAGCGCTTAACACTACGGGGAGGGGAGCCATCGCAAGCCAGTCTAGTGGATTGTAGTTGACGATGGTTCGCAGTGATAAAGACAGTGGGTTGTCAACTGACGATGGCCAGATCAGTTCCAAGGTGAGTTGCGTTCATCAGAGATCGCCCGGGCAGGTATCCTGCTGCAATGGACTTTCAAGGTTGATGAAGCTGTTCGTAAGGTATGCGAGGTACCGTGGTGGTAACGTTCCCAGGTTTCCTCCCACAGGGCCTCAACAGTGACAACCTTGAAGTGACAGCACACACACCTACCTGAGCAGAGGGACGCGCAGAGCAGTTGTACAGTGTAGGGGGTACCGTGCCCGCTGATCTGCCCGTCTGTGCCAGTCTTGCCAGTCTCGCACTTCACTTCGAGATCTGAAGATTCAAGACGCACAGGCCAATGTTTTAGCGCCCTGGCATGACCCGCCCTGCGAGACCGAGGCACCGCGCCGGGCTCTGCAGGCCAATCATCCGCTCTTCTCCTGCATCCTGCAACACTTGCTGCTCGGAGCCTTGGACGTCGGTGGAGAGCACAAGGGCCTGAAGGACCACTGATTCGAATTCCGCAACAGAACCAAGCTGGAGATGGGCGAAAACGAGGAGAGCAAGCCAGCAAGCCAGCCAGCCAGCCAGCCACCCAGTGCCAGCCACCCACCTGAACTGGCCTGAACGACCTGAACGCGAAGGTGACTGCACACTTCCAGGTTGTCGTTACAGTGATCGTCGCTGGCAGCAGCAGATCTGGTAGGTCTCCCATGCCGTGCCCTGTCGACGCGTCGTGGCTGTTCGTGATAACAGCGGAAGAAGGGCAAAGGAAATGGGAATGGGAACGGGAATGGCATTACGGCACGAATTACCAAGTACGTATGTACAGGTACTTGGGCCGGTAAAAGTAGACCACCAACAAGTGGTCTTCATCGGGCTTGGACGCCTGGGCACTGCCATCCAAGCAGAGAAGGCTGTTGGCCATAGATCTGCTCATCGATCCTCCGGCCCTGACACGAGTTGGGGCCCGTATGACATCTCATCCTCTTCCTCCTCGTGGTGGCGCGACATAGACGCCAACGACGCCCAAGTAGGCCAACATCCAGCACAGCAGACGGGCCAACATGCCCAACACCCTCGCGATGGTGGCCTGTCAAGCGCCGGGCAGAACAATTGCAGCCGTCCTGCCGTCCTGCCCTCCTGCCCCCCAAGTTGCCCATTTGCTGCCAACCCCTCAGCGGGCCAAGCGACCCCTGGCCCCTGGCTTCCTGGCTTGCCTGTATGTACTCGCTTCGTCTTGGCCTTGGTCCTTGGGCGAACAGGCCTTGGACTCCTGGACCCTGGCAGGCCTCATCGTCGTTTTGACCGCCCGGCCGCCCCCCCATGCATTGCGATGTGTGTACTCCGTACCCACAGCGTCACAATCCCCGGGTACTGTAGTCTTACCTTACATACTGCATGATGCCCAGCGAGTTCCCAGGTCCCAGCCCTGATCCAGATTCGCCAGTGTCTTTTTCTTTCCCGTCTCTATGCCTCCTTGGCGCCCGTCTGTCTTCTACATCCTACTGTCTTTTCCGCTCCATCCACTCTCCGTCCTCGAGTAGGCGCTGGCTTCGTCCTTATTCATCCCTCCGCCTGTCAACAACCTACCGACCTGCTCACTACTTCCCGCCACTAGACTACCTAGCCCGCTAGCCACGAGTCCATCTCCCCATCCACGAACCACTCGCTTTTACGGACGATATCGGTCTTTCGGGTGCCCAGGGCTTAGGTATCCCCGGTTGGTTCGTGGCACTTCCTGTGTCTGTACCTACATATACATATTACGCCAACACCCCCCCGATCCCTCTGGCTCCTCCGAAAGCGCCGCAATACCACTCCTGCCAACCAGGAGTTGAGCATCCTCGCCCCTTCGCATTTGCATTTGGACATTGTGTGAATGCAAGTATAAATTGAAACGAAGAAGCATCGATTGGAAAAAAGAGTGGTATCCATGAGCGTCGACGACTAGCAATTCTCCCATCTAGCGAGCGAGCCAGCCAAGAGGACTGTACTAGCCTAGCAGTGGCAAAAGCGGGGAGAACGGTGCCCAGCTTCCCGGCCTACACGACTACGGCACCAAGTGCAGACAGAGAAGACTATTTAGGTCGTGGCCCCGGCCTACCACAACCCTCGAGCCTTGCTTTCTGGTTAAAGCTACTGGCACTAAAGGACCCTTGATCCTGATAGCACCATGTCGCTAAAGCAGGTGAGTCGAGTCGATGCTACAGTCATGAGCCCGGTCGCCCAACCATCATACTGACTCCATCCAGGAAATCGAAACCTGGGTGACGGCCCTGGGCCGTTACGACAACAATGAATTCGAGGAGGCTCTGTCGGACTTCGAGACTATCGGAGATACCTCCAAGATCCTCTTCAACATGGGTGTCATTCACGCGACACTTGGGGAGCACGAGAAAGCTGTGAGTCGGACTGGTTCTGCCCTGCCCTGCCCGAGCCGTGCTAATCCATCGATAGGTGGAATGCTACCAGAGAGCCATACGGTTGGACCAGTACCTTGCTGTCGCATACTTTCAGCAAGGTGTCTCCAACTTTCTGCTGGGTGATTTCGAGGAAGCCCTGGCAAACTTCAATGACACCCTTCTCTACCTGCGAGGCAACACCATGATCGATTACGCGCAACTGGGCCTGCTATTCAAGCTGTACTCCTGCGAAGTCTTGTTCAACAGAGGTCTCTGCTATATTTATCTGCAGCAGAAGGACGCCGGCTTGGCTGATCTTGAGTATGCGGTGAAGGAGAAGGTCGTAGAAGACCACAACGTCATTGACGAAGCCATAAGAGAGGAAGCCGAGGTAAGAAATCCGGAACGCTTACCACAACTAGCTCTAATGCTCGCTCTAGGGATACACAGTCTTCTCGATCCCAGTGGGAGTCGTCTACCGGCCCAACGATGCGAAAGTGCGAAACTTGAAGACGAAGGATTACCTCGGCAAGGCCCGTCTTGTGGCTGCTTCGGACCGCTCCAATGCCTTCACGGGTTTTGCTGGCTCGGAGATCAGGAATGCCAACAAAGGAGAGCAGAAGGATGATCGTCCCACAGAGAACGTCTCCTTTGCGGCTACGAATTTGGTCAAGCCCGGCCTGCAAAGCAAAAGACAACAGTCTGAACCTCCTGGTGGAAACGGCCGCGGCCCGTTCCCTCCTACCCCACCTCCTGAGAACGACAAGCCTGCGCCTATGAGCCGCGGTGCTTCTGTTCGCAACGGCCCCAAGCCAATGCCAGCCAAGCTGAACATACCTGATACCAGTGCGCGAAGCAAGTACGAGAAGACTATGTCCCCGCAAACCAAGTACGACAGGACCATTTCCCCGCAAAGCGAACGCAAGGGACCTTCTCGGTCTATGTCGGAAGCCCGCTCTCCTCCGCAACGAGGCTACTCGAGAGCCGAGTCTAGGAATAGAGGACCACGGATGGATCGTATGGATCGTATGGATCGCATGGATGAGGATGGCTACCCCGACGATGTCTACGACATGTACGGTGGAGGAGGCGGAGGTGGTAACAGAAACTCCAGGAGGTCCAATGGAAGTCGACGCACCCAGCAGAGGTATGTGGAGGAGGACGAGGATGTCAGCGAGTATGACTCCTTTGACGAAGGCGACTTCGAGATGGTGTCGAACCGGAGACCGGCACCATCTGTATCCGGCTCTACGCGGGGCGGATCGCGAAGGCCCGACATTCGCAAGGTGCGCGTCAAGGTGCATGCGGACGACGTTCGGTACATCATGATTGGTATGGCGGTCGAATTTCCCGATCTTGTGGACCGGGTCCGCGAAAAGTTCGGTCTGCGCCGGCGCTTTAAGATCAAAGTACGCGACGAAGACTCGCCATCAGATATGATCACGATGGGAGATCAAGATGACCTTGACATGGCCTTAATGAGTGTGAAACAAGCTGCACGGAAGCAACGACTGGACATTGGGAAGATGGAAGTAAGTAGCCCCCTTCCTGCCCCCCCTCTTGGACCGGGTGGACAGGACGATGCTAACTCAGTCTTCAGATTTGGATTCAGGAAATCAACTAGACATTTCTTTCGCGTTTGGCCGACTAAACTCCAACGATACCCTGCATTGCGCGATCAATAGCGTACGAAGTAATGACGAGTGAACCCGTCGCGGTCATGGCCAGGTGGCCAATTTGTTTATTCTCTACCCATCATTGAATATATTCTGCATAAGCATACACTTTACATCTTGCACTGTTCGGTTTCCTCGGGTGGTGCGGTACTGTGGTTCTCCGTTGGCGAGAAGATGCTGAAACGAAACTGCTTCAGTTTCATCCTGTCCTTCGCTCGTGGCGGTCATTGGGTCTCACACAGAAGCTATGCCTATGAGCGGCTTTTAGCCTGTGTATGGGACTAGCATTGACCATTCCCATCGATACGATCCCACTGATGTTGAGCATATCAACCAGACCCTGTGTCAACATTCAGCCCTGACGTATCTACTCCTCGATGGGAGGATTACCGCCTGCTTTACTTCACGCTTCTTCGGTTGCGCAACGCCATTCTGGCCTGTTATATCTGCCCTCATCTCTCGATGGAGTCAGGACTCACTTGGGGGAAATGCCTTGGCTTATTAATGTTGGAAGCGTGCGACTCATCGGATACACAAGCATTTGGGAAAGCGAGAAAGAGTGTGCGGGGGAAAGGATACTCATGTTTGTAGACAATTTACATTGGGAGCAGGCGACTAGCCAGGATGGCTCGCATCTGTCTTTAATCACATGTTATGAGAACATTCGCAACATCATCATCGCCCTTTTCCCTGTATTCTGTGGTTTGGCATCAGTAACCCATACTGGCTCGCCTACCCCAAGAGGTAGGGCATGCCGCACTCACAGCTGAAGGGAGTCT
The DNA here is from genome assembly GCA_022376655.1 of Xylariomycetidae sp. FL0641. Taxonomy (NCBI): domain Eukaryota; kingdom Fungi; phylum Ascomycota; class Sordariomycetes; species Xylariomycetidae sp. FL0641. The sequence continues at coordinate 135,404 of JAJJKE010000020.1, forward strand.
CAGCTTGAGGTCCAGCGGTCAGTGTGGTCCAAACATAAACTGTCCTGCACCCTCAGCCGCAGCCTTGCCGGCCATAACTTACCTGGTAGACCACTACTGAAGATACCCTACTTCATCTCCCCAACTCGGTGCTTTTGACAATACACTGAGGTCCCGTCGTTCTATCAAAGGGGGGTTTCGATGTCAAGGGAGCGTCTCTAGGTTCTTAGGCAATCTTAGACCTGATAAGTGACAAGTCGTTGTTTGGCGACAGGCGCCCGTATGTATAACTGGCCCAGAGCATCTGTCGAGATAATGGTGACCTGGTCTGGTATATATTTTCATGTACCAGCAGCTGGGATGCCACGTTCATGATTGCCACGTCTCACATCCTCTCTCTCCCCCTCTCGTGACCCTCAGGAGTAATCGGATTTGTGAGAGATCAACGATACACTGGTAGTGAGATCTCACCCTGAAACTGGGGTGGCGGTGAGGCTATTCAGAGCCGGCTCATAGCCCCAAGAGCAATGGGGGCGATGAGGGCGTGAAGGGTCAAATCCGATACCCGGGCGCCGGTCAAAACAGCCCGACCCACAAGGGTGCTACCGCACAGTATAGCGCTAGTAAGCAGACTGTATGTCCTTCGCCAAGCTCCAACGCAAGTGGCAGCGGGCAGCGGGCAGCGGGCAGCGGGCAGCGGACACCACTGGCTAGCGAGACGGCTTGGACGGCAGCGGCCTGAGCAAGAGAGGCTTGGTCTCCCTGGACAATCGACAGCCCACCTAAACCTCACCTCACCCACCTATCGACGCCCTGCCGCTCCTAGTCCTCCTACTGTACTTGCCAGACCTGTCAGGCCTGTGCTCCATACCTACTTAGAAGTAGGTATGCCAACGTAGTAGATGCAGAGCTCTCTAAGCATAATCTGCTACACCCAAATTAACATCAAAGTCCTTACATTCGTTGAGCGTTGGTTGATCGAGGCGTCTTTGGGTTCGAAACAGCGATCGGTGACCTGCAACTGCAATGCCCAGCAGCGTGGCTGGTTCTGCGTCCCGTTCATGGTAAAGCTCTAACCCGGCCAAGGAGCTGCTTGTCTTCTCCATTCACCTCCACATCGCTGTGTGAACCGTGAACATTGGCCCCTCGCACCCTCGTTGCAATCGAGCCAGAGCCAGAGCCAGAGCCAGAGCCAGAGCCAACGCCGGAGCCGAACACTGCATGTCTCGTACACGAACACGACTCCCCTTACCATCCGCCGTCCCCATCTCTCACATGCGACCTCGCGTATCCGTCTATCTATGCCACCTCCGCCGGCCCTGAGCTCTCTGCTGGGCCTCAGGTCGACGCCATGTTGAGCGCCTCAGCAAACCCGCCCTCCAAGTCGCTGAACAACCAGCCCGCTGCCTCGCCGAACCCCTCTGCTGCTCCCTCGAGACCGAGCCTCGACCGCGATGCTAGCCTACAACCCCCCTCCACCTCCGCCAATGGAGGGCGGAACCTCTCTTCCTCCATGGTGTCCTTCGCACCCCGCGGCGGCGCTTCGCTTGCTCCATCCGCGGCGCCGGGTTCCTTCAGTTCGGACCTGCGCAGCCAGATGGCTCAGTCCCGCGCCGGATCGAGGCTGGACAACTACAACCGGGAGAATCGAGAAGAGGACGATGAATCCACCGCCGAAAACACCATCAACGCGCTGAAAGACTCGCTCAACCGCGAGATGAAGATCAAAGAAGGAAGCGAGAATATGCTGGAGGCTCTGAGCGCCAAGAAGGCGAAGCAAGTCAAAGAGCAGCGCATCCGCGTCGAAGCTCAGCTGTCTGCCTCCAATCACAAGATCAAGCAGTTGCGTCAGAAGATCACCGAGGCGCAAAGGACAAGAGCATTGCCGGGTACGCCGGTGAGGAATAGGAGCGATATGCCAGCGGCAGGCACCGGCGTGCGCTCACCCCAAAGCGTCTCCAGGAGTGGCGCCGGCTCCGACCTCGACGATTCGACCGAGTCTCCTACTTTTGCTTTGGCCGAAATACTTCGAGCCCTAGAATTCGATGGCATGGCCCCGGAATACTACGTTGAACGTGCCAACAACCTTGTGGATCTCTTCAAGCGGTACCACACTCTCAAGTATGACTTGGTGTGGCCCGTCTTCGGTGACAGGATGCAAGTTATGCTGCTCAGTGGGAGCAGAGAAGTGGTTGCGGCTGGCTACAGAATGCTGCGATACGCCATTTCGGACCTTGCTTCTCTTCGGAGGATCCGCAGTCTGAACACGGATTTCATGGTGGTGGTGTCTCTCGCGAAAGACCGAAAAGCCGACGTCGAGCGCGAACAAGCCCTCAAATTCGTGCGCGCCTTCCTGGATGTAAAAGACGGCGTCAGCCAGGTGTCCAGAGCATTGGTGAGGACCATCAGCGCAGTTGCGGAGAATGCCGAGGATAGACTCAGGCCGATTTGTATCGAGACGCTTGCCGAGATCCTGGTGCGAGACCCTGCACTGCTCATTGCGTCTGGCGGCCTTGTGCCGCTTTCCACCGTCCTTGCCGAAGGCACTTACAAGTCGCCAGAGTCCTTATCTGCTGCTTTTCTGTTCCTCCTCGACTCTCCCCAGACACGCAAGTATTTACGAGCCGGTTATGGGCTGGAGGTCTTGTTCACAGCCTTCACCGACGTCTTGTTCTCCTATGAGGGCGTTGTGAAACAGAATGCGAAGGCGATCTCTTCCGCGCTGAAGTCATGGTCTGGCATCATGGCATTGTCCATGTATGACTTCCGAGCCATAAGATCCTTGATATCAAGCTTGATGCTACCGAATCCGGGTATCAGGGATACTGTTGTAGATCTGCTTTACTCACTTCTCCGTATCAAGCCACCTGCGTGGGCAACTTCGTACCTCGCTGGTCGACGACTGACCACATACGGTAGGGTGGCGACGCTGAAATCAGCGACACCCGTCAAGGATGAGGCGGTTTATATGGACGAGGGCGTTGAGCAGAACTTCGTCGAACACTATACCGCACTGCTCCTGGCCATGTTCATCCGCGCGGGGATGATGCCAAACCTCCTCCGAGTCGCGCAAGACGCCGAAGACCAGATAATGAAACGAAAATCCACGCTCCTAATCGGCGAAGCCTTGAAGCTTGCCAGCCGGATCCTTCCCCCTTCTTGGAGCAGCGAGCTTCAACTACTCCCTGAACTCTTCTCGGCCGCTGCAAAGTTTGAAGACGAGACACGTTTCAATGCGACTGGCATTGTGTATCAGATCAGCAGCGTCAGCCGGACACTGTATCGATCAAATCCATCTGATCACACAGTCGGGAGCCTGCCGTCTGGCACCGGCCTTGAGGTCGCCGGATCTCTGGAAGATACGCCGAAGAGCACCAACACTATGAATACTGATGACGCAACCTTTCGCCAGTTGTTGATTGACTCTGGTGTATTGGGGCATTCGAATCCTACTAAGTGGAAGTGGGACGTCATCCTCCGGATCATCGAAGGCCCTCTGATGAACGGCAAGCGTGTGGATGAGGCGATCAGAGCGTCGAAGTTCCTTAAGAGGCTTTCGAACTTCTATCGGCCATTCAAGTATAAGTTCTCCGAGACCAAGAATACCCGAAACACCCAGAAGTATATCAGGGTGGGCTGTGCACTGGTACATACCCTCTTACGGACAGCAGAAGGGACGCGCTATCTCGCCGACAGCAAGCTCATGGCCCAAATATCAGAGTGTTTGGCCCAATGTGATCCCGTAAGTATCTGTATTGGGCACATGCCACCCGTATCAGCTAACAGAAATACAGACCAGTGGCCTGACTGCACAGGACGCAATGTTCTCCCGGGACCGATTGACCGATACACTCTGCGGGGGTTATCTACCTATGTTGGGTGTCATGAGCGGTGACCCCAAAGGCCTGCGAATCCTCGAAAGGCGGCAGATGTTCAATATGATGTACCACATCATTGACTTCAAGCAGAGACCGGATCTCGTCAAGCTACTTCTTACTCACCTTGACTACAGCTTGCAGGGACACCCGCGTGTTCTTCTTTCCAAAGCGCTTACTGCTGGCGAAAAGGACATGCGTATACATGCAACCAACTCCCTTCGGAAGTATGTGACGAGGCAACGCGCTGTCCCATCAGGGGTTACGGGGTGTGATTCCAAGTGGGCGATCCAACTTCTGGTTACCCAGCTCTACGATCCAGAAGTCGAGGTATGTGCCACAGCCGTCAAGATTCTGGAGAAAGCTTGCAACAGTAAGCCCGTTCTGGAATACATAGTCGAGTGCCGTCCCGCTCTGGACCATTTAGGAGAGATCGGGGCTCCTCTGCTCCTGCGTTTCCTGTCCACTTCTATCGGTTACCACTACCTGGACGGTTTGGACTATATCAGCAACGAGATGGATGACTGGTTCTTGGGACGCAACGACACATATGTGAGCCTGATCGAAGCTAGCTTGGCGAGAGCTTTCGTGGAACCTACAGATGATCAACCGAATCGTCTAAGCATGTACGGGGAGGACATGGATGCCGACCAAGACAACCATATCCCACCACACTTCTACCGGGAGTTAACACGCACCAAGGAAGGGTGCCAGCTGCTAGAGGACAAAGGCCACTTTGAGGAATTCGCTTCAACGATCCGGGAGTACGGCATGCTCTCAGACGACCCCGAGCTTCTCACTAAAGTGAAGGGCTGCCTCTGGGCTGTTGGCAACGTCGGTTCCATGGAACTCGGCGCTCCATTTTTGGAGTCGACCGATGTGGTGGAACACATTGTCCGAATCGCCGAGTCTCACGAAGTCATGAGTCTCCGGGGCACTGCGTTTTTCGTGTTGGGGTTGATTAGCAGGTCCTTACACGGGCTGGAAATTCTTTCGGAACACGGCTGGGAGTCGAATACGACGCCCCTTGGGACCTCGTTAGGTCTTTGCATCCCGACTCATCTTTCGAAATTTCTCTCTTGCAAGCCATGGAAGCATGAGAATCCTACTTCCATCAAACTACTGGACACGCAGAAAACGATTCTCGAGCACCCATCTGCGGTCGTGCAGGACAAGGACGAGGACGAGGCGAACCAGCATATCGTGGAACTCATTGTCAATCTTGGAGACATGGTGGAACGTAACAAGTCGAAGGTGGAACTGCTTCAGCTCCGGCACAAAAAGGCACCTGGCTTCCGGCAGCCGGCTTTGTTTCGACGTGTTCTGGCACTCCTGGAGTATCATCACTTCAGGCTGCCGGACCGCCACATGGTCATCGAATTATTCGACAAGAGCGTTTTGCGCCGCATCGTCTACGGGGACGAAAGTGGTGACGAGGAGAGCAACTCTGGGGATGAGCAACGGACTGAACGACAAAGAAGCATCAGCGATCCTGCCGAACTCGACATGACAACGTCCCGGGCTTACCAACAGTCGATCTAGCATCTGCCAGGGAGGTGTGAGCACGCATTTGGATACGTTAGACGTGAGCCGGTTATACGCACGTCTATCGAGAGCAAGCACGATGGCCGACAACGGGCCGACTAGAGCTGAAGTTGCATAAGGGGCGCGGTGTTCGTCCGATAGGCATTTGCAAGCGCAGTCTGCATGCACCATCATTACCTTATTGAATCAGGGCGGAGTTCAGGGCATAGCCAAGGCGATCTCATCAGTCGACAGCAAAGACGGGGAAAGGGCGGTTGCATATTTACTTTAAACTTGTTTATCTGCTGCTTTACGGGGCGTTCAGGTGCGCAAGCTGAAATCAACTGCATGTATTTAGGCGGCTGGCTTCAAGATACCACGATCTTCCCGTTCTCTCAGGTTATGGTACAAGACGAGACAACTGAGCTTTGCTTGAATCACGTGCTGCTTGTTCTCTCCAGATGGTGAATCCGGTCTTGTAGAAGGACCCTCTCTCGAATACCTAATGCAATGCCTCGCGTTCGCTCCTTCGAGGAGCACAGTATCCGAAGATAACCCTCGTTGCACAAGATCGCCCGCGACGCCGGGACGCCGGTGACGGTGACGGTGACGTTACTGGAAACTGCAGTTAGCCCCACTTCATTTTCAATGGACCGGATCGCTCGTGAAGAGACTCCCTCGTCACTCGGCGAGCCATTTACTAATGCGAATCAACGCTCTAGCATATCATTCTCGTTCTTGTTTCCAATACTCCTGACAAGAAGCACTGCCTCTGCTCGAGGCACAAACCCTTTTTCGGAAATAGTACCCGGTCGAGGCGCACAATGGCAAGCAGAACCGTCTTGGTGGTCGCCGGGAGCGACTCGTCCGGCGGTGCGTAAGTGAAGACTATCCCCATGAGATTCTCTAAAGCCTGCGGCCGGAGGATTGGACATGCTGATTCTTGGGATGGCAGTGGACTCGAGGCGGATCAGAAGGTCATTGCTGCTCATGGCTGCTATGCTATGACGGCTACCACAGCCTTGACGGCACAGAATACCATGGGAGTAGATGATATCTACCCAATACCTCCCGAGTTCACGCGCAAACAGATCGACGCCGTATTCAGTGACATTCGGCCCAGCGTGGTGAAGACTGGTACGTTTTGCTGCCAGCCTTGCTTTCGTGGGGACGGCTAATTCGGGTACAGGGATGCTTGCATCTGCCGGGACTATCGAGATGCTTGCGGCGGCAGTGAAAGAATACCAAGTACCGTACTTGGTCTTGGACCCGGTGATGGTAGCCACCACGGGCGCCCGATTACTTCCGTCAAAGGCTACAAATGAGCTGCGCACACTGTTACTGCCTCAGACGTTCATCCTCACCCCCAACATCCCCGAAGCCAGACTCCTTCTCACCGAGGAAGGCAAAGAGCCCCCAGACATCCGGTGTGTCGACGACCTAGAGAAAGTCGCTCGCCAGGTCCAAAAGCTCGGTCCGAAGTGGGTGCTGGTCAAAGGTGGCCACGTTCCTTTCAACCACGACGGCACTGTAGCAAAGACACCTGAGGAGAAGCAACTCGTTGTTGATCTGCTCTTTGGAGCTGGGCAAGTCACCAAATTCGAAAGTCGGTACCTGGAGTCGCGGAACACACATGGCACAGGATGTTCTTTGGCATCCGCGATTGCTTCTAATCTCGCCAAGGGCCTCGCTCCTGTAGAGGCGACTAGGTCGGCTTGCCGATACGTGGAAGCGGGCATCAAGACGGCCCCTGACTACGGTCACGGGAACGGACCCATCAACCACTTCCACTCGACCTATACTCTGCCGTTCTCTCCGTAAGCCGCCTGCCGGTGTCGAGGTTTCGGGTGGTCTGAGTGCTAACCGGAATAAGTGGTCGTTTCATCGAGTATCTGCTGTCTCGACCAGACGTGGCTCCCGTGTGGCACACGTTCATCAACCATCCCTTCGTGGAGGCCATGGGCAATGGTGCACTTCCGCTGGAGTCCTTCAAGGGTTACCTGATCCAGGACTACCTATACCTAGTACACTTCGCAAGAGCAAATGCTCTGGCATCGTACAAGGCCAAATCCATCGAGGACATTGCAGCAGTCAGTGTGACAGCGCTGGGGATGCTGACATGAGGGAACTAACCGTTGTGAGTAGGGGGCCAAGATCGTAGCGCATATTCACACCGAGATGAGTCTACATCTAGACTACTGCAAGTCGTTCGGTATCCCCAAGGAGGACATTGAGGCCACGGAAGAGCACCAAGGTACGCACCCTTTGTGAGAATCGTCGATCCAGATACCTGGAGATACCTGAGTAGGCACTGACGAGATGCCAGCATGCACCGCGTACACCCGGTACGTGTTGGACATCGGGCAGTCGGAGGACTGGCTGGGCCTGCAGGTGGCGCTGGCGCCCTGCCTGCTGGGCTACGGCGCCATCGCGAAGCAGCTGTACGGCGACCCGCGGACCAAGACGGAGGGCAACACGTACTGGCCGTGGATCCTCAACTACGTGGCGGACGACTACGTGCAGGCGGTCAAGACCGGTTCCGGTGAGTGAGTCCCTACGGGCCGATCCATCCATCCTGAGCCGAGATTCCCCGGGTAAGAAGGGTAGCGTGCTTACTGACCTGCCATTGTCCAGAGCTCATGGAGCGCAACGCCGTGCTGCACTCGCCTGCTAGGATCGAGGAGCTGGTCAAGATCTTCATCCATGCTACCAAGGTATGATGGGTGTTCCTGGGATCAGAGAAATCGGAAATGTTGTCAGCTAGCTAACTCAAGAACAGATGGAGATCGGCTTCTGGGAGATGTTTCCATCGGTGTAGATAGGTACCTAGGTAGGTAAGGTACTTCAGCTTATAGGCGGCCTTGGTTGATGGAACGTGGTGTTGCTTTTACTCTTTGATACCTTATGTACCTAAACCGGTAAATTGTACCTAGCTGTGGACTCAAAACGCCTCGGATTCGATCAGCTACGAAATCTTTCATGCAGGAAAGTGTGAGGGGCTGCGTTGTGCTGCAAAATATGAAAAGAAAACCAATCTCCAAAGCTTCTTGGATGCATGCTACTGCCTGCACTCGGGCAGCAGGCAGAGCAGGCTCAGGGTCGCTACTGCTTATCGATACCGCGGGGTCGTGCACGGGCCCACCGCTAGCGGCAAACTAGCGGTACGTACCTACCCTTATTGGGTCGAGACTTGTCTGGCTGCTGGGCTAAAAAATATTTGCGTCCAAGGGATTTTTCCTTTCGCCTCTGTCAAAAGCACAGCTCACCCGACCGCCCATTCCCATCTCGCCCATTTCATCCATCAACACCCATCTCGCCCATCTTCTCCCGTGCGATTCTCCCCATCCGCATCTCTTCAGTTCCGCTCCTTTCTGCAGTTCGCACACTGCACTGAACTCCTCTGTCGCATCCTCGCGATACTCCCAACTTCTCTGTCCGCTCCCAGCTCCTGTCGCGCTCAACGCTCTCGGTCGCGTACCTACCCATTACCTAATCTCACCCTCGCGAACCCAGCAACGACCACCATGTCTTACGGCGGTGGTTACGGCGGCGGTGGCGGCGGCTACGGCGGTCGCAGCGGTGGCTACGGCGGCGGCGGTGGTTACGACGGCGGCGGCCGCTCTGGCGGTGGTCGTTACGACTCGGGCGGCGGTGGCGGCTATGGGTAAGCTACATTCCTGTCCACTGGTCTGCGCCCGTACTGGGTGTTGGTGTTGCACGCTTCCGACGCCTTCTCGCATCTCCTCATTCCTCGTCAGCTCCCCTTCGGACACAAGCTAACGCGCGTCCTTATCTACAGTAACGGATACTCCAACGGCTACGGCGGTGGCGGTGGCGGCTACGGAGGTGGCAGCTACGGCGGAGGCGGTGGTGACCGCATGAGCAGTCTCGGCAGTGGTTTGAGCAAGCCTCAGTGGGGTGAGTTACTGATCTTCATCATCCAGATTGCAACAAACGTGACTAACCATCATTCCTATCGCAACAGACTTCAGCTCTATGCCCAAGTTCGAGAAGTCCTTCTACAAGGAAGATGAGGCCGTTGCCCGACGACCCCAGAGCGAGGTCGACCGCTTCCGACGCGATCACCAGATTACCATTGCCGGTAGAGACGTTCCCAAGCCCGTCGAGACCTTCGACGAGGCCGGCTTCCCTCGCTACGTGATGGACGAGGTGAAGGCTCAAGGATTCCCCGCCCCCACTGCCATTCAGTCCCAAGGATGGCCTATGGCTCTTTCCGGTCGCGATGTCGTCGGTATTGCCGAGACCGGTTCCGGAAAGACCCTGACATACTGTCTTCCCGCTATCGTCCACATCAACGCCCAGCCTCTCCTGGCCCCCGGTGACGGTCCCATCGTTCTCGTCCTCGCACCCACTCGAGAGCTGGCTGTCCAGATCCAGCAAGAGATCACCAAGTTCGGCAAATCATCTCGTATCCGTAACACTTGCGTGTATGGTGGTGTGCCCCGTGGACCCCAGATTCGCGACCTCACTAAGGGTGTCGAGGTCTGCATTGCGACCCCTGGCCGTCTGATCGATATGTTGGAGGGTGGCAAGACCAACCTTCGCCGAGTGACCTACTTAGTTCTTGACGAGGCTGATCGCATGCTGGATATGGGTTTTGAGCCTCAGATTCGCAAGATTATCGGTCAGATTCGCCCTGACCGTCAGACTCTCATGTGGTCCGCCACCTGGCCCAAGGAAGTCCGAGCGCTCGCTTCCGAGTTTCAGACCGACTTCATCCAAGTCAACATCGGTTCCATGGACCTTTCCGCCAACCACCGTATCACCCAAGTCGTGGAGGTTGTCTCCGAGGGTGAGAAGCGCGATCGCATGATCAAGCACCTCGAGAAGATCATGGACAACAAGGAGAACAAGTGCCTGCTTTTCGTGGGTACCAAGCGTGTCGCCGACGAGATTACTCGATTCCTTCGCCAGGATGGCTGGCCCGCACTTTGTAAGACTTACTTCTGGTTGCGACTCTCTCACTTTATACTAATTGAATTTACAGCGATTCACGGAGACAAGCAGCAGAACGAGCGTGATTGGGTTCTTGACCAGTTCAAGACCGGCAAGAGTCCCATCATGGTTGCCACCGATGTGGCTTCCCGTGGTATTGGTATGATTACAACTCCCTCCCACCTCCCGTCCCCCCGTAGCAACTTCCAGCAGAGTCATGTCCTCTGTGCTTTACTCTCATGTCTAGGGGCTCTTCTCGATTGCGCACACTTGCCTGAACTCATCGTGTCTTGTGGTTCTCCTCCATCCTGGATTGTTGGGATCCGTGGTATAGCGAACGTGCTATACCCTAGGTCCGCCTTTGTACCTTGTCTTCCCTGTGGTACAATGGCGGGGCTGGCATTTCTTGATACTGTCAAGCTGTCTCCCAGACTCCCTGATCCCGAGGACCCGGACCGGACCGTTGGGACTATACCAAATTGGCATTGTTGACGCAACAGGAAGCCCCCATTCATTTCCCACGAGGAAGCACGGATCAGTATACTTAGGCACTACGCGTCCTACGCTGGGGCTTGCTACATATTCCCTTGCTTTTGCGTGAGCTAACCTCTTCGTAATCAAGATGTGCGCAACATCACTCATGTGATCAACTATGACTACCCGAACAACTCGGAGGACTACATCCACCGTATTGGCCGAACCGGTCGTGCTGGTGCCAAGGGAACGGCCATCACCTTCTTCACTGCTGACAGTAAGTTACCCTTTCCCGGCACCATACGCGCGTGTCTCAGGCGTACTAACGGCGTTTACCAGACTCCAAACAGGCTCGTGATCTAGTCTCGGTTCTGCAGGAAGCCAAGCAGCAGATCGACCCCCGACTTCACGAGATGACCCGTTACGGTGGTGGTGGCGGTGGCCGGTATGGCGGACGAGGCTACGGCCGTGGTGGTGGTGGTCATCGTGGTAAGCTTTCATCCCGTGGCATGATGCCGAATACCGGCGACGGTAACTGACGGTAAACGCATTAGGCGGCCGAGGTGGCGGTGGTGACAGCGGAGGTGGCGCCAACGCGATGCCTCTCGGCAACCGTCGTTGGTGATTTGGCGCCTTCAGCAGCTGTTGACACGCACTGATGCATGATACCATCGTGAGGCCCTCGACGGGGTGGCCGGATTGATTTTTGTTGACGGCATACAAAGCACGGCAGGCGTTACGTCTAGAGGGATGGTTTGCTTAGACATGGTTAACTGCGGCACAAGTTTCAAGTGTCTCGGTGCATCTCTACGTCTCTACGTTGAGCCTTGCACGATCTTTCTAGGACGCCGGGTCGCGAGTTGCGGCACGGGACGAGGAAGGCTAGATGACGAAGATTGCCTCAATTTGCAAGCAAAAAAAAGTATAAGGCGGGTGTTATGGCGCACACGACGACAGCGTCGGCATCGCCATGGCCAGAACTCTCACAATCTCACGGATCAACCGACAGCTTGACTTCCTGCGAACAGGAAAGAGGTATGTTGTATGCTGACTCCGCCATAGATTGGAGACGCTGGTCGGCCTTGGCTGGTGCGGTGCATGCCATGTTCAGGTAGATTCAAGGAAGGACCTGTTTCGCTTTTTGCTCTCATTAGGAGGCAAATGCGAGTGACTAGGTAGCTAAATATGAATCCAGACATGAGCAGATAGGTGTTGTTGTTGTTGTTGTTTTGGCATAACATGTGACCCCCCCTAAGTTATCTGCCATGCTTGAGGCACTCGACTGTGTACTTGCCGGTTCCTGTTGCCTCGCATGTTGATTGCTTTCCATATATGTCGTCGCGTGTGAGTGGCTGGCGAATTCATCCGGCCTGACGAGCATATACTTACCTAACCTACCTGGGGACGGCGGCTCCGTTCCGATTACGGAAGTCCATATCATGCGGGTTCAGGTGCGTAGACGACAAAGCAGCATGTTGCCGTCTCCTGGTGGGTGATTATATAGATACGAATGGGTGATTGTTAGAGATGAGCTAGCTGTACGACTTTAACTCTTCGCGTGGATTTGCGCGTTCCATAATCCTCATCATCCGACGCAAAGGGATCGATCACTCATACCTACCTACCTATCTACATACCTACTACCTACCCGATCGTACCGTGACTTTCTCAAGATGAAGGCCGTAGCCGCTTGCGCGCTCCTCGCCGCCTCCGTGGCCCAGGCGGCGCCGCATTGTGAGTCCCGAGACCCCGACGAGAAGGGCCTCCGAGTAGAGAGATCATCATCATCATCGTCATACCGGAAGAAAACAAAGACTGATGGACGATGATACCCACAAGACACGTTCCCCAACCTGGCCGGCACCGCCGCCTGGTCCTCGGTCCGCCAGACCGCCAACTTCCAGAGCAACGGCCCCGTCACCGACGTCACCTCCGACGCTATCCGCTGCTACGAGCGCACCCCCGGCGCCGGCGCCCAGGACACCACCCCCGTCCAGGCCGGCGGCACGCTGACGTTCACCGCGGCGCCGAATGTGAGTCCTCCTCGCGTTTTCTTGCTTTGGGGAGGAACTTGTGGGTGGAAGCCTGGGAGCAGCCGAGAGGGTGCCTGCCGTCTTTACCCGAAGAAGTACATATAGGTTCTCGCCGCCGTGGCATATCCAACTCGGAGCACGCGCGTGGGAAGGGAGGGGATCTATGGGACGACGAAACCTTGCCGGCGACGATGAGTAACCAACCCCCTGCTTCCCCCAGATCTACCACCCGGGCGCGCTGAGCGCCTACATGGCCAAGGTCCCCGCGGGCAGCACCGCCGCCGACTGGGACGGCGCCGGCGCCGTCTGGTTCAAGGTCTACCAGGACCTGCCGACGGCGAGCGGCGGGCAGTACACCTGGCCGTCCAACGGTGAGTGGTACCCACCTACCTACCTACCTACCTAGCTAGGACGGATTTCGCGGTACGCGACCCGAGTCCCGAACGAACTGCTGACGAAACCACAGGCAAATCCGCCCTCCCCTTCACCATCCCGCCCTGCCTCGCCGACGGCGACTACCTGTTCCGCGTGGAGCACGTGGCGCTGCACAGCGCCGGCAGCGCCGGCGGCGCCCAGTTCTACGTCGCGTGCGCGCAGGTCCGCGTGGCGGGCGGCTCGGGATCCGCCGAGCCGGCCGGCCTGGTCGCCTTCCCCGGCGCCTACCAGCCCACCGACCCCGGCATCCTGATCAACATCTACAACAACGGCGGGAAGCCCTACCAGCCCGCCGGCCCGGAGGTGTTTACGTGCTAGGGAAGCGTGGGAGGGAGGTGGGAAAAGGGGAGAGGAATGTAGTAGATGCTGTTGGATGAAGTATTCAGGGGGGGGGCGCGCGGGTAAGGTGAGGGAAGCGTGGGCATCGGATTCGTGCCCGGTTACATAAGTACGCATCTGAGCTCTTCGGGTATCTTATCCCTGGTCATGTGTGCGTTTGCGCGTGCTTGTCGTGCTTCCCCCGTTGCCCAGTTGCCTTGGAGGCCCTCTAGGCGTGTAGCAGGTCTCTGGGTTTCACTTCGTTCTCGTTTTTTTTCCTCACCTAGGATGCGTTTTCAACGAGCGTAGGGGAGTGAAATGCGTCGCTGAAATAGGCCGAGATGCCATAGAGTGTCGCTTGTGCCAATCTACAAGCATCTGTGGCACGAGTAGCGACGTCTCTATCTAGGGATTGCCCTCTGCCGCTCCCCTAAACTTTCTACCTTCAGTTCACTGTTACTGTCGAGGGTCTCGCTATACCAGTGTACTTATGCTCCTTTTGGGTCAATTTTCAGCATCACCTGCTTTAACGATGGCGCATCAGAGTTGCTTTCGGCCGAGTTGGCATACAGGCTACCTTCCGAATGCGCTACTCGTGCGTTGTCCCCTTCACTTGTCGGTACTTACTACTGGCGCCGGCAACATATTGAACAAATCAGATAGTCGAGAAGACTGATCCACGTTGACAGGTCGACTTGTGAAGTGTTGTGTCTAACCTTAGACATTCGATCTGTAGTGGGGCAAGCTTGTATTGGGCGTAGAACAATAGTCTCCCTACACCGAGTATATGAAACATTGCTCAAGACCTAGACGGCTGGAGACCACCACCGACTAGCAGCACGATGCATTTCAAGAAGCTCATTGAAATCTAGAACCTGCCTTTACCTGGCGCGATTCATGGATTTCCACAGAGGGGGCATCGTAGGATAAAGTGCCGACCGGGGCAACGAGAACGGTTCATTCCGGCACCCGTTCATCAGCTCAATGGACACGAATGCCATGTCATGTAAGCCCACCGAATGTGGACAGTATACGTGTCAGATTTCGCAGAAACCAAGTTGCTCGTTCATCACATCTCGTGGGTATCGTTCTGTTCATATAGTCAGCCCCACGACGGTGAAACCCAGCACTTGACTCTCGCTACGCCGTCTCTCAGCCTCCCGAGTCAGCCTCGTCCTGTGAGTCAGCCTCAAAGCTGACAGCTCGGTACTCACACCCCTCATCACCATCAGCACACCAGGCTGTCTTACTATGCATCCACTCCCGTGTGCGAGACTATCCTAGCATCACGGGTCGCTGGATCTTCGAGCTCGTACCTCGAGCACTGTGCTCAACGGAGGCGTGAGTATACTTCGTGTCACAGGGCGGTAAATCCTTGACTCTCAGCATGCAGCTGAAAATCACGACTGAATAGATATCATTCTTACGCCGAAGCCCCTATCTGGCCTGACTTAGGGGCCCCGTGTTCAGCCCACAGCATTACCCGAGGTGTATAGCACGCCTCCGGAAGCATGGATAGCTCCGGTCGGCAGCATAGCGGTGATAGGCGGGAGCTTGTATACGACCACAGCCCGACATTTACACGGGTTACGAAATAAGGGAGCAGCAGGTGAATGCTCACGAGTCGCTCTACCCCTCGCGCAGGGCTTGCGGCAGAAACCTTCGATACCGGCATATTCAGATGCTGGACCCTGTCAAGGTCGTGCAGGCGGTCGGCCGCCCACGTACGGAGGACCGGACTGCGCGGACGAGAGCCTGGAAGAACATTTTAGCGATTCCCGTAGCCTAGGTAAGTGGTAGCAGTGACTCGCGCATGACCACCGAAGGCGGGACGCTGAGAGAGGGGGGGAGGAAAGCATGGGGGAAAAGTAAGAAACTCTAGGTTACGAATAAGGAGGTTGGGACGAAAGGTTCGTAACAAGCATAGAGTTTGAACTTTCTTCTGCCATGACAGCGAGTGACACGGGCCGAGGTGGGCCGTCTCGCGGCTCCGGTTGGACGGGAACTGTCTGATGCAAGCCCGTGGGCGGGTGGTTATAGAGTTGTGTCCAGGTCATGAAACAGGTGTGCGTGAACTCTGTAGGGAGCGCACGGCATGGCAGCGCGACCTCGACCTGCGCAAGCTGACAGGTTGCCCGTGTCACTGCGTTTGACTTCCCGTGAGGTGATGATGTCTGCCGTGTGATGGGAACCTTGTGATGGAAAAGGTCTACCTACTCGTCACCGCATCACGGCTGAGATGTGCGCAGGGAGTCAGTCGGTCAGCATACGTGGAGCAAATAGGAGGTTCGCAAGCAAGCCACACGCCGTGTGTCAGCAAAAAACGCAACGGGCACCTGGGAATTGACAGTATTGCCTGTTGGTTGCCCGCATGTCGCGCTCTTGGGTGGCTTGGGCGGCATAGAGCATCCCGTGGTCGCTGTAGCTCTCGCCAGCAGCCACTCGTGGAGATATCCTCCGCTCACGGACGATTGCGGTGCTATGCTCATCCAATATCTGCCCGGCATGTTGGCGGAGGGCTGACCGGCATGCAAGCCACCTCTCTTCTGACACACAAACAGCGAGAGTCCGACTCCCTTTTTTGCCTTTTCTCGCAATGTCCCGTTCCCTCCTCGTCGCCGATTGCTTCCCATCCGAATACAGTGTCCGCACCGCGATTGTCTTCGTGTCGGCCTTGACCGACAGAGCGGCAGAGCGAGCGGCGTGGTACGATACAACTCCCAAAGGTGGTATATTTCATGGTATGTTTCTATGCGGCACGTAGGGCAGCCTGGTGAACCATGCAAGGCTCGCTAGCATCTCTCAATGCCACGATATTCAGCGGGATCTAGAGAGTTAGTGCTCTGTCCGGCGACGCCGTCGAGCACGACCGCGAACTGTCAAGGAAGCCGAACACGCGGGGGCTTGGACTGATGTTCTGGTTCCTCGAGGTACCTATCTTCTCGGAGCTTTTCTTCTTACTTGGCGGGAAATGAGACTGGCTGGTGGCTGGCAGTGAAGATTGATCGCCGTGTCCCGGATATTCTCGGCAGTGAGCACAAGTTGTATTGTCCGAGCGGAGAGAGTGCCATGTGTACGTACTTGTCTTTCCAGTGCATCAGCAAGATGACAAGCTCCCGTCGAACTTTAGGGGGAACCCTTGGTCTGTGGCCTGTATACGTGACTAGCCTTCTTCTGATGTGCCAAACATACCGCGGACGTAAGGCATAGGCATAAAGCCCCATGCATATAGATGCCTACCTCCTTAATCAGAGATCCCTTAGCTCAGTACCTCTCTCGGCTGGACACCGGGGAACATCGTCCGCTCGGATAGATCTCCGACCGGGTACTGTTATGCAGATATTGTCAAGCTCCGCCCAGATCTGCCACCATCGTACTCTTGCCCGCATGAAGGGGGATAAGCATGAACCCAGGGTCGAGCCGAGCCCCAGATCACTTGACCAGCAGAGGTTGCAGAGCATGATGGGCAATATTCTGTGGGCCGCTCCAACGGAAATGAGACTGTTTCGAAGCCGGTCTTTGACGTCAATGGCGCCGCGACGCAGATATTCTGCCCTAAGGCAAGCCCTTGCATGGTGTGGCAGTATAATAATTTCTTTTCCTGCGGCTTCCATCGAGAGCCCCGTATCCATTGTGGGCTCCCAGAAATAATGTGCCCGGCAGTACCACCGTCCTCACGTAGGTACTGTCAGAACTATTTTCTGGACCAGTCGCTGAGCCTAGGAGAGGGATCGCCACCACGACAGCTTGGCAATCTGCTTCTTGGGTCAGATCGTGTTCCCCCCGCCCGAGATTTGCCCAGGGATCTTTGGTAAACCGACGGGACCGGATACTCTTAGAAGCCACCCAGTGGAAGTCTCCACGGGCGTATGAACTGGCTGTCATTTGAGGCATACCGCGATTTCCACCAGAATATACACGGCTGCGTCGATTGCGCCTTTCGTGGCTACCGTGTGATCTCTTCAAAGCAGCCACTGACTCTTCAGAATCCACATGAAAAGGCCTGAGACGTTCGTTGGTCTCTTTGGTGGACGGTTTCGAAGCTCTTGGGGTGTTTCTTGCTGCATATCTCCCATCCTATCATCTTGCGTGTTCAAAGTCAGGTAAGCTGCTTGGCGGCCTTCGAAGGCGGTGACGCGAGTTACCACGTCCACCTCGGCACCTGTGAGCCGGGCGTCAGTAAGGGGCCCCTGGAGCCCTTCCCCGTGAAGAGTCAGGATTGATGCTAGAAATTGACTATCTTGCTAGTCTCTGAGGTGGAGTTCTTTGACCGGCAACCCCTAGATCGAGAACTCTTCAGTTGTTCTAAATGATGCACCAGACCGCAATTTGGCCACTAAAGACCCTGGAATGGAGGACGCACGAAAGAGCAGAGACGACTTCTCACACCGTGGCGTCTTCGGATACCCTCGTGTCGTTATTACGGGGTGATTGAGCGAGGCCAAGGCTCGTACAGCTGGGCATGACTCAAGGCTCGAATCGTGATTAATCGTAGGCTTGTAACAGGTACCCATGCGAGATTAGACAACCACAGCTCGCTGTGCAGGGCCTGGAGAAAGCCTCGAAGGTGATGGCGGGTCTGGCAACAACGGGGTGCAACCAGAGGCGCAAGGTGTGTTGGTGGCGGCGTGAAGCAATTCGGCCAAGTTGACCAGCAATGGGGCGGGCCGAGAGAGAGAGAGAGAGAGAGAGATAATACCGTCGTTGTTTTGCGTTTAGGATAATACGCCACAGCTAGCGAATCAGGCATATCCAAGGCGCTCGAGGCGCCATTGCACAAGTAAGTAAGGTACCTCATTAGCAACTGCTGCCCAGCTAAAAACTCGCTACCGGCGCAATGGATGAGACTAGTTGACCTGGCAGTGTGGGGGACGGACGAGATCTCAATGCAACCCTAAAAGCGGGCTCCTGGCCGATGGCACCCAGAGGGGCCTCTGCAGAGGGCAGCCAAGTTGCCTCAGCACGTTTTCTGATTGGATCGATCTTGGGATCTAAGAAACGTTCATCCTTCGGGGGCCAGATTCTAGATTCCAGAATGTCGACTGCATTGATACGTCGCGCTGCTCACGAACCGACGACCCTGCAGAGCCGTGGGTGGCAAAAGAAGGAGGCCCTCTACAGGCAACAGGCAGGCAGAGGCAGGGAGGTGCTACGTCGGGCGTATTCCGCCGTGGATGCCCAACTCACAGGCAGGTGGGCCGAGACGAATCGTCTCTGGCATCAGCCTGGTCATGGTCAGTCTGGTGCGTGATCTTATTCAGGACGTCAGGCTCGTGGTCGTGGGGATTGGTAGGGGTTATGCCGGTCTCTTGGTCGTTGGATGCACGCGTCCATTCATGCACTGCGTGAGCTGAAAAGAAACGGCTCCGCTGCAGCATCATAACCCATCCAAGAACCGATTTCGGACGCCTTGATCCGCTGGCACTGCCCGTATGATTCCATCTGATGCATCACCTGTCGTTGATTTTCTAAATCACCGTCAGACGGTTTCTCTGAATTTGCTTGGTAAGCCACCAATTCCCGATCAGTCGATGGACTTCCACCCGATCGCGCATACGCCTCGACGAATCCAGAAGCCCCGCCAAGATAGAACTGATAACTTGAGATTTTTGGGCAAACATCTCGGACGTCGCCGTAGGTAGTATGTTGTAGAAAGGCACGTGAACACTGGTAGAGGTGGCTTTGCTTCACGGCCACACACCCGGAGGACCAAGGACCCTGCTTGGCGGTTCCGAATGCAACCCGCATGCCGCACTTGGTACAGTCGCCACCTTCACACTGTACGGTGCAAAGAGCAGAGCAGTGAGCACCCGCCACATTGGCGCAAACCGACCGAGGAGGTACCGGAAGGAGGGCAAGCAGGCTACAGTCTACAGACCGCAATTGATTGTAGGGTCCTCGTCCTCAGCAACCAAGACCGTGGACGGGTTGACGGGCTCAGCACTGAGCAGCATGGCAG
The DNA here is from genome assembly GCA_022376655.1 of Xylariomycetidae sp. FL0641. Taxonomy (NCBI): domain Eukaryota; kingdom Fungi; phylum Ascomycota; class Sordariomycetes; species Xylariomycetidae sp. FL0641. The sequence goes on from JAJJKE010000020.1 coordinate 154,957, forward strand.
AGCGGCACCTGGTCGGACCCATGCTTGCCATGCACAGGCAATGGGAGTGAACACCATCACGCCCTCGCACGCTCAGTGGCGTGCGTGGGCGGTGAGCAAATGGTGGAGCGGCGAAACGCGACCGAGGGAAGGCATGAAGAAGTGGCCAGCTCGCAGCGGCAAGTTGAGATGTCGTTGAAATATGGTCGAGAGCAGTCGCGAATGATCTGTGTCTAGGCTCGATCCAAGCAGGCCAACACCGCGCGCCCCTGTGCCCCTCTGAGGCGTTGGCGTTGGATTGACGCTTGCTTAGTCGCTCCCAGCAATCCGGGTCGACAAAGATCAGATTGACGCCGGCGCCAAAAAGCAAAAGGTCCTGACAGATCGCCTTAGCGGGAAATCATTCTGGGGACCGAGACCAGGATTTGGGCCATCTGGTGCGCGATGCTGTGCTGACGGCGCGTCTCGGTGCGTGCGTGCCCCCTTCGACAACCTTGGCTCGGTCGGCCCTTACCACAGTAGTCGTAGTAGTAGTAGTCGTACCGCCTCAACCGCAACAACAATTGGGTCACTGACCACTTGACCACTGACCACTGGCCATTGGCCATTGGCCAAGCTGGCCACGTTCACGTTCACGCGGCATCAAGAAAACTTCAACGAGTGGGCAGGGCGGAGTTGGACGGGGCCGCCGGGGGCCAATCGAGATGCGGTTGCGCGAAGGCGGAAGAGAGGAGACGTCAAGAATCAACAGTCGAGGGTGACGCGGTGACGAACGATTGACGAGAAGTTCCAGCGGAAGGTCTGCTGCTCATTGGGCCGACGCCGTGCGTGAATACCTCCTAGGCAGTAAATACCGAAGAGGAGCCACTCATTGGTTGGCTGGTAATCTCCGAATGGCCGAGCCATGGTCTAAGCCTATCAAGGAAATGACTGGAGAGGAACGAGAAGGAACAGAAAGAACAGACGTTGGGATCCATACAAGGTGGGTTTGATTGGTTGATTGGCCTCGATTGACTGTCCTTCCTTCCTAGCCTCTTTTCCGTGCACACAGTGATCAGTGTCTCCGGGGCTCCGAGGAGAGCCAGACGGCCAGAGAAAAGTCAAACAGTGATTGCAATTGTACGTAGCGCATCCCAGCAAGCCATCGAGCCCAGTACCGATTGGCTGGGAAGTGACATCGCCAGTCGCATTGATTCGAACTGGATGTACGAATGTACGAATGTACGAATGTACGAATACGCCCCCCGCCTTCCCTCTTCCCTGGTGGTCTGGGTTCGTTCCCTCTCGAGCTCTCCAAGGGGTCTCTATTCCCCGGGTCCTCAGCAAGCCGGTTCGACGGCCGACTCTATGGCCGGCTGGCACCAGTCCGGGGCCAAGATCCTCTAGTCGTCGAATGCCGAGCAAAAGTTGCTCACTCCTCCGCCTTCTGTGCGCGCTGGCGTCTTCACGGCGCTGATCCTGGACCCCACGCCCAGCCAGGTGCCAGCTTGGGGCTCGGGGGTTCCTGGATTCTTGGCTCGCCCGACCTCGCCGTCCAGCCGACCATGGCGCAGGGGACTCACGGCGGGCTGCAACGCCTTGAACGTCTGGCAACTCCCGGGACCTTTGATAAGGCACCTCGAGTGAGGGACCAGGTCACTACGATGCCGGGTGCGCCGACGACAGCGATGGAGGATGAGCGAACAATGGTCTCATCAACACGCTGTCGGTTGAACGTGTCGTTTGAACGCTGGCGGGGTCGGGGTCCTCCCCGACGGCACACCGAGTCGGCTCAAACCGTGCCACGCCCTCTTCGCGCCGAACAAGCGTTGGCAGGCAGGGCAGCGTTCTGGGCACGGCTCGCTTTTTTTCTGTTGCAGCACTGCACAGTCATTCGTGCTTAATCAGCCCTTTGTACAGCGGCTTCTTCGAATGGCAGCTGGGCCGGCCCTGAGAAGCATCGGATGGCAGAGTGCCAGATGCAGAGGGGGCCGGGTCATCTACGAAGTAAGCAGGCGTGCTCAAGCGAGGACAGCTTCTGCTCGTCATGTGCCCTTTGCGCCCAGTCGCCAGTCTTCCCAGCTGGAGGAGCAATGCAGGGTCGAACCGATAAAGAGCCCCTCCTATAACCTGCTAGCCTGCCTATGAGTAGCAAGATCCAAGTGCTGCAGATCCAATCCCTGGCGCTCGGTACAATCCTCTATTAGGCCGTTTGCCGTTGCCAGCTGCGCACTGCAGACAGGCATAGACGGGCAAGCTTGCAGGCAGAACAGGTCGACAGGACAGGCCCGAGAAGAGGACAAGCTCATCATCGTCTGTCCCCGTCCCCTCAAGCCCGTCCCGACTGGTGGCTTCTTGGTGGCCTGGTTGGCTGGCTGGTCTCGTTCGTCTCGTTCGTCTCGTCTGCGCTGCTCGCGACAGGGTAGGGTCTGCTCTCCGCACGCATGCAACCTCGCAAGCCCGCACACCGTCTTTCCCAATCCATGCCGACAGGGGGCCAACAATATCACCCTTCGATGCCACGCGAGCGGCGGCAGCAGTCCCAGTCTCCTACGCTTCACTACCTTTCCAGCCCCTACTACGTATCCGCCAGAACACTCTTGATTGCTTCAGGCCGGGCCAGGCCTCTTGCTATGCAGCCTCCGCGTTGCAACACTGCCCAATTTCTACACACCCACGGTGATTCACCACATCCGCGTCCACCACCACCTTCTCTTACCGTAGGGACCTCCATGGCATTGCTTATGTACGGCCTTGCCACAGCCGGATAGGGTTTCAACGGCATGAGCGCACCGTGACGCAAATCGTCATGTGCAGTGCCATCTCCACCTCGCAGACAGAAGAGAAAAATTCACCAGAATTGCGTCTTCGGCTTGCCGCTCTCGGACGCCACTGCTGCTGGATTTTGTCGGGAAAAAAATGGGTTCGGTGCAAGAACACGGTGATTGCCTGTCCTCATCGAATTTGCCAGAGGCCATGCTGCCTGCGAATCAGCTTTGCAGATTCCGGTCACTCGGAGCCGAAAGACTCGACTCTGTGATCTATTGGGCCGAAGAACGGCGTCCGCTGAGTAAAGCTGATTGCCGCTGCCGCCTACTGTACTCCATAAAACCACCTGCTCATCCAGCCTGTGCATCACATGACACAGATAGCATTGTCGTAGTTATACTTTGGCGTGCAGAAGCGCTCGCGTCTCTGCTCATATTGCAATATTTTAGTGGTTTGCGGAGAAAGACTGCGCCTAGGGTCTGATTGCTGAAATTGCGCGGTTCGTCCAGCTGACTGACTACCAAGAATGATGATTTGATACGCATACTCGACACAGTATGGTAATCGTGTCCGTAGTGGTCTTTGCACTATAGTATGATTATATGACAGGGTATATGATACGAGCGCCCACGAGTCATTCGTGAGCCGTGCGTACCGCACACCGCGTGGAATAATATCCCGGAACCGGCAATGACCAGACTGTCGCGGCAAGAGGCTGTTTATGCTTGGGACCAGACTGCTGTGGTGGTAATATTGACACGAGCCTGTATCATCGACGCGAAGCTTTGCGATGGGATGGTCTCTAGACTCGAATAGAAAGATCCGGCATTGGTCGAGAAAGCAGCCTCAGACCAGTCAATCCAGACGCGTCGACGGCAGTACATACAATAATAAGAGGCATACGGAACGCACCGGACAGCGCTTCTTTTATTCCGGCCCTTGCAGCCACGAAGGAGTAATCATATAATATCAACACAGTCTGAGATGACATACCGGGCGGCACTGCAGCAAGCGCCGAGATCCGAGGAGACTGCCAGGGCCACAATGACGGTGCAGATCGAGAGTCTACAGGCGCAGAGGAAGACACGCGCGAGCACGCGATATACGGAGCGCGAAGTAGAGGTTGAATTCGTCGTAGTGGAGCATGATACTCTCGCCAAGCCGTGTTGTTTTCGCCGACAGCGCTGTGAGGAGTCTTTACGTAGTGGCTCCCCGAGCAGCTGATTAGCTGAACGCCCAGAAAGGGTCCAGCCAAGGCTCCTCAATACTCTCGTCTATCTTGCGACCTTGCCTGGAAGAGTACAGTGCGGACCCGTCCAGAGATGACGCCTAAGCCGAGGGCTCGCAATAGTACCAGGGCACAGCTCCAGCTCCCCACTGCCTTCCCACTGAAGCAGCTAGTTCTGGCTGGCTTCATCGATCCTTAGCAAGGAAGCTCACGGGCCTGACAACGTGACGAGCCCTGGCACGCCTGGGAAGCAGGGGCCTCGACCTGTGCGAACTAGCACCATCCTAGGGATGGGGATTTATCCCTGTCTTGACTTGGATAATTCCGCCGCCGCCCACCTGGAAGGCTGGAAGTCCTGACATAAGGTAGGGTAGGTTGATGAGGTAAGGTATACTCAGCCTCCTCCTCCTCCTCCTCCTCCTCCTCCTCCTCCTCTCCCCGTCCCCCCTCTTCTTCCTCTGCTCTGGTTGTCTGGTCTTCCCTACCTCGATGTGGAGAGATGATGAAGTCTCAGATCCGGCTGCTCGAGCTACCGTGGTTGCTGGCGCTGTGGGCTCTGATGAGGGTGGCCTGCCTGATATGGGATGTACCTCGGCATGGATGTATGCGGCAGAACGAGGAAGACCTGGGACTTGGGACTTGGGACCTGGGACTTGGGACCTGGGGCCTGGGACCTAGCAGCCTGGACAGAGAGACTTGGCCCAAGCTCGAGGGACATATCGATCGAGCTATCGCGCTTAGGTATGCGTGTGAAACATAAACACCTGGGGATGGCGGCAGAGAGGAGGGAAGCAGAGACTTGCATCTGCGTCCTGACGTCCGGGACTTGAATATTGTGTGCAGACGATGGTTCATTACCTTATGCTTTACGTACCCAGCGGCCGGCAGGCAGGCAGACGGATATGGCAACTTTGCAGCCAATGGGAGAGTACACGGAGAGGCACGGTGTACCGGTACCGTCCTGGCGCTATGGCAAGTTGGCAAGTATGGATACGCAGACAGGCAAAGAGGTTCTCTTCTCTATGGGTGCAGCGTGCTACGTCTCGCAGGTACACGTTCTTCTCTCTGATGGAGTCGCTTAGGTCCGATGCTTTAAGTACCAGGATATCTGCTGGAGGTATGATCCGTGGCTGAAGGGCTTCCGTGGTGCGGGCAAGCAGGAAGGCAGGCAAGTATCTCTCTGTAGGGACAGGGATCAGGGTTCGCAGAGCATGTGCGTCTTTCGCATTTGCTGAGCAGGATGAGTGGGTCCTATGGGGCCTTTTCTCGGGTTACTGGCAACTTGGCAAGCTGAAGGCCAAAGAGGGAAAGCAAGATCGAGAAACGGCAGCGAGGAAAAAAATTCCAAGGAAAAAAATAATAATAAATGATAATGAAAGAGGAAGGGGGAAAAGTTCGTCGATACCGTGCCCATTCGTAATCGAAATTCAAAGTCTGGGCTGTCTCGCTCTCTCCCAGTCTCAGTCGATGCCCATCATTACGACTGCGAATTCCGAGTGCCCAGCTCTTGCCCTGGACCGAGCCCCGTCTCTTTTTTTTTTTTTCCTGGCTTGACCGTCCGATAAATCTGTCACAGCGAAGCTCACTTTCCCGTTTCCTCCCTCACCAGTGACCAAACCACCCCAAGCACGCCGTCTTTGCAACGGGTCGCCAACGACAGGACCAAGGCCACCAAAACCAAACCAAACCAATCCGCCTTAGCACCTTAGCACCGAACGCGCTACCTTGGGTTAGCACGTCCGCGCATCTACCTGCAACTCCAGGAACTCCAAGTCCTGGGGCTCCTACCCAGATCGCATTGCACACGCGCGCGACCAACCCAGCGCAGCGCAGCGCACAACCACAAACCACAACACGGCGCGCCGCACACGCACACACACACACACACGCACACGCCAACGCCAGCCTCGCGAGTCGCAACCCATCCATCGCCCATTGCTCATCCGCATCCGCATCTCCATTCACATCCCCCTCCTCCTCCCCATCCCCATCTCATCTCATCGTGCACGGCGCACACATATTCGCAATCTGCCCGAGAGGACCTACGTAGGCTCGGCAGACCCGTGTCGCACATCTCAATCACACGCTCCGGCCAGCCCTCCAGCCCTCCAGCCCTCCAGCCAAGCCCTCCACTCCCAGGCCGAAGGCGCAACTCGAGCTCGAGCTCCAGCTGCTCCCCTCCTCCCACCCCCCCCCCCCCCCCCCCCCCCCAGGCAGGCAAGCAAAGCCTAAAAAATTTCCAGGGTGGCAGACATCCCCGTCCCATCAGTCATCCACGAACGCGTGCTCGAGCAACACTGCAGCAGCACCCGCCTCTTCTGTGCATCTTCTCTTGCATATAAAATATTACGCTGTCGCCCACTTCCACGGCACTAGCCTCACTTAGCACGGTCTAAACCACTTTCCCCAGCGCCAGCGACCAGGACTCTGGACACGGGACATTGGCAACCGCCAGCCGCTCAATTCGGTTCCTGATTGTTGTCGTTGTTACCTTAGGTAAGGTAGAGCGTTCTCGTAGCTCTACTTGCACCTTGCACCGTCCGCCAGGCATACCTTGGGGGCATATCGTCTCAGGCATATCATATCGTCTCGGGCTAAATTCGAGACGGTCCTCCTAGCCTTGCATCCTGTCGTCACCGCACCGGCGCGCACCCAAGAACCAGACAAGACCGCCACGGTCCGGCCTGCGCACCGCCGGATTGCACCGCTGCCCGGCCTCGTCTCCTCACCACCCACGTCTCGCACCACGCTGCACGTCACCGTCTAGACTGACGTTCGCGTCGTGGGCCAGCAGAATAAGAGTCAGTCTAGCCGCACTCTAGGCATTTAGCATTACGCTGGCGCAAGACTCGCTGAACTCTCGACTCGCCGGCTGCCTCCTCTTCACCAACCCCAGCCCCTGATATCTCGCTGCACTGGGATCTAGGCATTTTTCGGCAACATCCCAGCCTGCCAGCCCAGCCATTTCCATCTGGCACTATCTTTCTTAGTCGCAGCCTGCCGCTCCACCAAGCCGATCGGCCTCTGACTTCCGGGTCAGCTTCGGGCACACGTACTTCGTACCGCAGTCCTCCTCCAGGTAGCCGCTACCAAGCTGTCTGCCCCTTGCCCGACTAGAGCGCGCTTGTGTCCCGCACCAGAACATCGTGCTTCTGGCGCTGACTCTCGGCGCCCCTCGAGCTAATCTACCTTACGCTCTACACGTCTCTACGTCGACGCCTCCCGGGCGTGGGCTCTTCTGCGCTGACACTTGCTCGTGGCGCGCAACCACACACACCCTGTGCGAGGAATACGTATCTTCAGCACCCTGGACCCGCCTGCTTCGTTCTACCGGCCTTCATCTCCTCAGTTTGGCTTCAGCAGGCACATCCGTGGCTCCTTTTTCGCCTTGTGGGCTTGTGGATCGTGCTTGACTCCATACCATCCAACCACGTCGATCAAGTTGGCAAGAGCGGAAGATCAACGCTATCTTCCCTGGATCACTCTGCCGTCGACTCCCGTCTGCGATCCGGCCTGTCGTGACTAAATACACCAGCGCTGCCGCTGTTCGTCCCGCTGGTGCAACTCTATCCTTCTTCTCTCATATCGAGTAGCACCGCCCTATCGACCCCAAGACACCGTCTCCTTACCAGTCTGCGCTGAAGTCGACACTGGCTCGAGGACTAAAACACTCCGGCCGTTTCCCCTCCCGTCGTTCCTGGCAGCAGTAGTATGTTCTTGGTGCCAACACAGCAACCGCAGCATCACGCGTTGGTTGGCAACTACGCATCACTGCCGCGCGCCTCTGAGCAACAGCTGAGGAGCCAGAGCCCTGAGGCGAAGCCCCGTTCGCTCCTCAACGCCAGTGAGAGCTCTATGGAACGGGGTGTCCACGAATACTCGCAGACAGGTTTGCCTTCGCCCTATCCAAGTGCTTCCGGCGACACTCAGTCTGAAGCTTCGTCGGCAGATCACGCATCTGCTTCCACCTACCCGGGCAACCAAGAAGCGCGCACCGCCAGCTATCCCACGTCCGCCACTCCCACGTCGGAGTACGGTGCGTATCCAGCGTCTGCGAGGTCGGCTAGTTCGTTCCAAGAACACAGCCTTCGCCAGTACCATCCAGCAAGCAACAGCGGCAGCAGCGGAGGTATGGCGCAACAAACACCAACAAGTCCGTCAATGCCTTTGCAAGATGGACGCAACCATCAGTCCCAGCAGGTCAAGTCTGACAGCGATGTACCCATAGATCCCTCGATCGCGGCACCCAGCCCTACTACGTACGCGCACGGCCAGTACTCGCCCTACGCGCCGCCTCCTCAAGATATGTCGCACAGCTACCCGCAGAGCGCTGGCGGCTTGTACGCCCAGCCCCGACCTGACTGGGCCAACTATGGGCACCCGGCTGCGCCCATGGCCCACCACCCGGTACATTCATTCCACACTCCTACGACGGCCCCTCCCGGCCGACCAGCTCAGGTAGGCTTTTGTTTGTTTTGGTGGTCGGCGCGTCATACGCGTCAAATGTTGCGGAGGAGCGAAGAAGCGCAGCTTGAAAAAAATCATGGTTGTGTTTTGTGCACCCACCTGCTCGCAAGACGGGTCGCACTGCGCGCGTTGTGTTTCTCATTTGTCTGGTCTAATGTGGCTGATCTTTCTAATTGACAGTATGGTGCGCAACAGGTTTATTCTTTCGTGCCAATTCCTGGTGCGCAACAGCACAAGAGGCCCCGTCGACGCTATGAAGAAATCGAACGAATGTACAAGTGTGGTTGGAACGGATGCGAAAAGGCGTACGGCACTTTGAACCACTTGAACGCCCACGTTACTATGCAGAGCCATGGAACGAAGCGCACTCCCGAAGGTAGGTGCCAGTATCGGCTACAATTGTCACATTCGGAGTTCAGTGGGCTTCGTTGCCGGTCACGATCATTATGGGTCTCCTTGCCCTTGGTCAACCGAAACAGGCCCTGAACTTGACTCCCCTCTTCCCTCTTGAACAAATTTTACTCGCGTTCTATGTGCAGTCTTGCTGACTCTTTGTTGGTGCAGAATTCAAGGAGATCCGCAAGGAATGGAAGGCTCGTAAAAAGGAGGAGGAGCAACAGCGGAAAGCTGCTGAAGAGGCCGAGCGTCAACGTCAAACGCAAGCTGCGGCGGCTGCGGCTGCTCAGGCCCAGAACGGCAGCGGTGATCCTCAAGCAGGCGATGCCGGCCAGTCTGCGCCGTCCTACACAGCTAGCCGACAGGTGCAGCTACCCCCTATTGGGTATCAGCCATCTCAATATCCGGCACCGCCCTCGGCGACCGTACCGCAGCAGCCGTTGCCAGAGTACAGTCCTACCAGCCACATGTATGGCGGTAACTATCAACCAGCGTCGCCCTACGCGCCCCAAGGTCAGCAGATGTACAACCAGCGGGAATAGGGTCAGTCCTTATGCTCAAGTTCGTTTTCGGGTGCTGACTCCCTGCCGCAGACCCACGGGGATCTTATAGCCAACCGCGGTACGCATACCAGGATAGGTAACGGGATGAACTGGCCTCGAAGGGTTGTGGCCACCGGCCGGTTGTACGATACGTGATTCGCCGAGTATGGGCGGAGGCCGTGTTTACGCCTTCCCGCCTGCTTTTATACAACATTAGACACGGTACCTCTACCGTCACAAGAATGGAGTGCGAGGGACCTTTCTCCTGGTACTATCCGGTGCAGACCGGGCGGACTTACGAACACGAACCCTTGATGATCAACGTTTTCTTGTTGGGAGCATACAAGCATTACCATGGCGGGAGGGAAGTGTTGCATTTTCGGCCCCTCCCGGCTCATGGGGGGGTGATAGATGACTGTCACGGTCTCGATGGTGGTGGGTCGGCAGACTTGATGGAGCACTTCTGGCACGGGCAGGCCTCAAGCCCCAGATGCCCCGAGGGATAATGCGCGCTGGCCCCGAGGTTGGCGTCGTGGGCGGGAAATCTACATGTCGAGGATGCAGTGGTGGATGAAACCGAAACGCCTCTTTCCCTGTCCTCTTTTTGCATGATCACCGGAGGGCCATGATCTTTATCAGAAGAGAAGCGGGCTAGGGAGGTGGCCTGGTGATGGAACCAGTCAAGGCGATTGCAATACACGTACTAGTCAAGCAACCTATCTACCTCCTGCCTGGAAGGGTCGCTGTTAATTGATTCTCGCGCTAGTTGACATTTCCCCCTAAGCTTGTTGGTGCGGTTGCATACCTTATGTGTGAAGCGGGCTAGAACGGAAGAAGGTTGCTCGAAAGGATCTTCCCCGGGGTGTTCCTCTAGCTCGGGTTCGCTGTGCAACAGTGAGCCACGAGGTGGTGACAGGCGGGCGCGGGCGCCATGTGCAGGTCCAGGGTCCTTTCTCCGCAGCCGCAGCCGCGGCCTCTCCGCCGGCGCCAAGGCCCGCTGCGCTCCAGCTTTCCTGGATGGAAATAAATTCCTCTCCCAAACTCGCCAACTGCGCCGACTAGGTACCTACTACCTCTACCTAGGTAGGTAGGTACTCGTGCCTGCTAGTGTGGTTACACGGCATCTGGCGCTACGCTGGGGTCGACAGACTTAGGTAGCTACCTGTACCTGGCACCCCGGCAGGTCCTCTATTTCTACCTGTCGCCGGTAAGTGTGCAGAAGCTAAGCTAGGTAGGTATTTCATAAAAATCGGTTCTTGCTCCAACCCAGAAAGGCAAAAAGCTTTGCAAGTTGCCTGCCGCACGCTGAGCGCTGGCCTCGCTCCTCGTCTGTCCACGTGTAGCGTGTTATTGGCCTGGCCTAGTGGCTTGGAAGCCACCGCACTGCAGCTCGCCCTCCACCACCGCTTCTCCCTCCCCATGCTCGCACCAACGATAACCTGCGAGGCAGGACAGGCTGACAGGGTGCGGACCCTGGAGTCATCACGGGACAGGGAAATTTCTCGTCACCCAACAGGCCCGGTGACGTGGACTCCCGTGTACGCAAATAACAGACTCAATGAAACGGGGGTGATTGATACGTCAAGAGGAGTTGCACTCTGCATTCCACTCAGGTAACAAGGTAGGGAATTTCTCCAGTCCTCCCAATACAAACTTCTACTCAGCTCTCAGCCTTACGCACAGCGGGAGCGGCCCGTACTTCAGTCCTTCGACGTCAAGCGTGGTAGAGTGCATCTGTCAAAAGGGTAGCTCGCACCTAGTGAGTTGGCTCCGGGGACCGCGTCACTGACGACGACACGCGGCGGGCTCGAGCTACAGCCGTTGCTAGCGAACCGGTCCGCTTACTTCGCCCTTCGTCTTCTACCTACGGTCGCCGGTACCAGTACACCGAAGGACGGTAACAAAAAGGGGGGGAGGGGGGGGGGCGCCGTTGCGTGGTCGAAGGCGTCCGCGCGGGCAGCCGGGGATGGGGAGGGGGGGGCGGCCAACCGTTCGCCTTCCCGCATCTTTTCGCCCGATCAAGGTTTCAGCCGCCTCTGACGCGCGCCCGCCGGTCCGCCGTGCATTTCGCAAGGGGCGGTGGGGATTGCATGCTCTGCGCGCGGTCCTGTGAGCCCGGCCCGCTGGGAGAGACAGACGACAGATGGACGCAACCTTATCGGGAGGTGCCAAACCCATTCCCACCCCGGGTCCGGTTCGCACGCTTGGGGGCAAGGGGGAACAGAAAACCGGTACTTCGCGGCACCTCCCCCCTACGGTGCGCGTACTATGTGACACCAACAAAGGCACCTGCCTACCCTAGGTAGGTAAGTAAGTAGGTACCTCTCCTTGCCTTATTTCCTCGTCCCCGGGAGTTGGGCCTGCGTTGGCTGGCTTGCCTAGAAGCGGTAGCGAACCGAACTGGCATCCCTGACGGTTGGGCGCCACCGAGCGTGTACATGTGCGCAGGTATGCCGGCTGCCCGCCGTGCCGTTGCGTGCAGATTCGAAACAGAAATTCTCCGGCGGTTCACAAGCACACGAGGTGGGAAGAGACAGAAGAGGCGCTGGCGACGGTGATACCTGGCTGCTGTTTCGGGTTTTCCTCGCATAACTTCTTCAGCAGCCGCCCTCCTCCTTACTTCCTCACTCTGCCCCGCCCCCTTTTTCCTTTCCTCTCCTGAGGACCGGACCCCTCCGTCTCCTCCCCGCCTCCAGGGCACGATGAAGGCCGGCGAACGCATTCTAGCTTAGCGCGGTGGGTGGTAAGTGTACCTACCCAGGCGAAGGCTAGGTAGTTACAGGTAAGGTAGGTAGGTGAGATAAGTATGCACGCTGGTGGGCGTTGGAAGTAGAGGGAGAATCCGGGGTAGCGGGTGCGTTGGCGTGAGTGTGACAGACGGCCGTCGGCCTAGACAAGGGGGGCGGGCCATCATCGTGTGTGGATGTAGCGCTGCCACCACTCCGGGGTCCGGAATGGATGCACCCCCTTCAAAGTACGAGGCCTGCCGCCTTCCGTGGCCATGTGCGCGCTACGGGCCGAGCAGCGCTAAGCTTCTCGGTACCGTGTAGCTAGCAGATGGCATGCATGCAGGTTATACCTAAGGCAGGAAGTAGGTAGGGAAGGTTAGGTAAGTACTCATTAACCCATCCAGGGCTACCTCGCCCGGCACTACCTAGGTATAGGTAACCCCCTGCCTTAAAGGCAGAGGCGAGCTAAGGCCAGACGATGCAACCCCAACTCGACGGATAGGGCTGTCTGCCCAGCGTCTACGATGGACGTGGGCACTAGTTAGCTGTTGTTTGTCTCGGGCGGTAGCGATATAGGTCTAGCGGGCGTGCGGCCTCAGCAACCTCGTGCGCGTGCCAGTGCCAGTTACATGGCATGTCTTGGGCCAAGATGCGATCACTGGCTCGACATTCGCGCGCGGCTTGCAACCTCTACCTACATCGCAAGTTGCTAAGGTACCGGAAACCCTGTTCAGCCAAATGGCTGCCGCCTCGCTCGACTAAAGTCGCGGATGGTGTTTGGCGGTGCTGCTGTCAAAGACCTGGCTGGCGCCGTCGCGGCCGGGGCCCATGGTTGCTCGCGGGCAACTGCAAGTGCGGTTACGTGAAGTTGATACCTTAAGGTAGCCAGAACATTGTGTCTTGGCAACTTAGGTGGGAAAAGGTCACCCCACGCTTTCTTTGTCAGCCGGGCCCTCACCAGCATGAAAATCTGCGATCGCCGACGACCTATCCACTACAAAAAATGGCCTCAGGTAGATTGCTCTGCAAATCCACGGTGCTTCTCCGCGGCATGGAGTGTCAGATGAAATATCATGCTATATACCTACCGTCATCTGTAGAACCGGCAGATCAAACATGGCAAAGCGTGGAATCTGCAGACTGCAAGAGGACGAGACTGACGAGGACTGCCGCGCTAGCCAAATACTTATTCAGGTAGTTTGATTCGGCTGGTCTAAAGTGACAGAAGGAGCAGGCACTAACACTGATATTCGAGGCAGCGTCGTTTCGGGCTTATCACAATCGAAATGGAACCTTACCACCTTTACGCATCGACCCTTCTTTCCCACCTCCTAGGTCTCTACCTCGTATGCACCTGCCACGAAGCCGTGCAGTGGCTGAAGAGGTTGTCGCGGCGCCCGATGACGTAGGCAGCCGCGAGCTATTTTCAGTGCAGTACCTACGTACGGGTGTCTGTCACGTCTGACATGGCAACCGCCCACGCCCGCTCGTCCCCCCCAACCAACGTCAGTGTCGGCCTTCTTCCGGAAGGACCCTGAAAATCACCAACATCACCCACCCTCTGGCGCCCTCCTCTTCTCCTCCCCATCCCCTCTCCTCCTCGTATTGTCACCCGGATATACCGGCGCACCAGCCGCCTTCTGCTTGTCGCCAGCGTTTCCCCCCCGTACTTCGTCGCTCTTCTTGATTTCTACTCCTTCTCCTCCTGCCTTTCAACAACACCGGAACCTGTGTGACGCCCTTCGTTTGTTTGTCGCCGTGACTTGTCGCGCGTGTGTGTTTGTGTGTTCTGCTGCTTACGTTGGGCACGAATTTTGCAGCATTCCGATCGCAACGCCCTTTCGAGTGCCCCTTCGACTGTCGACTTATAGCCAACACGTGGGAAGAGAGTCAAGCCCTGCGCTCAACTTCGAGATACCCCTACCTACCTTTATTAGTCTGACTTGCCCTTGTCATTAGTTCCGTCTTTGGTCACTAGTCGAAGGCCGGAGAATGGAGGCGACGACGGGTAATAGTGGGGTGACGTTCCAAGTCTGCCCGGCGGTCGACTCGGACGTCGACGACCTTCCCCAAGAATCTCCAAACGAATTCTCAGCCTCCGCACTCGACATCCCACGGCGACCGCCTTTCAAGTCGGCCAAGTCGGTTGAGGACGTCAACGCCATCGGCACCTTCCCCCTCGGCTCCCTGCGAGTCAACGAGCCGGACCTGGACGACAGCCCACTCACACCACTCACCATCCCCGATATGGACCGTTCCGACCCCAAGTTTGCCTGTTTGAAGACCGGCGATGTTTTCCTCTTGGACGACTTGCCCGCTGGCTTTACGATAGGCTGCGATACCATCTCCTTCAACGCCAGCCAGCCTTTTCCCGGCTTCCGACACATACCATCAGGAGCGCATCTGATCTGGGTCGCTCCATCAGAGTCGACGTCATCTAGGAGTGCTTATTGGATTTTCACGCCCGAGAGAGATGCTGATGCACCAGGCGAGGCGTATGTCAAGCAATGGGACAAGTTCAACGAGATTCTTAGCGACCCCGCTAGTCTCGCCGAGGAGCGTATACAAAAGGAGAACCTTGAAAAGACGTTTGAGAGTCTCGCGCCCTATCAACTCGAAGCAGCGCCACCTAAGAAGCCCAAGGGGGATACAGAGGACAATGACACCGAAGCGGTTGCCCCGTCACTTGACACAGATACCGTCTGGTACCAACTCACCTTTGCAATCTATCCTGCTCTGCTGAACAGGATCACTGGCCAGGCCCAGAAAACCTGGCCGGTCACCACAACCGACCGTGTCGTGGGCGAACCAACGCTAGCCGAAGAGGCTCGACTTTACGCAAAAGGGGCTTCGCAACTGCACTTCACATTTCCCATGGACGCGCACCTAGTCAACCCAGCGGCTGAAGGAGCCGAGCGGACACGGCAAGCGCTGGACCCAACCAGTTGGATCCTGGATAAACTAGAGGGGAGCATGGACGATGAGGTGCGCTCAGCAGACGATCTCATCGGCGAGCTTCAGTTTGCCTTCCTGACGGGCGCACACCTGGGCAATTTCAGCTGCCTCGAGCAGTGGTGGTTTCTGGCGACGCGCGTCGTCTTCCGCGCTTACGACCTGGTGACGGCCCGCCCGGCTCTGGCCCGCCATCTCATTCTTACCGTCCACGCCCAGCTGCTGTACAATGACCGCTACCTGCAGGGCGACAGCATACTCGACGCCATGCCGGTCCATGCCAAGGACTTGCAAAAGGCCTTAATCACGTACAAGGCACGCCTGGATGAACGCCTGGACGACGTTATTGTCACTGAAGATGTCCAGGCAGTCGGCGCTGCTTTCGGTTCCCTGGAGGCCTACCTCACGAATCTCGGCTGGGACTTGGGCAACGACTATGTCCGCTCCGGCACTGTCATGCTTGAAGACGGCGAGGTTGTACAGGCCGAGCTGTCCGACTTTGAAGATGAGGACGAGCGCGGTGAGTTCGCGCCTGTCGTGGTCAACATGGCGGATGGAAAGGAGGAAGGCCTGGTTTCGTTTGATAAATGAGGCGCAGACGAAGCAAGCGGTGGAGGATGCAGCTAAGGAAGGAAGAGATGCGATATTATAGGAAGAGGAGGGGGTGAGGTTACTGAAGAACGTAATACTTGAAAGCAATATGCGGACACGCGTATATGCAGTGGCGCGGCGGTGGCTAATCTAGGTACTTACCCAAAAATTGTGTATGGGTAAAGGGGACCATGATCGTGAGCTGCCCTGCTGCCTGGATGCATAGATATGCTCGTGGTAATCGGCCGGTAGCCATGTTGCTTCTGCTCCAGAGAGGTATGTTCTTGGGATACTAGAATGATAATACCCTGATGCGTCTACGAGTACATCGAAGATCGGATTCAAAAGAGATCGCCGGCTGTGTGTCTACGAAAACACCACGATATCAAGCAAGGAGCATGGGGTGCAGTACGCGCTTCACACCAACTGCTGGCCAAGTCCCACACACTCGGGGCAAAGTCAAGTGCATGAACTTGTCGTCTCCTCCGCTTCTCCGGCCCAGTGTTCACAGTACCTGGTGTCAGGTTGAACGTAGCAGAGCAGGCACGTTGTGTTGTTCAGAATTGTTGTCATTTCGTTCGCCTGACCCTTTACAACCAGGCAGCGTGCTGCCATGCAAATGCACTAATAACGGAGAGAAGGCGGGTCATCATAGCTGAGACAGCCCCTCGCCAAGGATTCCCTTTTGTGACTCCAGATGACCGACCGCCACGTAGCCCACGCTTGCGCACAAACACCGGGACAGACAGAAACAGGCCAGACCAGCCACGTGAACGCATCGCACGCGGGCTGTCCCCAAATCGTAAACCTGATCTGTCGGTCTGCTTCGTCCCCTTTGCTCCTCCTTCCTCTCTTCCCCGCGCGGGAGAAGAAAAACCAGAAGGCGGATGGATTAACGGTAAGACTTCTGGTATCTGGCACGCGCACCGGGACCACCGAACTTCTTGGGCTCGCAGCGGCGGTTGTCGGCGACGAGGAGGGTACGGTCGTACTGGACGAGGGCCTGCTTGAGCATGTTCTTGCTGTGCTCGTCGACGTACTTCTGGTAGTAGGCGATCAGGGCCTTGGAGATGGCCTGGCGGATGGCGTAGACCTGCGAGGTCTGGCCACCACCGGAAACGCGGACGCGGATGTCGACCTGGGCGAACTTGTCGAGGCCGAGGATGAGGACAGGCTCGTAGACCTGAAGAGAAGATTCGATATTAGTTTATATGGTCAAGATCGGAGATTGTGTTCGTATGCAGTCGGGGGCATCTGAAGTATTCGCGAGGGTCGTGATGGGAATTTCGGTCGTACCTTGAAGCGGAGGACCTCAGGCTCAACAAGGCTGAGGGGCTTGCCGTTGACCTTGATGAGACCGGAACCGGCCTAAATTGCAGAGAAACAGGTTAGCAGCTAGATCTTCGACTTCACGGAATCGCGTCGACGGCAGTATCATGGTCGAGGGGACATCGTGATTGTCGCCGTCTCCTCCATGCCCTCCCCTCCACAATTCTCGTCCGGGCGCATCGGGTCACCAACCTTGCAGTGGGCGACGGCGGTGGCCGTCTTCTTCTTGCCGAAGCACTGGACGCTCTGGGTAGCCATGGTTGCTGATTGTCAGGGTGTTGTCGGATCGAGGGGATTCGCAACCAGTGGCCGATGGGGTCGATCGATATGCTTGGGAGTGAGTGAACTGCAGCACAATTTTCGCGGATGCTTTGCCGAGAAGTTGAAAAAAGGGTTTGTGCCCTTCGGAATGCAATGCGCTAGAGCTGGTTCGGGAAAGTGGCGTGGCGCTGAACTTGTGGCTGAGTAGCCCCGCTAAGGGCCCGCCAAACAAGCGTCCGAAGAATTGCCGGTCATTCGCAGGGGGAGCCCGACAACGTCACCAACCGCGACAGTACCTAGGGGAGAGCGATAAGGTAGGTACTGAGTTAAGGGGTAAGACGACAGTGAAGCTTGCACTGGCATTCCGGTACTGATGTACCATACCCAGGATTGACTCTGTGAACATCTCGATTGTGAAAGCAACCGTCCTGCAACAAGCAGGGACTCCTCCTCCAACTGACGACTCCTCATCTTAGCTTACCACCCACTCGCTCACCTCTCATCCGCAACCACTCGTATCAATCAGTCCAACGGTACCTGCCGGCTTGCAACATCTCGACACCTATATCTACCTCCTCATACCGGACAGCCAAGCATACTACTCCTAACCCATCAATCATCCTCGAGCCAGCCAGCATGTCGCGCAAAGGCGTGGGCCTAGCCGCCTTCGACCGCTCGCGCCTGACGTCGGCGCAGTTCGCGTCGCACGGCAGCACGCTGCGGACGTCGTCGGCGGCGGCGCTGGAGACGCAGCTGGCGGTGTTCCGGTCGCTGGTGCAGCAGTTCGCGGCGACGCACGCGCGGGACATCCGGTCGGACCCGCACTTCCGCGCGCAGTTCGCGCGCATGTGCGCCGCCATCGGGGTGGACCCGCTGGCCAGCTCCGGGAGTAGCGGTAGCGGTAGCGGTAGCGGTAACGGCGGTAACGGTGGTAGCAGCATCTGGGCCCAGCTCCTCGGCCGCTCCGTCAACGACTTCTACTTCGAGCTCGCCGTCCGCGTCGTCGAGGTCTGCGGCGCCACCCGCCCCGAGAACGGCGGCCTGATCGCCGTGCGCGAGCTCCGCGATCGCGTCATGCGCGGCCGCATGGAGGGCGCCCCCGAGGTCACTGAGTAAGTCGTGTGTTTTGCACTGTCTGTCTGTCTGTCTGTCTGTCTGTCCGTCGTCTTTGCAGTTCCGTGTTTTCCCTGTGGGAGGAGTGGACGTACACCGGGTGGGTGGTTTGTGAAGGAGCCATGCCGTGAGAGAGAAAGGGGGAAGAGGAGGAGGAGGAGGAAAAGACAAAGCTGCCGTCCAGCTCAATACCCACCCCCCTTACGAAGCTATTCCTACCTACCTACCTACCTACCTACCTACCTACTAACCAACCCCTCCCCCTCTCACAGAGACGACGTCCTGCGCGCGGTGGCGACGCTCGCGCCGCTGGGCTCGAGCTTCTCGGTGGTGCGGGTGGGCAACCGGGCGCACGTGCGGTCGGTGCCGCGGGAGCTGTCGACGGACCAGGCGGCGGTGCTGGAGGCGGCGCAGGTGCTGGGCTACGTGGGCGTCGCCATGCTGATGGTCAACCTGCGCTGGCCGCGCGCCCGCGCCCAGACCGCCGTCGACGACCTGCTGCAGGCCGGCATGCTCTGGGTCGACAAGCAGCCCGCCGGCCCCGAGTGGGAGTACTGGTCCCCCGGCTTCATGCTCGGCTGCGCCGCCGCCGCCGCCGCCGAGAGCGAGAACCGGAACAGCAGCAGCAGCAGCAGCAGCAGCAACAAAGACGACTACGCTACCGCTGCTGATGCTGCGGCCGGCTGAGGATCGCGCCGGGCACCGAGTACAGTGAGTGAGTGGGGTTACCTACTTAATCACGGGGCGTTCATGTCCTGGGCCTCACTCATTGCCAAGAGAAGCCTGGCCTTGCTCGCACCAGCTAGAAAGTGCGTTGAGCCGTACCGAGTATTTCGTATCAGAGTTGGGTCTGAATGACTCTGGCTACCTTACGGAAGGTAGTGGACATCCAGCTCCGTATTCCAAATTGCCTCAGACAGGAGAAGGCAGCAAAAGAGGCCACGCAGGTCGGCTCGCGGACTGCGGAAAGAGCTTGCGGTAGTGCGTGAGGTCGCCCACGGGCTGTTCAGCTGGACGTCTTAGGGTATTTTCGCGCCAAGAGGTGCTGATATATCCTCCCGATCTAGAAGAACGATGGAGTGCCTAGTCCACAGGACGAGGGGCACCCGTAATGGTGATGAAGGCCTACAGCAAGGTCACTGCTTGCGAACAAACAACCGGACTTGAAATTCGTTATGCACAAATCGATTCGCTTGCCTGTCTATCTTCTACATCCTCTTTCTGTGATGCGTGTCCTTCATTGCCTCTTCTATGTAACCAAAAATAACTGGGGGGTGTTGTTGCAATGTGCCTGGTGCAGAAGGATGGAATAATCGCATTCTGCCTTGCCATGTTTTGCGATGTTCCGGGTCAGAGCATGCTCTTGTGTACTTCAACAGTTTATTTCGAAAATGCACTCAGCCACCCCCCTCCCCCTCTTAACTCCGGTTCTCATGCTACCTAAAGTACCGAACGCACCAACCGCCCACGCGCGCATTGCCAATCCAATACTGAGTATTTATTACACGATTATTTCGGGCCGATTCGTCTGTCTTCATTGCCCAGGGGCCCAGCTGGACCGTCTCTCCATCTCCATCTCGGGCTCGTCGTCGTCTCCGCGCACACTTCCAGCATCGCTTACGGCATCGCTTATAGCATCGCTGCGAGCATCGCTGCCGCCGTCGCGCTCCTTCAGCCGGTTCGTGAAGGCTGTGAATTTGCCCTTGAGGAAGCTACCTCCGCCCGTGCGCCGCCGGCTCTGGCTGGTGTCGGTGGTGCTGATGCTGAGGTTACTGTGACTGGTGCTCGGTCTCATCGGGCTGAGGAAGTTGCTATGGCTGGACGACGGTCGCGCCGCGTCGATGCCCAACCCCACCGGTGGCCGATCGTTATCCGGCGACGAGGTCATCTTCAGGAAGCCGGGCACAACCAGATTGCCGCGATGCGGGCTCTCCTTGCTGTTGCTGTTGGTGGACGGCCGGCTTTGAGAGCGCGAGGAGGCTATGCTGGAACTTCGACTATCTGACCTCTGGCGTCCCGAAGTGCTGGCTTGCGACCCGCGGAGACTTCTCGGTGGCGAGCGAGAGAAGTCAATGGTGCTCGCACCGAATATGCTGGAGGAATCGTCGCTGTTGTCACCGCTGTTCGTCAAGGCCGGCGTCGCCAGTAGGACACTGCTCGTTGCGAGTTCGCGAAGCCGGTTCTGCTGCGCAA
Organism: Xylariomycetidae sp. FL0641; assembly: GCA_022376655.1. Classification (NCBI taxonomy): domain Eukaryota; kingdom Fungi; phylum Ascomycota; class Sordariomycetes; species Xylariomycetidae sp. FL0641. The sequence continues at coordinate 175,485 of JAJJKE010000020.1, forward strand.
CGTTCGGCCGATGCTTGCTGAACTTGTTGCCGATGATAGCACCCGTATGCGAGATCAGTGCCTTGATCACCCGAGACTTGAGCGCCAGGGCCAGGTCCAGGTTAGACCAGGTCTTGTTGCGATACTCGATCGTCGGCAAGCGGAAGACGAAGTCGTGGACGTCCTCGAGATTCCGATCTCCTTTGCCCTTGTAACTGAGACACAACACTACCGACGGCATTTTGATGTAGGCGAACGTCATGTAGCTGGACGCACGTGCCATCATCTTGGTCAGGTCATCCGACGGCTCTCCTTCCGAATTGCCCGACTTCCGGGGAAGAGCAAAACGCGTACCCTTCTTCTGGTCGCTGTTCGACGATACCGTCGCCGCTCTCTCGATACGAGTCTGCGGCTGTGGCGTATTGTTCGACCGGAGGGACTCATACGACGGTTTCTTGCTTACCGTCTTCGACCCGAATAAGCGGAAAGCCGGAGGACCTTCGGCCGAGTGAACGCTGAGGGTTTGGGGCTTCTCGGTCGCCTCCTCAACTGGCCGCGAGTCGAGGTTCATGGTCGGCCGGAGTCGCAGCTCAAGCGAACCTGCTCGAGTGGTGAAGGAAGGCGCCCGGTCGGATGCCGACGTGACCGGTCTTCCGGATCCCGACATCGATATCGAATCGGCCGCGTCCTCCTCCGCTTCCCCGGGCACAGCCGATCGCAGTATGAAGGGCGAGTCGCTCTGGCCTTGGTCGTTGGCCTCGCTGTCGCTCTTCATGCCAGGGAAGATGTACTCGAACAGCCGCTTGCCCACTTCGTGTTCCAACTGGATCCGCATCGGGTGTAGATTCACCTCGAAGTGGTCCATCACAGGTATACCGGCGATGGCTTCGAGCATGTGCCAGTACACGCGCACCATGTGCTTGTTGTTGGCCTCGCCAGTAGGCATCTTCTCCGCTTCATGATAAGGTGTGACCATCTCGGGATACGTCGCATCCGGCATCAGGTTCAGGCCCAAGATACTGCCGACCTGCATCAGATTGATGTGCGAACCGTCCGAGTTGTCGGTCCGGTCGTACTCGACATCCCGTAGCTGCATCTCGGCCAATGGCTCGTTGTTGTCACGCATCAGATGCCAGACGATCTCCCTTGCCGAGATCGTCCATTTCAACAGCGCGTTACTTTGCGACGTGGTGTCGTATTTCCGCTGGGATGTGGTGATGGCCTTCATCATGAAGAACAGCTCGTCTTCACAGGCTGCCAGGTCCCGTTCCAAGAGAAGCCTGTCCTCCCAGCCTTTCTTGTCCAGGTACTTCGAGTGTATCTGAAAGTGGCTTTTGATTTCCTCAAGCTGGCGGATGCGATCTTGCAGCTTGGTCACCATTTCCGGAGTGCCTCGCAGGTCGCTGAAATCCGAAGCCAACATGATCTTCTCTAGCCGCTCGTTCCTGGTCTTCTCGAGCGGCTCGCTGTACATGAGGAGGTCGAGCACGATGACGTACATGGCATAGTATTGTGACGAATTGCAGAGCGCCCGGGCTTGCGGGAACTCGACCCAGAGATTGTCCATTCGCGTCTCCGTGTTTTCCAGAGTCGGGCTGTCGTCCTCTTCCACGTGGTTGACCTCGTCGTTGTACTTGAGGCGGAGAGTATTGAACTTGTCGTATCGTAGCATGGCCGATGTTTTCTGTACCACTCGCTTGAACCCAAAGGGATCGGACTGGAAGTCGAACATGACTTCCATGGGGACCCAGGGAGGCCACGAGGACCCAGACGGCGTTCCGTACCGGTTGCCGGAATACATGGACAGGAGTCGACCCGAGAACCACTTTTGATGGGTCACGAAGAACTGCGCGCTGTCCATGCTAAGGAAAAACCTCCGCTGCACCAAACCGCTGACTTGGTCGGATAATCGGGCTTTCTCCATCACCTCGACCACTTTGAGTTCCATGCCCTTTCCGGTCACCAGGATCACGTGCTTCTTGTTTTTGTCGCTCTGGAGTTGAATCTGCGGCGCGATCAACCGCACGTGGAAACTGCTTTGGGGAGCAAACTCGTCGGCGATTCCGCTGGTAATGTCTTCCATGTGGGCATTGGCATTTCCCTCGGGTGCGTTCCCGTCTGCATTGACGTACTTCCTGCCATCCCTCAGGATCTGCTTGATGCGGTGCTCGATATCTGCATTGGCCTCGTCGGATTTCCGATCTCCCGTGGAATTCGCAGCATCGGGAGCCGGGCTTTGACTCGGCTTCCCATTCTGCTTGGCCTTCGACTGCTCTTCGACGATATCCAGGATGAACTTGACCGCCGGTCGAGACAAGTAGTACACGAAGCCTCTTCGCTGACTCACTTGGTGACTGTATCGCAGGATGATGTTTCGCAGCAAGTTGTTCCACTTGAGTTGCATGTTGTGGACGACGAATCGGTTCTTGAAGTCGCTCGCGAACTCGGCGCCCGACGGTACCTTGACTTTCCCTTCGCCTGTATCGATCCATGCCTCCTCGTTCTCTGCCTTCTCGGCCTGCTTCTTATGGTGGATGTTGAATTGCATCTGATCCAACATACCCTGCATGAACGTCTGTTTGTCGTGCAGGACGCCTGTATGCTTGTTGAGGGTCTCGTACTCTGCCTTCAAAGCAGGATCGTTCCCGTTGGCCCGTATCATGCGCAGCTCGGCCTCGCCAACATTGCGCACATTGAGCATGATTTGATCGTCCAATTGGTCCACGCGAGATTGGATGAGCAGCGATTGGACTCTCCTAGGGTCGTCATCCTGGCTCATACTGCAGAAGTGCGTGGGCTCGTCACCAAATGGGCTCGTACGGTCCGGATCCCCGTCTATCATTCCCCCAATGTCCGTTTGTCGGAAGTAAGTCACACGAGGCGCGTATGCCAGAGGCAAGATCTTCGTGTCCGGATTCGGTTCCGATGGGAGGATCCAGTCAAGCTCGACGAAATCGTCCATGTCGATCCAACTAAAATCGTGGTCAGGTATCGTGAAGTGCGAAAGATCGGTGCCGTCATCTTCCTGCTGGGTAATGAGAGTAGAAACTGAGTTTCTCTGTATAGCTTCCGTCGTTGTGCCCTTGATACTAGCAGATACGGCACGGACGTCCGCAGACAAGAGATCGAGCTGGGCGGCGTGAATCTTCATGCCAGTGGTCTTTCCCGTTGTTTTGTGGCCTAGGTCTCTGGTGTTGAACTCCTCACGACGTTGGTGTATATCGAGCATGAAGCTGTCGAACCTGACTTTGATACCCGTGGCGGAAACGGAGTCTTCGGAATAGTCTTCCGCATCTTTATGCTTATAAATGTGGCTGAGGAAAAGGGGGGCGAGAAGAATGTTGTACTTGATCGTGCCTAGGTGTCGTCCAAATTTCTTGCTGTTCTTTTCTCGACCAGGCCAGAGGGAGCCTTGACGAATTGGCAGAGACATGGGGGCACTGAAGAGCGACCACCAAGCAAAGAAGTGGGTAAAGAATCTGGGCGTCAAATGTACCGTGTTGTAGCTCTGGGAGGGCTGGTACTCAGGGCTCGTCCAGTCCCGGTTCACCGGTGCCTGTATCGCAATAGACAAGTGGATATGTTCGCTCCTGAATCCGCGGAAAGCGTCGTACGGCCGGCTATCCTCAAGCGCGTCGGCGTGGCCGGGCGCCTTGAGAACAACGTCGTAATGTGGCTTGAATTCGAAATTACGCTTGCCATCTTTGATGGTTCGTTCAAACACCAACCCTGCCATCACTTGGACATTGCCAGACAACTTCATGATTACCTTCTTGAAAGCGGCACCAGATTCATGACGATTGTCGCTGACCACGCTATCACCGTCGCCATTACTACGCGCCGCTTCTCTGACGTGGTGACTGTAGTCAGGAATGGCGAGAACGTATTCGCCACTGTCAACAGTCATGAACTGTTTCGGGTCATCCACTGTGTGAATGTCCCACCTGACATTGTTCCTCCAGCACATCAGGAAGCCGGCGCCATTGCCCGTAACTTGGTATGGATCTCTCGTCCCCTTCAAGGCAAAGTGGACATCGCCGTTTCCCTTCCAGGCGACTCGTACGCGTGAATGGAAGTTCAGTCTGATCTTGTCCCAGAAACCAACGCGATCAGACGGGTCAAGTTGCGGCTTGGTGAAGGATTCGATGACCATCATCATGTCTTGGACGGCCGGCTGGTAGGACGGACCCCACGTGATCTTGGTGGGATGAGCCGTGTTAAGATCCACGAACATTTCCGAATACGACTTGACCGGGCCGATCGTGCGCCGTACGTCGATGGCGAAGCTCCCATTGGGCGCTCCCGGCTCAAGGTTCACTGGAGGCGTGATCTGGACCCGTATTCGACGCATGGACTGGTTGCCGCGGAACTCCTCGGCGATAACGAAGTCCGTCTTCAAAGACATGGCTGGCAATCTTGAGGATTGGCCCTGCTTCAAGGCCGGTACATGAAGCAACGGAAGAGGGTAGTCGCGAAGAGTGACCCGGGCTTCGCTCATGTTGATCTGCACATTCATGGGTAGGAGCAGGGAGTACTTCATGTCCTTTGGCATCCCCTTCCCAACCCTGTGTAAAAAGTCGGGCAGGGCTTCCATGGGGAACGACGGCTTGTCGATCGTGACGTGTAGGTCCGTGATGACTGCTGCCATGAGTGCTGGCCGTTGGGGCACTTCAAGGATCTTTTCCGTATCTTCGAGATCATCCGGAAGGTGGTCGGGACCCCAGAACAGACCACGCAGCTCTTTCATACCGTTCCGTGCCATCACATAGTGACGATCAATACGCTTCTTCCAGCTCAGGGCATTATGCTCATTGAGCCTGTCTCGGGCTTCCTGGATAGAAACATGAGCCGTGCCACTCATGCCGCGCATAGATTCAGGGTCGTAACGAGGATTTCTGCCTCGAGGCTTTTCGCTCCGCGAACGGTGGGACCTCGTCTCGGGAAAAGAGCAATCCTCACTCCGACTTCGCCCATGAGAAGTCGGGACTCTTCCCCGGGTCATTACCGAGCGATTGCGGATTCGGCTGAACTCTTCCTCGCGGATTTTCTTCACTTTCACACGGAAGGCTTCTTCACGCGCAAGCCGTTGCAATTGCTCGACACGACCTGCCCGGTAGATCATGCCCAGTTTCCACTCAAACGCTCCGTCCTCGAGCTCGAACAACAGCGTGCGAGCCCTGAAAGACATCTTTGGTACTTGCTTGGGACCTTCTGGAGCCTTGTCAAGGATGTACTCATTGGTGCCAGTCTTAAAGCGATGATGGAGTTGCTCGGTGGCTTTGAGAACATTGATGAAGTTGTCAGATATCTTGTTGATGATCAGCTCGTGGGGAACTGCGATCCTCATCGCATCCGTCACCACATCAAACATTCTCTCGTCCTGAATACCACCAGCGGCTGTCTTTCGTCGAGATTCACGATAATCGAAACGGATTGTTTTGATACTCGCAATGCGAGCCCATACGCCATGCATGCGCGGGGCCTCTGCATAGAGACGCACTAGCTTGGCGGAGAAGAAAGGGGGAGACCATCTGTGACGTCCAGCTTCCAAGCTGTAGACTTGCAGCATCAGGGGAGGATCGTCGGGCATTTCTGCTTTGATCTGAACTAGCGCGGCCTTGAAATCAACGGTTACAAGTTCTCGTGGAAAACGGGGGAAGGGGTCTGCCTGATGGGCCGTGGGGAATTCGGGTGACCCGGGCGACCATATGGGAGACAGATGGTCCATTTGGGGGCTGGTGGGTGTCGCTGGCTGCGGTCCTCTCATGAAGGCCCGCCGCAGAACCATGACGGCAATGCCCGCCGAGTAATGCCGGAAAAGGGAGTATTGAACGAGCAGGGTCCGTATATGGGAGTGAACGTGAAGAATCGGATTATGGGCATCACTCGTCGTGGAGAGGGCAATTTCAAAGCGAGGCATGTGAACGAACGGCTCGACTTCCCATTTTCCAGGACCCTCGACCACGAAAGCTTCTAGTCCTCTTAGGTGGACAGCAATTCTTCGTCCATCCCCCTCAACCTGAGGCTTTCTCCGCGGGGAAGTGGAGCCGGAGAAGGCGCTGAGGAGTTCAGTTTCTGGGTGGAGAGATCGACTGGCAGCGCGTCTCCTCGAGGCTGGTCGATGTCGAACGTTGTCCAGCCTCTGGGCACGGTATTCTGTAGACCACGAGTCCACTTGGAGGACAACACCACGAGTGATGCTGGGGAAGTCATCGTCCACTCCAGTCACCTCGGCGCTGAAGTCGTCTACCTGGACGTTGAAATGAAGCAGCCATCCTGGCAGAGCCCGCAGGGCGTTCTGACTTGTCGCCGTCTTGGGCCTCGATCGCTTGTCCGGCTCCACCTTCAGCTTCAGTTGGCGAACAATCTGGCGCAGGCCCTTTGTTATTTCTGGGCGTGTCATACGAATGGCGAACGTCTGGACGTGTCCGCTTGCCACAACGTGGACATCTGGCGTGGCGGACAGCTGGATTTTCAGGTCGGAGGACTCGGTTTCCATCAAATCAAACCGGTCGCCCTGTGATGTCTGGTAGTAAAGATGGTGGGCCTGCATTCGCATGGACGACGCAAGAGAATAATGCATGTCCTCAACGGCGGAGTGAAAAGACTCGAGATCCAGCGAGATAGAGGAGATGGAGGAGATGATCAGGTCGAAATCATCCGGGTCGTCCGTCTTGTCCACCGGAGGTAATGCTATCCTGACCACGGGCTCGTGCATTGAGAATTTGATGTTAGCCTTGGGGAGCAAGCGTGAAATGAGCACGTGTTTGTCTTGAGCGTGTGACTTCCGTGCCTTCGGCTTCCGCCGGAGAATGGCCAGCAGAACGGGGAGGTGTTTCGGATCCAAGTCGACTGAGGGAGACGTAACAACCGAGTTGGCGAAGAGGATATTCGCGTTGCGCTCCTCAGCACTTCCTACGTCTGTCAACTCGACTGTCTTCGAAGGCAAGGTCGTCTTAACAGTGGTTGTAGCCATGGGTATGTATACCACCCTTTCAGGCTTGCCGCTTCCATCATCCAGCCCAATGGCGATGGATAGAGCCGCGGCCAGGGCTTCATGGGCAATGTCTTTGGAAGGGAAGTACATCCGGTGAGCTGGGGATTTCGGATCCAATCGATGAAGATCAATACCGACTTCTTTCATGGAAGCGTTGAGGAGCAGCGGGGCCCCAGCTGACCGTACTCCTTGGATCTTCTTGGTGAGGCCGACGAAGGATACGGCGAATTGGACTTCCTTGATACCGCGGAGGATGGAGCTCACGAACTCTTTTGAATCGGAGACCGTCTGCATCAGCTCCTGATCCGTGCTTCCGGGCTGATCGATTTCCTGTATCACCTTGTCCACCGAGACTTCGGCCGAACGGGGTTTTGTATAGCTGCTTCCCTGCCGTTGCTTGAACCCTTGGTATCGCTCAACACATGTGCGAACGTCGTCGTAGGGAATATGTACTCTGCCAAATTTGAGGGCTATGGCGGCATCATGAAGACCATCCAGGTTGTCGTACAAGAAGCCGTGGATATTCAGGGTTGCGCTGTCGAGGATCTCTACAGCCTCGGTGGCCTCTCCCCCTTTGGCCAGAAACAGAACGCTGCGCAAGGTCATGATCCATTCAGCGGACTGTGTCTGACGATGCCGGTCGGCCCTGGACTGGAAGAAGAAGCGCGCACGGTCAACCATACGATGGCGAGTATCGAGAGCTATCGTGAAACTGCCCACTTGCACCTTGCCGACATCGAGCACAGCCACGGTTGAGTCGGTTGCTACAACGTCGACCATGCGAAGCCAGCGAACGTTGCGATGTAGCCTCTTGATGCGCTCCTTGATCTTGGTCAACTGCCTCCAAGTAGCGCTCCGGGCCGTTTCAACGGAATTGGCCCGCCGCGGGGGAGGGCGCATAGGCGAGTCTTGCAGCTGGGCAGCAGCTCGTGGCATGTCGGACTTGCCATTCTCATGATCGGTGGGAGGCTCGGCCGAGGATTGTTTCTGTCCATCGAGGACCTTGGTGTCAACGGTGACGACCAACTCGCTGACGACTATACTGAGCCAGGTGGGCTGGGAGAAGGTCGGGCGGTGGAGGTTGAGGCCGAGGCCGCGAACTTCGATCTTGACGCCATCGCGGGGGGTGTAGGCGAGGCGGCGTAGGGAGAAGTAACCGACGCGCTGGATGGAGATGCCGGTGATGATGCGGAGGACGGCGAAGACGACAAAGGAGGAGAGATAGAGGAGGACAACGACGCCGAAGAGGAAGGACGGGTTGAAGAGGGCCATCGTTCCTGGTGTGAGTAAGTACCTGCCACCTCAGCCTCAAGCGAGGCGCGGGCCGCTCTGCTGACTTGTGGGAGAAGCCATTGTTAGCATCCTTCCGGAAAAGCAGGGCAAGGCAAGGCAACTCACATATTCACGTCCGGTCTGGGCAGTTCCTGCATCATCCGAGCTTCGAGGGCACACGGCGATCCATCTCTTTACTCATAGGTATTGGGATTCTTGCATATACAGCCGCCGACGCCGAGCTTCCGGGGTTGGTTGATAAGGGGTTTTGCTCCGCAGGCGGACGTGCGGGACAGCGGAGACGACACTGCTGGCGTCGATGGGGAGGCTGTAAAGGGGCGGGCGGCCAGAAGCAATGCCGCAGGTGCGTTTGGAGGAGGCAGCGTCGAGTAGTGCAGGTCAGCAGGTTGGTTGGTACGATCGTCGATTGTCGATTGTCGAGAAACCGACTGCAGCGTGCAGTGTGCAGCTTAGAGCCTCAAAGGTTCCTTCGTAGTTCGCCGGCCGGGCTGCCGAGTATGGCAGGTTGGGATTGGCAGGGGAAGCTCAGATTGGCTGCTAACAAGCCCGAAGTACCTACTGCAAGGGTCCAGCGCAGCTCTTTACGCTAACAAAGGACACTGTAGTACATAAAGTACTGGACCTAAGGTATGCACGTCACGCCCGATGGCCCCCAGTAATAACCTTAGGTGGACAGCCTACGGAAGTATTTACAGGAAGCCCGACTTCCTCATCTTAATGACAAAGGGACTTCGCCCACACCGAGATTTGTTGGTGTTCGCTCGCCGCCAATCTGTAGAAGGAAAAGACCAATTTTTTTTTTTTTTTTTTCCTTTCGATCTGCCCAACAAGTCGCGCGTGCGGCCTAGCCCCGGAGTGGTTCGGCAGCGCCCGCTCAGGATCACGCCAATCTCTTAGGTTAGTTCGGGATCTACGTCGGGGCAGGTCCAGGTAAGTAAGGTGCCGTATGTAGTAGGATGGGGTTTTCTCGAGTACCATTCCATGCCATCATCTCAGTACATACTTTACGGTACAGAACGAGCTTCCTTGTTCCCCGGTCCAGCCAAGGCCCAAAGAAGGTCTAGAAGAGAAGAAGAAGAAGATGGTCGGAGGCACCAGCAATTGCTTTTTTTATAGATTTCAACAGCACGGATACTTGCGCAGGGTATCATGACACCTCTTTACTCATCATCCTCGTCCTCATCCTCCTCCTTGGACGCCTTCGCCTCTGCTTTGCGCCTAGCCCACTCACTGGCCTTGGCGCTGACCTTCTCTCTGCTCTTCGCATCGCCGTTCTTCTCTTCCCACTCTGCCCATCGTCGGAACCACTTCTTCGCCGCCCGCGCCTTCAGTCCTTTTACCTTGGTCGCCCGCTCAAACACGTCCCGGACCACTGCCTTGTCGGCTCCAGGTACATCCTCATGGTCAAGTAGCTGATTCCAGAGATCAAATCTCTTGGGGAAGGTCGAGAGGAGGCCCTCAAACATCGTCCTACCCAGCTCCGGGTTCTTGTGCGGCGAAGTGAACTCCAAGGCGGCAAACTTGGTTATCAGGGGGAAGCGAGCATGGTTTGGTAATGCTTGCGTCGCACGAGGCAGCAATGCCCGCGCCCGCTCTGGCTCATTTTGCACCGCATGTAACCAGTGAGCATAGTTATACCATACTTCTGGGGATGTTGCACCGAATTTCTTGACAAGGGCTTGGAAAAGCTCGTCGGCTTTCTATTACTTGGTTAGCCGGTTTCCACATATGGCTCCGAGTTCTCAGGACTTGCCTTTGCTTTGCCCTCCTGGACATAGATGCTGATCAAGCGTTGGTATACTTCTTGTTGATCATTCACTTGGTAGGCGCGCTTGAAGACGTCTTCGACAGTCTCTTCACTCCCGAACCGAACTTCCAGATTGAGATAGGCAACCCAAACGTTCAGTTTTTCCGTCTCTTCGGAGCTGCTTATGGTGCTAATAGCACGCTCAGCCACCTCGCGAGCTTTCGCAAGCTCACTGACCTGCATTTGAAGAGCCATATACTCTATCCAAAGGGACGATGAGTTGGGTTGCCGATTCAAGAGTCGCTCGTAATCGACGGCTGTCCGTGGACCGAAAGCGTCGAGATCGCCACTCTTGTCCTCCTGGATCTGTGGCTTCCGCCGTTTCTTCTTTCTCTCTGAAGCTGCCGCTAGGTCTTGATCGGCGTCTTCCGTAGCGTTGTTGGCACTGTCCAGGGTATTCGCTGACCAATCGAAACCACCAGCATCCAGGGCATCGACATCACCGTCTGCGCCATCTTTCATCTCCGTATCCTCGTCATCGGAGTCATTGTCGGTGCCCTTGATTGTTACCGCGTTGTCGGCATCTTCCATCTCGTCGTCCTCATCAGACCCACTGTCATCGCCAAGGAGAGTAACACCGGCATCGTCCTCGTCTTGGTCAGTGTCATCAGCGTCCATGTCACTGTCAGCGTCCTCCAGGTAGGACGGCTTGAGCCCCAGGCTGATTCGCTTTTTCTGCTTGTCGACATTCAAGACGATAGCCTTCACGGCATCGCCTTCACTGAGGAGCTTCCGAGCGTCATCGACTGGCTTTTCGGCCAATTCACTTCGATGGCACAGCCCGCTGACATTCGCCGACCCATCAATGAGGATGAAGGCACCAAAGTCCTCGACTTTTCGGACCTTGCCTGTGACGATCTGGCCCTTGGTAAAGTCGTGATAGTTGGTCAGCGGAACGAAGTCTTTTTCCACCACCGACGCCTTGAGGCTCATTTGGACCTGGCCTGTAGCAGTATCGATGGCTACGATCCGGCCCTTGACGAGCTGATCGATTTGGAATTCGTCCTTCCAGTCTTTAAGAAACCTGTCTGAGAGGTCTGCTATCTTGACCATTGCTGTGACATTACCGCCCAGGCCAACAAAGACACCCTTGTCAGCAACGTTTTTGACGAAGCCGCGTACCACATCCCCAACATTGAGTTGGGACAGAGTAGTGATCTCCCGATCCTTAACAGGTAGGGAAGAGCTCAGAACCCTCGAAGGTCGCATGGACAGCCGAAGTTTCTTGTTGCTCTTATCCATGTCAACGACAGAAACTCGGACCACGCTGTATTTGCTGAAAGACAACGTGTTGGCTTCGTTGTAGTCGTCACAAAGATCTATCAGGTGGACAGGACCGGAAACCGTATCGCTTAGTTGCACCATGACCTGTCGCTCGTTGACCTTGGTGATTCTGCCCGGAAGTACCATGTTTTGCTTGACGTTGTCCCAGGTGAGCTTTGTGGCTGAATCGGGGGTACGGGCAGACAAGTTCAGATGGCCTTCTGTTGGATTCACCGCCAAAACGTAACATTGCAGCGCTGAGCCTACTGGGAAATGCGCCGACAGATTCTCAAGCTGAGACACATCATCGGTTATATCCAGGTCGTTGATTCTGCCGCGCACGTTCGGCGATAAACTGACCCAGAGAGATTTCTGCTGGATGTTGTTCACGAAGCCAAGGTAATTGGAGCCAACTCTCAATTGGTCCAGGGACAGTGGTTTCGGGGCATCTCCTTTCAGGTCGCTTGGTTTTGTGGACAATTCCAGTACCGAGTGGGTGGAACGATGGCTGATAGGGAGGAAGAGATGGGTCTTTGCATCATGCACGCCCAACACTCGCACGTCGATTACCTGGTTTGCGCGGAACTTCTTCAATGGGGCTTTCGGGTTTGGGATACTCTCCCAACTGTCAAAGACTTGGGAGATGTCGACCCGGCCTTGGAGGTTGTCGGCCAACTTCACATTCAGTTGGGTGTTCCTGACCTTCGAGATTTTGGCTTTCGTCACCTTACCGACGAAGACATCATCTAAAGAGGCAATGGTTGCGTCAACGGGGTTCTCGATGTTTGGTGCCGCGGCAGTTGATCGGGCGTCTTTATCTCCCAAGGTAGGCGAGGCCACGACGATCCGCCCATTGTCCCGGTCAATAGAGTCGATCTTCACGTCCAATGACTCGTACTTCTTCAAGCCAAAGTCCGGCTTCTGCTGATCTTCTCGGCTCATCTTTGACTTGGGTAACAGGGCTGTAAGTTGACCGGCGAACTGTACGAAAACAGCAGTGACAGTGATGTTCCTGACGAAGCTTTGCCTTATCTCCCCTATTCGGGCATGCTCGAGAGACGTCAGGAGTCTTCCTTCTTTGCTAGCTTTGACGAGACTTGGTTTTTTCGATAATGCGATGTACCGGCGGCCGTCATGCTTGTCCAGAACCATAAGGTCGTTTAGAGTCTGCCCCACGCGAATACCTTTCAGGGCAGACTGGCATTTGTTAGGCCGGTCGGCTAGATGTCCGGCTACCAACGATGCTTTGAGGGAATTGTCGACCAGTTCAAGGAATACATCATCCTCGGTCTTTTGTACGACCTTGGCCGATACAATATCACCCAACTGCAGATTTCGGAGGGCATTCTGCTTCTCAATGCCAAAAGCAGCTGGGTCCTTGCACGAAACGAAGAGCTTTTGCGCCTCAACATCGACGTTTAAGATATGCACACCGACGACTTGACCGACGCGAAAGTGCTCCTTGGGGTCACGGATGTAGGCCTCACTCATCTCTGAGACTGGCAAGAAGCCCCGCAAAGTCCCGTAGAACTGCACAATAGCACCGTTGTCAAGTACCTTGACAATAGTACCAGGAGTCTGCATGCCAACGACAACCTCATCGTAAGCCTGCAGGGGTGCAGCGTCAGAGTTCACCAGTGTCTTCTTGAGGGTGAGCTTGACTTGGCGCTTGACCAGGTCTTTGGAAAGTACCCGGGCCTTGACCTTCAAGCCCTCACGAAACTTTTTCTCCGGATGCTGCAGCCGGATGTCGGCCATGTGCATTTCTGGTACGAAGCCGTGAATGCCTTCGGCCAGTTTCAATAGCAGGCCACTGACTCCATCCTGGTTGACCATGATTTTCTCAACCTCGCCGTTGACAACACCACCGACAGGGACATCTTCAATGCGAAGAAAAGGCTGCTGCAGTACGCTCTGCTGGAAAGAAAGACTGAACATGCCATCGAGCGCATTGTAGCCGGTCACGCGGCCGCGGTGTACTGAGCCTAATTTGAACGGACCAGAAGACTCAGACAGCATGTCGACCTTGCCGTCCTTGAGTCGAGAGATGTGAACAAATCCAGGCACCCCTTCCACGCCTACATCGACGAAGACACCAACATCGGGCTCAATCTTGGTAACAGTGCATTGTTCCGCGACCGAGGATATTGGGAGCAAGTCCAAGGGCGACTTATCCGTCCCCACTCGCTTGGATTGCAAAGACAGCACGTGGTCTAGGAAAGACACTCCCAGTTTCGGTTCTTTGGAGGCCGGGAAGTTGCAGATAACCCGTGCCTTGACCTTCTTTCCCACCTTGTACTTCAACTCCAGGTCCAAAGCTTTGGGACCCAGACCGGAATGTACCAGGTCAGCCGTGGCATCCAGTGAGCCCAAAATCTTCCCACAGAGTCCACGGCTGGTGATGTCTGAGATCATGAGTTCCACGGCAGATCCTGGGACGAACGTGTTGATGGTGGTGGCTTCCGACGCAAAATTCTGTACTTTCCCGAGCTTGTTCTGCAGAGTGGTCAACTGCGCGACTTTGCCGTTGCCTTTTTTCCCTGTGGCTAAGCAAAGAACGACAGAACCCGGCTGCAATGGAGCGTACGAGGGGTCGAGCTCCTTGAGAGGAAGAAAGCCCCCGAGCTTCGATTCAGAGAGACCTAGATCCATGACAAAGCCATGGTCTTCCACACTAGTGACAGCGGCCATCACAGTACTGTTCTCGACAATCTCCCGGTCGGATAAGCCCGAATTGGCGTGGTCGGGTCGCAGTGACAACTCGATGCGGTGCTTCGGTTTCGTGGCGGTGGCGGACGATTCTTCGAGGGTTGAGACGACATAAGCGCGGAGGAATTGACCGATTTTGAATAGTTCTTTCAGATCCACGCTATCCGTATCATCTTCTGCCTCCTCGGCTTCTGCTTCAGCTGCGAGTCTGTCGCTCAGGACATCGGAGATTGAAGTGATCGAAACATGGCCAACCAAATTGTTCGGTAGCGCTAGCACAATGTCCAAACTGTTGATTTCGGTGACCTGGCCCAGCACCAATGAACCCTTCACGAGTCGCTGGTCATGGGGTTAGACCAACAAATTCCAGCAAGCAAAGTGTTCGTCCACATACCTGGTAATTGAGCCCCTCGACTCTGACAACTTCTTCGCCAGGCTGAGAAGCAGATTGCTTGCCGCTCTTGGTCGACTTCGCCTTCTTCTTCTTGCTGCCCTTGTCTGTCTTTTTGTCACCCTGCCCGGCTTCCTGCTCGAATAAGACATCTTGCTTTGCCTGAAGGGAAATTTGCTTCTGTTCGAGTGGCGACAAGATGCTGCCACCTCCACGGGGGAAGAGAGGCTCCTCTTCCTTCAAGCGCGAAATGGTAGGGCCTGTGGCCGCCTTCGACTCGGAAGATTTGGATGCTTTTGGGGGGTTTGCATCGTTCTTGGAAGGCTTCTGATCGGATTTGGATCTCTTCGGGGATTTGGCGGCGTTTGCGCCCGCTGGGGCGTCCTTTCTCTTCTGGCCGCTCATTGTACCATGACGAACGCGCGCTCTGTCCAGTAGAGTAGGTACCGAAGCGTGCTCTTGGGATGGTGGGATTTATTAATGCGATGCGAGGAGTGGGCAGGGTCTGAACTTTTTTCTGAGTTGCGACTTATCGATAAGGATATGCTTCACTAGCTGCGCTTGATGGGGATTAGTGGCTTGGCATGCTTGAGCAATCTCCACATGCATGTGGTTTCTGATCTGGCCCGTCTTGCCCGTGTCAGGGTGAGGGGCGCGAGTTGAGCTAAGGTAACCTTGGGAAGGTACTGACAGTGAGGCGGGGGTCACCGTGCACAGGGGTGCTGGCGGTGTCCAGCGCTGTCAGCGTCATAGCAGCGGCACCCTGACCTGCCTGACCTCCCAAGCCTCTGCGGACCTGCCGTCACGCTGTCACAGGTGTTTACCAGGCGGGCCAGGCACCCAGGGCATCATCCCTTTCAACCAAAGTAATCAACTGCAGCCTCGGCTGAAAACAAGGCCTACCTAGTCCCTTTGCCGTAGGTGACTGAAGAGGTTGTTATTCCTCGGATCTAGTGACTGCGTTGCCATACTCACTCCATGGAGACTACCAAAGAGAGACCGCGAACATAACCATGGGTTCCCGGAAGCGAGCGAGACCGAATCCCTTGTCCGAAGAGAGCGCTCACAACTCGTCTACCACCCTACCATCCCAAGGACGCAACGACGCTGGGGATCAGGGCAGGCCGTCAGCGAAGCGCCAGGACTCGGGAGCAACTACCAACAACAACGACAACAACGACAACAACGACAGTCAGGTCTGGCACCTACACCCACCATGCGCTCCCCGATGAGATCTGTTAGCTGACTGGATCTCTGTAGGTTCGAAAGTCTCGAAGCTGGTATGGCTCCTGGCCACGGATCCCAAAATCGTCCGCCTCTACATCAATAGCCCGCGAAAATATCATGGGTGGAAGCATGCGAGGCGGCTCTGCCTCCGACCTCAACCGCTATGATACAAAGAAGGCCGAAAGTACTACCGACTCTGATACTCTGTCTACCAAGACCCTTCCCAAGATTTCAGAATCGGAAACACAGCCCAAATCGTCCGGCAGGTCCAGCTCGCCAACAAAACCACAAGACCCGAGAGCCCCTGGTGCTGATGTTGGGGGTGCTGTTGGTGATGGTAATGTTGATGGCGATGAGGGATCGCGAATAGATGGGCAGGCTTCCGACCCGCCCAAGATACAAACCAGTCTGGAGGGAACAGAGGGAATGTCTACATCCTCAGGCTGGTTGATGTCCTGGTTCAGTAGACCGACAATCCCCGAGACAGCTACAACTCCTACCCAGCATGCCAATGCGGATCCCCCCAAAGAACCAGAGGTCGTCCCATCTGAACAGCTTGATCAAGTCCTAGAGCCGCCAAGTAAACCCAACCCAACTCCCGAGGAGGTCCCGGCCGCGAGATCAACAAGTTCCTGGTTTGGGCTTTGGCCAGGCTCCTCAGCGCCCGTGGCACAGGGAGACACGGAACGTGCCAAAAAGGAGCATACCGCATCCGATGGAGACCAAGATGTAACCATGCAAGAACCAGCTGCCCCTACACCCCAGTCTCTCGATACAACTCAGCCATCGGCCGGATCGACTTGGGCCTTCTGGTCCCGGGATGATACAGGCTCGAAAGACAAGCCTCAGAGTGTCAGCGTGCAGGAGTCTGGTGAACTGGCTGTGATAGGTGATGGCTCGGAAGCCAGTCCACGGAGGGCCGCCGGCGTTGAAGTCGATCAACGGCCATCTTCCATCAAAAGTGCTCCTGTCAAGGTTGCCAAGGAACTGTCGGCTCGAGCAAGCCTTTCGAAGAGGCGTAAAGGGACCCGACAGAGATCTGTGGAGATTAGCGAATCATCTCCTTCGAGACCGAGTACACCGCAAACGGAGACAGTGCAATCCAAACCTACTACTCCTACTTCCATCAAGACCACCCCGCAGAACCTCCTCCTGCCATCGTTCAGGAACACCTATCGACTGAAGGAGAACCCGTCTATTATCAAGCAGATTGCACAGCTCTTGCTGCGGACCCAACAGCCCTCTGCCAACCACGTCTTCGTCGCGAAGGAGCTTCCCAAAGTCAAGAAAGCCATAGCTATCGGCGTACATGGCTTGTTCCCGGCTACGTACCTCCGTCCCATGATAGGACAGCCTACTGGCACATCGATACGTTTCGCCCAGCACTGCGCCGAGGCAATACGGAAATGGACTGACAGCCATGGCTACGGCGATTGTGAGATCGAAAAGGTAGCATTAGAGGGCGAGGGGAAGATTGGGGAGCGAGTCGACAACCTCTGGAAACTCCTCCTCAACTGGATAGAGCATATCCGCAAAGCGGATCTCATTATGGTGGCTTGCCATTCTCAAGGCGTTCCGGTCAGCTTGATGCTCTTGGCCAAGCTAATAGATCTCGGGATTATCACGAACGCGCGAATCGGCGTTTGCGCAATGGGTAAGTCGACTCGGCTTCACAGAGGGTTCTAATGCTTACTGACTCACCTGACTCAGCCGGCGTGTCGCTTGGCCCCTTTCCGGACTACAAATCGGGTATGGGGATCTTGATGGGTTCCGCTGCCGAATTGTGGCAGTTCGCAGACCCAGAAAGTGAAGTGTCCCAAAAATACGAGCGTGCGCTGGAGACTGTGGTCAACTACGGGACACGCATTACGGTGAGCACGGCCTGCCTGCTAGGGTTCCACGCTCTGTGAACTGACCTTGTGTAGTACGTTGGCAGTATCGACGACCAGTTGGTACCCCTAGAATCAGCGGTGTATTCACCTGCGTCGCATCCTTACATCTACCGGGCCGTGTTCATAGACGGACGGATACATGCCCCTGACTTCATCGCCCATCTTGTGGGCTTCGCTCTTAAACTTCGGAACCTGGGCATTTCGGATCACGGGCTCATTCGGGAGCTTTCCGTGCCTCTAGCAGGTAGCCTCTACTCTGGAGAAGGCCATTCGAGGTTGTACGATGACCCACAGGTTTACGAGTAAGTCCACGATTCCTGCGTCGAAAGGATCGCTTGGGCACAACGCTGATGTTCTGTAGCTTGGCCATCTCACACGCTTTGGAGACCACCAGTGTAGCGGGCATCCCTTGCAGCATCCGGAGGCACGAAGGACTGGGCAACCCTAATCCTTACGTGTTGCCCTGGATCATGCGGGGTCTGCTTGAAGAAGAGTTCGTGAAGACGGAGCTGTACTCGGAGACAGCAGAATTACTTAGGCAGTTTGATGACTGGACCCCCACTACCAAGGCACTAAAGGATGTCAAGTACAGACTGGAGGCTGTCAGGTCCAAGCTGTAACGCTCTGTTTTCCTTTGCAAGGCGTTGTCGGTCGAGGCGGGAATAGGCGGTTTACGAGATTCGTGCATAGAGCATACAGGGTCGGCGTCCATCTGGGACGCTTTTTGTTGACCGTTAGACAAATACCCTTTGGAGGGGTCGGAGTTGGTTTGAGACATACCTGTGAACTCTTAAATAATTACCTAGCTTGTGCATATACGATATATAAGGTACATACATACATACACACATACCTGAGGTGCGGGACGTTTTCCGAAAGTGGCGATTTTCTTTCACACGTCGGGTGTGTTCTGACGTAGATGTGTTGGAGAGAGGCTGACCGACATGTAAGTGACCAGTTTGCCACGATGATGAAACCAAGCAAGTGCGAACTCGAGGTCGTACGTACGGCGTCCTGCGACCGTATCTTTGAGCCAAATCGACGTACAGATCGCGCGCGGCCAGGTCCTTCAACAGCCAGCACGGGAAGCTTCAACAGCCAGCACGGGAAGCTCCCTAGAGCTGCGCAATAGGCCGGTGGAGGAGATAAATATCCTACCATCTTCCTGGTTAAATACGAACTCCACAAAGTCGCGAGGCGATGGTTTGGGTCAAGGTAAATTAAGTCTTCTTTTTTGACTAAGTACTTTGAACTGATGTATCTCTTTCCCTCCAGGTCTCCTTCCTCCTCTCCCTCGGCGCTTAAACCCCGAGGGTTCTGGTCTCCTAATGCTTGAATTTGTACAGTGAAGACGGGTCCACCGTACACGCCTACGATTCGCCTGTATTTGAGGCGAGTAGTAGGTAGCTGTAACTGGCAAGCGCATGCATGGTAAACCCCGTCTCTGTAGATGCCTCCTCATATCCGTCATACATCATCCCCAGAGAAATAAGGAAAAGGTGTTCCGATAGGATATTATGAGCCCCCCACAAGGGAGGGGAGGCTTGCTTGCCGTGTGTTCCGTCCAGCCTGCCTTTTTTTGTATTCCGAACCCGATGATACACTTGTGCGCGCGTGTGGCGATCCGTTGTTGTTTCGGCGCCTGATGAGCTGTCGCCCGCCCCCGCACTGCTCAGTTGCCTGCCGCCCCGATAGTCTATGTGGGAAATCAAAATGCAAACGCGGCGGAAGAGAAAATGTCTTCCGTAAACAGACTCGGTGTGTCGCGCGCTCCTGCGGTATCGACGTCTATGATGGCAAACACAGGGAATTTTTTGGCTCGACCGGGCGCCCAGCTAGAATACAGTTGTGGATGTAAAAAACAATGAAATGACGAAGGCACGTCTTGACGTGGGTGGTAGGTATTGTAACAAGGGAATTTTGATGGGGTGCGACGCCAGTAGTAGACTGACGCAAAGGAAGGTCTTGCAACGACGGATTTACTGTCGCGAATTAACTTGTGGGAAAAGGGCGAACTGAGGAGTGCCGTTCTTGATACTTCGGCTGCTCGTCCTGGCTCGGCGACGGGTGAGGGGGATCTCCTGGCTAGCGTCCGACTCTGCTTGCGTGGCCGCGCCGGCCTGGGACTTGAAGAGGAGGTTTGCGTCCGACTGTGCCCTGAAGTGGGATGGTCCCTCGCGGCTCGACACGGTGATGGCTTCGGTCTCGGGAAGGGTGACCATGGCGGGTTGTTGCGTCGGCGAAAGCTCGAGGTCGACGGGCGGTTTGGCCGCTCCCGTGTCGCCGTGGATTTGCCAACTCGAGGTGCTGCTCCGAGTCCAGCGGGTGAAAGCCGTCGACGTGGAGGCTGCAGACTGATGGCGGCTGGCTGCCAAAGCCGACCCGTACAGCGCCGAATCGGTCGTCGAGGCACTGGACCGCGCGTGCGAGGCGACACTTGACTTTCTGTACCGTCCATTCTGCTCCTCGCAGAGCGCATTAACGTACCCGTCCTCGGGCTCTTCTTCGTTCAGCCGTTCTCTTTCATACTGCAGCATCTGTTGGTGGTAATCTTGCGGTATCAACAGAGAAGGCGACAGGTGGAACCCCTGCTCCTTGTAGCTCGAACTAGCGGAGATGGACTGCTTGCCTCCGCGCTGCCAATGGGCCGAGCTGTCACGTCTTGGGAGAGAGAAGTTAGAAGCGGCTGGCGGCGATACGATGCCTGGGGTCAGAGCCTCGTGCTGTGCTTCGTGCGACGTCTGACTCGCGGGACTTAGACCGGGGACATCCGCGCTGCCGGGAGTAAGCAGCTCCGAAGAAGCTATCCTCATGTCCGCCTTGGGCATCATGCCATCGTAAGCAATCCCGGGAATGTTTTGCCGAGCAAGGTCGCTGGTCAGGTCGCAGGAGGGTCGCTCCCAGGCGTAGTCACAATCCGCTTCAGCGGCATGGTCGTAACAGTAGTCGATGTCATCTTCCCAGCTGAACCGTAGTGTATCGTCCGGGGTAGCTTCTTCATCGATGCTCGAGTGCAACATGCGCTGGGCAATAGCCTGGTTGAAATGACCCAGAGTCTCGGATGCATTGCTTATTGGGCGCTGTGAAGCATAGTGAAAGGGCATGTTCCGGAGCATGGGCACAGAAGTGCTGCCTCTGAGAGCTGATGAACTGCTGGTAATGCTCATCCGAGGCGGGCGTGTGACCGTGTGGCTTTCCTCCTCCTCTGGCACATCAGGTAACGGGTATGCAGCGTTGGCCAGAGGCCAGGCAACTTCGTCAGGTGTCGAGATCGCGTGGGAGAAGCCGTCCATGTCCATGGGGTTGCCCACTTCCGACTGGGGCGTCGAGGCGACTGAAGCTGGTGGTGATTGGACCCCGGGAAACGATGGAAGCCTGAACGACTGGGCGGTGCGGGAAGATGACCGTTGACTCGAGAAGACGTCCGCTCCGTCAGACCATAGCGAGCCCATGCTTGATTTCCTCGGGGGCGGAGCCATAGGCGACGAGTGCTGGGCCGGCGGGCTCCGTGGCGGTCGAGCTGGCGGGCTCCGAGGCGGTCGAGGCGGTGCCCAAGGGATTCTTTCCTGTGACAACTGTCCCGAGGTCCTCCTTGGGCTCAATGGCGACGGCGGAAGGCTATTCTCACGCTGCGGCGCCACGCTGGTATCCAAGGTGAAAGTTTCCTTGAAGCCCGCGAAGGGCAATGGCTCTTCGGCCTGGGCAGTGCATACGGACGCATTCGTGGTAGCCCGCGATCGTCCAGTCCGCTCATCGTCGGGTAGGTCTTCCTTGGGAGTATGGTAGACGTGCTGGAAGTCGTAAGGCCCGGAAATGTTCAGTCTTTTCTGGGGTATTTCAGCTTCCGTTTTCCTCCGTCGCGAGAACATGTTTTGTATGAAGTGCTGCTGCTTGGGTACGGCCATAGCAGTCTCCATCGGTGTTTCGGCGAAGGACAGCATTGAGCTGTTCGAGGACCCTTGATCAGTATGTTCCCTCCGCAGCTTGGGCCGCCGATTAAGAATCTTCTTCCCGAAGCTCTGGACGCTTTCAGGACGCTCGCGTGTTGCTGAACGTTCGCGTGTTGCCGAGTTTCGAGACGGGTGTCGTGAAAGGCTCAGGCTCTCCAGACTACGTTCCCAACTGGAGCGCCGGTCTGGAGTACTAGACCGAAGGGAGGAAGAACCAGATGACGAGGTGAGTCCGCTGCGGTGCTTTTCTCTGGCAATTCTCTCCATGGCGGGCTGCTGCTGCTGCTGCTTGGCCTGTTTGGCGAACGCTCGGATTCGCTCAGACTCTGGTGGGTAGTCGATCGCTGGCCCAAAGGGATCGGCGCTTTCCGGCGCAGTGTTCAGGTTCAGTGGCACATTAGGTGTGCTTAGGGCGCGAGTGGCCTTGCTGCTGGGGAATGAGGGAGGTGAGGGCATGTCGACGACGTACAGAGGTCAAAAGACCGTCGAGTTTAGGGAAAGAGTTAAAGTCAAGCTTCGAGAGGGCCTAGCGGGAACACCAACGGCGACCGCTCCAACGATCGTGGGGATGCTATCGTGGAGAGCTCCTCGAACGACGTCCTCGCCCCGAACTGTAAAGAACACAAGAGCTGTGGGGTGACGGGTGACCGACACGGGCGCGGTCCGGGACTGGAAACCGTGTGTATATAAAAAGACCGAATTATTGGCCTGGCCCGCGGGTCATTGGCCTACGGTACCCCTGTGCGCCTCTGCCCGTGTGCCCGTTTATGCGAATGCACCCAAGAGCCCAGTCGGGATGGTTAGCAGGGGACGGGGGACGCTCTGGACAGGGGGAGGACAGTCGTCGGTAAAAGTGGAAAGGGATCCTATTTTTTGCTGTGCCCTTCACTAATGGTGAATCCCGGAGAACCAGGCAGATTGACCTCGCTTGTCGGCTCAATGGGTGAATCCAGAGACACGGGCAAGACGGGGTTGGCAGTGAGTGACGGTTGTTCAGTTGCTGGTTGCTGGAGCTCTTTCCGATGACGACTTGCTCGAGAGATTCAGCGTTATGATCCGGTTGCTGCTATTCTTCTTCGTTATGTTATGCCGGCAGGTCGGACTGCATGAAAACGTGGAGAAGGTCAGAACGTGAGCGCAATAAGCGAGGGTGAGACGTCGATGCTCCTGCTATTCCTCCTCCAATGGTTCTCTTGGCCGTCTGGGAATGAATTGGCCAATCGTCACAGGCTGATGGGTGGGCGTGTCGTAGTATTCCTGCGCGTCGAAGTGCTGGCCGGATCAAGCTGCCTCTATCAGAATACTACGCCGAAGGAAGGCAGTTTTCAGACGACGAAGAAAAGCAACGTCAGCGGGCTGGCGGATGGCGTTTCTGGTGTCGATGGAGTTTATAATGCCAACCAGTGCCGTTGGTGAACAGGTGAATGAAGCGTTCGCCTGCCCAATGTCCCTGGAAAGATTGGAAACAGGTCAGTACAAGGTAAGTAATGTTGGAAGGTATCGAATACGGAAGAGTGCTGTGGAGGAGGGGGGCACGCTCCTGACCAACCTGGCGACGACTTCGTCCCAGTCAGGCTCTGGTCTGCCGGAGTTGGCCACGAGAGGCCGGCTGTCTCTTGCGTGCTCTTCAAGGACTAGCAAGGACCCTGGCTGCCCACTGGGGACGATCGCACGCAGCGGGCGAGGAGCCTTGGAAGCCCAGGATTGCCCTGTCCCCCACTTGATGGACAAATCCCTGTTGCACGACAGGGCAAGAGGGCCCGCCGGGCAGCAGGCAAGGCAGGCAAGCCAAGCATGCGGTTGCAAGGCGTGGTTGCGTCGTTGCGTGGTAACAGCCGCGATGGAGGAGTTGTGCTTCGAGGGCCAGAGGGGTCGAGAGGGTCAAGTAACCCCAGACGATGGATACATAAGGTAGTCCCGTAATCCCGTAACCCGCCCTCCGATGGACGCCGACGGGCGAGGTTGGCACCCCGAGGCGCTGCCAAAATCCCCAATACGGCAGTACGTAAGGTACTTACAGAAAACGGATGCCTCCTGCGGCTTACGTGGAGTTGCGCGCGAAAGGAAGTAATAAGTGATGTTGGGAAGGGAAGCGGTTCGATATCGACCCAGATGCTGACGGTTGCAGGATCCAGCCCGGAAGGGTCTGCAGTCTGCTATTCGTTCGCGCTCCTGTTTGTACGGGGCAACTATTGCCAATTGCTTTTTGGAGGTATCTAAGCGGTTGGCAGTTCCCAGTCTGGGTCCCGGTCCCTTCGATCAGCCTCGATCAACGAGAAACGGTAACTGCCCGACTTGGTGAGGGTCGCGGTTGCTGGTCACAACTGTCGATGGGGGTGGAGTTGTCGGTCAGCCGGGGGCCCTGACTTATTATGCAGGTACAGTAGACAGAGGATTCGAGCTGAGGACCTTGGCCGATGGATGACATGTGCAGCCTTAAACGTCTGACTCTGGTGTGATATCGGGAATCTGGATCTGAATGAAGGCGAAGGCTGTCAAAGCCGTAACGGTAAACGGGGGAACGAACAAAAGAGACATGGATCGCAAGTCGAGTAGAAGCACACGCCTCGTTGCCCCTAGGCATCGATCCTCCTCTTTATTATTATTGTTACATATTCCCCTTCCGTACCAAACCACGGTCCACGGTCCACGGTTCACGGTTCACGGTCCACGGTCCAAGGCCCAGGGCGAAGAAGGGCGCCAGCGAGATTCGGCAGCCAAGTGCCAAACACTGGGCTATTCTGGGACGACAAGCCAGGCGTTCTAGGTTGGCCTTGGTTGGCCTTGGTTGGCCTCGTGGTTCCACTGACAGGACCAACCGTGCGAGAGTCCATCGTGGGCTCTGCATCTGTACTTTCCTTTAGGTACAGACGCTGCTTGCTTATACGGGAAGGTAGGCCCTGGAAGGGGAAGAGAAGCTAAGGGAGGAAAGGGAGGCGGCGGGAAGGGAAGGATCCCTTTGGACGAACCGCTTCTACGCACACACGTGAGGGCCGCTAGCAGACTGGGGCCGTCCTCGTTCTGGAGAGGCGTTCTTCGTAGGGAATTGCAAGGCTACCTTACCACATGGCGCTATCCACCACTTGGGACGGGGCCTGGAAGTGCTAGGCTGCGAGAGGCATCGGCTCGTCCGCGCGCTGCTGCGCTAATAATACGAAATGCTGGTGGGCTTAGGGGCCGGTGCGCCCGCAAGGGTTGCGATCATCGAGCTTGGTCCTGAACAGGAGAAATGATTCAATTTCCAGTCATTGCCAGCGTCCTGTCCGTCTCTAGTCCGTCGCAGACGGCGAGGAGGACCCTTTTTCGTTCTTTCATTGTTTCATTTCGCGGCAGTGTTGCACCCCGAGATCTCGACTTTCTAGAAAGACGCGTACCTACTTTACCTATGTAGGTTACTTCCTTAGGTAGCTGAGAGTCGTCGGCATCGGCACACCGCTAACTTGTTTTTTAGGTATTAGCAGGCTGGAGGGGAGTTGAGAATCGGGAGCAGGTTAGTAGACTAGCAGTAGTGGTCTAATGGTCTTGGGCAATTGAAATGCCCTGAGGGTCTGTCCGGTGGTTCCCGGTCGGGAGTCGGGACTCTGGTTGGGCTGGCAATGGTGGAGTTCGCCCACAACGTCCTCCTCTCTTCTGAGACGCCGCGTGTATCTCTGCAGGGACACACTGCCGTCACGGGCGGTACTGTGGTACGCATTCAAGCGCACTCTATCACATACGCATCCGAGGGCACCGTAGGCACCCACGCGACAGCTGGCAAGTTCCCTTGGTTCCCTGGGGGAGCTCGTACTGTGGGCGCCTGTTTGCCAGCGCAGTCGTCGTCGTCGTCGTGGTCACGTCGAGAGGCGCGTGCATACTAGCGCGGTGCCCGTCACGAACGCCGGCCCCGGTGCTCCTGAAGCCTGAAGCCTGAAGCCCTCAAAAAGTTCCGAATAGGGCAACAAGCTATCCGTACAGCGAAGAGGTTAGCCGATCACTGCCCTTGCCCCACCAAAAGGCTGCTTCCGAGAGGCTGTCCTAGCTTCGTCATCTACGGTAGGTACACTGCCCCAGCAAAAGTCTCCGCCCGGGTCACCCTCGAGCACCTATTCACTCATAAACACCCCTTGATTTAACAAATCATAAAAAAACAACCATTTAATCTATAGCTATAAAACATGCACCGTTTAAATTGCCGGTTAATGGTTTATATACCAGTCTTTTACTTTTTTTCTTTTTTAATAACTTGATTCTTAAATTTTCTGTTAAAACCTTAGCCTTTGCCGGGTTAATGTGGGGGGCGGGCGGAGACTTTTGCCTTATTACTGTACCTAACCTAATGATCTAGGTTGGACTTCCAGGTTACGGAGATTTTATGAGATGCAACTCGTTATTTTAGTGCGGGCACGATGACCTCAGTAACGTCCGCGTAACCTGAAGTCGAGTTATGGCCTTCAAACGCGAGATTGTGCTGTCGCACGGAGGCGTTCCGCCGGCCTTCAGACTTCAGCCCCCCCCATCCGGAACAGGTTGACTGCTCCGACTTGCTTCTCGAACTCGACGAGAAGCAAGACGCGAGCTACGGTGGTGTGCCGGGTGTGCCAACGATTGGTTGGGCTGTAAGGTAATGATTGCTGTTCATTTACCAATCAACGACATGACGACGGTGGCGTTGGCGCTGGCCTTTGCGTTGCTGCATCTCATCAACATCTTAGATCTTCCTTTAGGATCACCACTCGGTTGCAAAATGCCGCCGTGCCCTAGTTGCGCGTCGAGGTGCTGACCGTGTCTGCGTGTGCGTTGAAAGAAAGACCTGGTTCCGGTTGCTCACATCCAGCCAACAGGGAACCCCATGGTGGTGGTGGTCAGCCTAGCTGTGTCCACTGTCGTCGCTGGCGAGAATGCCGGGAAGGGGGTGGCACCATCTGCAGGAACGGCCGTGGCGTCAATGGCTATTGTCCTACAGCCTTGAATAGATTGCGCCAGCGGTATCCATGCACGCCATCCTCAGTTGCCCGCTTGCCTTTGGCCGTTCGAAGACCCCCCCCTCCGTGGGACTTTGCACGAGCCTTCCGGGACCGGGAAGGAGGAAAGCGGCGGCGGTCAAGCGGCGGCGGCGGAGGCTTGAAGAAATCAAGATAGCAGTCGGTCGGCAGGGTGCCAGCTTGCCAGGGTGCCAGGTAACCAGGATTTGGATACAAGTGTCGATTCCTGAATGCACACAAGAATCGAGATGCGGTTGGCGGCCGCCGCTACTCGCCTCGGGTATGGTGATTGGAGCGTCGTGTTGTGCCGCCTTGCGCTTCTGGAGCGATGAGGTCCGGGTTGCTACAAGTACCTACCTTAGGTAGGTAAGCCAGGCCAAAATAGGAGCAAATTGTCAGATGTTCATGAGGCTATCCGAGCGAAGCTCTGTGCTCGTTTCCCTCCTCGTGCCGTCGTGCCTGTGATCGTCTGTTCTGGATCTGTCAACTGCGAATGCTTCTCAACTCGGGACGGGGTCCCTGGCTCTGCCCTGAGCCCCCGGCCGCTCGACCCCCCGGCATACCGGGCATATCTACAGTACTTAGATAGTATATACCAGGCAACCCAGGTCAACGATCTGCCAATCCCGGTTCCCTCGCCCGATCGTTGGTTCTGATAGATAACAGGGCGGTTCACAAATGCCCATGCGCCGCCAGGCAAGGCTACTTGCCAGCTGGGAGCTGGCCGAGATAAAACACGGACTGTCCGTACACCATCATGCCCGTCCGACCTGGACGTCCTCCATGCTTTGCATCTCATGGTTAACCTGCGACACCGCGGCTTTCCTGATGGTGGTATCGTAGATACGCGAGGCGATGGAGACGAGGGAGGGGGCGGGCAAGCTCTGGCCGCCGGAGATATACCGTGCAGGCGAGGGAAGCGAGGGCATGGACAGGTACGCAGGCAAGTACTGTAGGCAGGGCAGGTTGCCGGCGGGCTGCAGTGCTGCAGGACTTCTGGACCACCGGTGAGGTGAGGGGGTTTTGGAGGGCGAGGAGGGGTCGTTACGATGGACTATTACGGTAACTAATACTGTACCCAGAACCGCCCGTGCAGCTGCAGGTGCAAATGCAAATGCAGATGCAGATGCGGACGACTAATCCAGGAACAGCGGCCCTGGAAGTCAGAGAAATACCGCGTCTACTTGGTCTATCGACGTTGTCCCCTCTTCTCTTAGCTTATGAGTCTTCTCGGCTGGCAAAATGGAAGAAGATGGCCCGCCGTGCCCGCATCCATTCCGTCGGGTACACGAACCAAAAGCCGGCTGGCCGGTCGGTCACAGACTCATCACAGTAGGTATGCCAATGCCAGTCAAGCCAGTGAACCCCACGAGCCTACTTCCACCGCCTACGTACTGCCGACTGCGGTAGGGAACTGGTGAGGGGCTTTGAGGGGCCTTGAGGGTCTTGAGGGGCTGCCAACTGCGGGCTTGCGGGCTTTCTAGACGCCTGGCTGCCTTGTTGTTGTTGGAGCACGTTCAAGTTGGCGGTCAATTGGGTACTTTACCTTAGGTAAGTAGGTAAGGTTAAGAGGTAACTATTACCAAGAGGCAGGTAAACTTGCCGATCACTGCGGGACGAAACCTGGCAACCTGGAACCTTGGAAAGTCTGTTCCCAACGTCACCGCTGCTTGCCTGGACGTCACCACTAAGTACCAAGGAAAAGACAGCTTCAAATTCATCATTAACATTATTATACAGATTTTGGCATCCCGCACCGCACTGCCCACGCTCAGTCCCTGTATACTTACCTACCTAAGGTACCTTACACAGTAACCCTGTAGCGCATCGTGCGTGGGCTCCCTGTTCACGTTGCGCTCTCTGGCACCGTAACATCGACCTTTTCCAAGTGACAGCCGGTCAGCGACTGGGGTTCGCGGAAGCGAGCTCATCGGTTGATCGGTCTCTCGTGACTGCTGCATGTGCGGATGGTATAGGTTGAAGTAGATACAATAGCACCAATATACCGGTATAGAATGCACCCTTATACCTGTGCCCAATCTTCCAAATAATCCATCTCCATGGACCTGTGCTGTCTGTCTGTCTGTCCGTCTTCTCCATCTAATAATACCAGCCATCCTCTGTTTGGGTTCTAGCCAAGCTGCCCATGCCGCAAAGGGGACGACAACCCCGCTGGCAGTCGCGAACCGAACCATGGTCCGTGAAAAAGGGACGCCGTCCGCGTGAGCTTAACCCTTCAACGCTAACCCGCGGCCGCCGACTCGACTGGCAGCCGTCCTGGGGTCGCAGATCGCGGAGAGGCGCGACGTCACTTCCAAACCAACCACCAAGGACGGCCGCAGCACTTGGGAGTCGCGGTTATCAAAAAAGGCCTCCGTTCCACGTGTTCCGCTCCGTCGCGACCAAGCCCCCTTTCCCGGAGGCCTTGTCTCCGCAGATACGCTGATGGGGCTCCCCCCGAGTTTGCCTGGATGAAGAAGTACGGGGCACGCTCGTGACGCTCGAGCTTGCGGCGGTGTCAGGCGAGATTCTCTCTGTCGCCGTCGACGCCAACAACCGCGCTACTGGTGAGGCTAGAGAGCCCTATCTTGGTGCAGGACGCCAGCGCCGCCCCGTAGGGGATGAGAAAAAAAAAAGACCCTGATGACGCCCTTAGCTCTGGGTAGCTCGGGATGAGTGGCTTGAGGAACGAGACGGCGGTCAGAGAACGTCGTCAGTGGGTACCTAAGCAGACAGACAGACAGACAGACGGACAGACAGACAGACAGACAAACAGACATACGCGCCGAGGGAGTTGGGTAGGGCCTCAAGGGAGGAAAGTTCGGCACCGGGGCGAGGCTCCGCCGCAGATGGATGGATGGATGTGCTGTTAGAGTCCCTGGCTTGCCGCTTGCCTGGCTCGCGTGGCCCTCCGGAGCCTGGAGACTCTGGAGTAGTGGTCGATCATCGCCCTCTACAAGGCGCACTATTTGCTGTAGTGCCGTCGGCCAGGAGGAACACAGATCACCATGAGAGCAGCAGCCGATTGTAGTCAAAACACACGCCCCCCCCCCCCCCCCCCCCCCCCCCCCCTTCGGTGCGACGACGTCCGACATGGCACGGAGCGGCCAAACGTCCCTTGTCTAAGACACGAGCGTTCTGTAAAATGTCTCACCCAGCTGACCTCGGGCTTGAACCTTCCGCAGCGGGCGCGCGGGCGGTGTGCAAAAGGCTTCCCGCCTAGCATATGCCATCCGTCCCATCGCCTTGCAAGCTCCTGGCGAGGCGAGGCGAGGCGAGGCGTCAAGCCCTTCGGGAGCTTGCAGGGCCACCGCCAACCCGAGGCGGGCCAATGTCGAGGCCCCGGGCCCGGCAGCCTGGTCGTCCGAGGTGTTGTTGCTGGTAAGACAGATCTCTCCCCCTTCCTGACCTATCGCATCTACTGCCCGGATTCTCCTTTTGCTGCCCGCCTGCCCGCCTGCCCGCCCGCCTCCACGGCACACGTTTCAGCGACGCGCGAGTCCAATTTGTGATCGCTGCCCGGCCGCGGTTTGCTTGCGTGCGGCTCACCATCCGACGCCCAATCATCGCCAGCCTGCGCTGCGCAACGCAACGCAACGCAATATGACGCGCGACATCTGGGCGGCGTGCTCTTGTACATAAGGTACGTTGCGAAAAGCAGCCAAGCGGCACGGTAAACTGCCAAAGAACAAAAGTAGAAAGGAAGGATTTTACGTTGTTCCCTAAGTAACCAGACAGGGTCGCGGCTCCTCCCAGCCCCAAGCATCGCAGCTGAGTCTCGGTCCCACGATGGCATCAAAAGCCCTGTAGCACAGCTAGCCGGGGTCCAGGTACCTGACTGGGCGCATTCATTCACCTATCTACAGTATCTACTCGCTCGGGTGGGTGACAGCGCATCGGAAAAGCAATCTCACCGACTGATGACTCGACTCCCCTCCCCCTGGTCTGGATTTTCTTCCCCGGGCCATGGCGCTGGGACCTCGGTACGGCTCGTCTGCGATAACCGGTCCCGACTTGGGGGGGACAGGGAGCGTTCCTTTCCAGCTGTCTGGTAGGCATGTGCTCGCGAACGATTGTGAGGTTCCTTCCGCTTGGTACAATCCTTTGAGCCTGGAGGATTCCAACGTATCTGACTGGTACCTGGGTAGGCTGCCCTTGCGTGCAGCGTAAGCGGAAGGATGCCACGGCATTGGTCTTGGCTTATGATCGACATGCCGCTTCCGCTCCGTCCTCCTCCTCCCTCATGTGAGTACGCAAAGGACTAGGAATGCTTAGCAACGCTTCTGAACTGCCCGTTCCTTTTTACTTCTTTCCCTTGCTTTGGGGCGCCTGTGTCGGCGGTGGGAATTCTCCCTCCAGCCTGGCCATGGGCCGTTCTGCCGTGGAACAGGACCTCCGAGCTCAGACGATGGACCACAACTTCTATATACACCACGTAGCCCGGACACACGGCTGAAGAAGCGGTGAAGAGGCCTTGCGAACTCCTGTCAGAGTCGAGACGCACGCAATCTAGAATCCGAAAGGACGAAATCCCCACAACCACGAGGTGATCGCGTTCGTCCTCTAGTGCTCGGTCCCGTCACCGCTCTGTTGTTGTCAACCTGGCGGTACTTCTTTTCAGGCCGGACGGAAGAGCATCTCCTTCCTCTGCTCATCCGGATGTCTTTTAGTTCCCGGGCTTAAGGCAACACCTGAGAACCCGAGCGAAGAGTACCATGGGTGGTCTGGCCGGCCCAAGGCCTTGTTCCAGTGAGCGCATGCCTCCAGATGTTCATATGACCACTGGAGAGATGTTAAATTGTCAGCCTCTTGGTCTTGTGACGTAGGTGTCTCGAGCACACAAGCGACCCGGAATGCTTTGTTGCTTCCAGACTCCTGAGGCTCCCTGGGTATCGTCGTCATTGGGTAATGAGATAACTTTGCTTTTCCTACTGGTAATTAGCCTTGGGGGGTATTTTTTCAGCGCCACGAAGGGCAACGAAGTCCCAGCCACTTGCCAATTGGTCCCAGTTGATTTCCTGCCAGTGAACAGCAAGACTGAGTCTATCATCAGCTCACTCTGCGATGATGGCTCCATCGTGGACCTGTTGATGTAGGAAACCGAGAGCTTCAGGACCACTGGTGCCAGCAACGACAGAAAAAAAGCACACGGGTCATTCGACGCAGTGGATGATTTTCTTCTGCGACGCGGCGTGGCGGCCGATTCGGGAACTCCGAAGCGCACATCGTTGCGCGTGCTTTTATGATTCGCGCGAGCTACCGGAGGTGATTAGTTACAAGGTTCAACTGTCCAGGACTGCTTGGTGCATTTCGGCTCAGATGAAAGGATATCCAAGGTCTGGACTGTGCCATGGAGCCCCCAATGGAGCAGCAGTTGGCCTTGACATTCGGGCATCTCACCCTGCCACCAGCCGCCACGTCCAATGTGTATTTGCGAAATCTCGAAATATCCTCGATTTTCAACATAATCGATTGGTCATTGGACCTACGGCGGCCCGTAAGGACGTAACGGCGTCGCTTGTGACCAATTGGGGGCGGGCCATTATGCGGCTTGCCTTCGACCACTCGTTGGCATGATCTTGGAGAAGAGACGGCATTGGTGCGTATTCGAAACTCTCGACGGAGACAAGGCTGTAATGTCTCTATAGATGTGGAAAAGCGAGGACGGATTCCTGCTTGATGTGGTTCCAAACATAGTCGTTGTCTCTCGGTCACCACTCGAGACTCGCCGCTGTTTGCACCCTAGGTAAAAAAAAAAGGGGGGGGGGAGTGTCGGTGAAAACCGAGGATCGCAGACTCCAGAGGCTGCCCAACCAATCGATATACTGGATTCTGAAGCTTCTTCCCCGCGTATACTTGTTGGACGGGCGGGCTTGCGAGGTGACGAAGAGGTTCGGGGCTTTCCCTAACGGCCTTTTAATACAAGGATCTTCTGCAGGCTCCCGAGAGACGACTCCCGGCATTGCGAATAAGGCCGGCAGGCGGACCTACGACCGCACCGGCACATCCTCTTCGGTGCTTGAAAGTGTATAATTGCTCTCTTATAGCCCGGGGCCTCCCCCAGTGAGCGGGATTGCTGTAACAGGCTTTTTCGGGTGACGACTTCGAACCTGTATGCCGTTCACCGGCGGTGATGAGCCATGTCTCTGCCCAGTGCTCAGGCATTGATCGGTGCTTGTGTGCAGCAGAGCGCTGCCATCCGGTGAATGCGTCCAAACGTAGACACCAATGACACCCTGATGCTCCGCCACGCTGACAGGAAATAGGCTGGTAGAAATACCTGTCGACGGACTGGAGCAGCGTTGTCATTCGTCCCGCTGTGACGGCGAGGTGCGATATATTGGGTGTCAACAGCCTTTTCTCATCAAAGCGCATGCCGCCGGGTACCAGCTGTCTGTACGCACCCAAGGACATGTCTCACATCGCATCCAATGCAGTCGGCTAAGGGGAGGGTTGCACCAAGGGCGTCGCTGCGATGCATCCTGCGTTCCTCGTAGGCAACAGCATTGCAGAAGACGTGAGGATGATTGTAAACATCGAGGGGAGCGTAATCATGTCTGGGCTAGTTCAGCGGCCGGATTCCCCAGGTTAATGAACAGCATTTCCTTCGAATCCGGGACTCCAACTCTTGCGGTCTGAATTCCCATCGGGACCGAGAATCTAAGGTTACCGCGTCCTACAGGATTCCCCCGAGCCTAGGTAGCTGGTTCTTATTCGCCGCACCAAAGCAGGACGTAGGATTACAGCTGACCGCATGAGCCTCCTGCAGGCAATGAGTGTTGGGAATGCCTCTGGATATTCGCCCACGACAGCAGTAGTAGCTGGTCGTTTACACTACCGGTATAGCCTCTCCTATCGTGTGGTGTCATACAGTCATCTAGGTACCTACACGCTGCACTGCAGCCGGGTCTCTCCAAGGTTGCCTGGAGCCAAGTAACCGCCTTCCAGTGGCTTTGAATGCCGTGACATCAGGTATTACACGTGCCGGCTGTACTCGAGCCACTCCTTCACATCCTCAGTACTTTACTCAGACGGTAGTATTGGGTCGAAAGCCTTGTGGCTATCTGTGATGGTGCTAGCTCCAAAGCCACCCGGCCTCCGAGGTCATTCTACTGGTTCCCGGGCATTACGGCCATCTCGAAGTGAGCACTCTGATGATGCCGTAACACTCCTAGACTCGTCAGAATACGAACTTGCAAAGGGACGGACTGGAAAAGATCAGTCCCCAAGTCTGGTGACACCCACACCTGCCCTTTCACTTGATGCTACGCTTGGACCCAAATAGCACAGTCTCTCGAAGATGGACGAGGCTACAATTTGCCATCGTCTCGGATGACAAGCGGCAGGGAGCTGGTCCCTAAGCAGCGAACCAGGCCGGGGTAACCTAGCATTAAGAACGGACACTTCATTGACGCGCCCTGTAGAGCAACTAATATAGACTATTTGGAGACGAATCTCGCAGCGAAGCCTGCCTGTGGGTACTTCGAAGTACCACGTGGAAGCGGATCGAGCCTTCGCCGGGGGGCCAGCTAAGGTAACAGACCGGATCGTATGTAGGAATCGGGTATTTGCATAGGAGCCCGAGTTGCCGTGCTCTAGGTTCTCTGGAACTACCCTATGGCGACCAGGGAAACAAGTGTACCTCTGTAGTTGAAGATGGACCACACCACATTTGTCTCTAGAGGGTCTGCGCCCACGGCAGCTGGCATGAGAATCCTAAAAATTCCAGGATCGAACTCTATCTTCAGTACCACTGAAGGAGGAACAGCCGAGCGGCGACTCCCAACGCTTGTTTCATCGCTGAAGATGGTGAGCTCGATTGGCTCTGATAAACGAAGGACCCGGGCTCTGCTCAGTCCAGCATTGACAGTCCTGGATTTCATAATCATTTAAAAGATTAATGAAATAGACATGTGGGCTTCGGGTCAGAAGCTGAAGTGACACCATTGGCATCACCTTCTTTCTGTTAAACGTTACCGGTCGGAAGCCAGCCGACTCTGAATCCTTCCAAAAAGACGCCAACACTACCTTCCGCAACGCCGTGCTCTTCACACCCGAGACGGAACTTGCCCCTCGAGTTGAAGAGAAAACCGTCAACATGTACAACTCAGGTCACGAAAATCCATCTTATGATCACCCGGTCATCCAGCAACTTCAGGTGAGTTGGTGGAATGCGTTCTCCTCACATCCGGCCTGACGTTCCGCAATCTCCGGAATATCCCATGTCAGCTAGTGCTGACGACCACTTTCAAACCCCCATGATTCATATCATGATAACCTTGGCAAGATCGCCAGACACCATACGGCGCAAGGTGGTAATGCAGACAACAGCTTTCCAAGTAGTAGTAGTAGTAGTTTGGTCGAGGACTGGGGTGCACGAAAACATGTTTCCCTTACTGACAGGCGATCTAGGTGACATCGAGGGAATGTGCTGCTTCGACACTTGCTCCTGATAATTCACTCTACACGACCCGGGGGCGTGATACTCCCCATGCTGCCTACCCGACGGGTCTCCCAGTAGGTGGTGTTTCCGAGCAGATCCCCGGGTATCAGAGCCAACCGCGTTCGTTCTACCGCGTCCCGAACAACCCCTTCTACGGCCCGGGCGAGTTCGGCAACGGGGAGACGGACCTGGGCTCCTCGGCCGGTGCTGCCTCCTTCATGCCCTCTCGCACCGGCTCGTACGACTCCTCCTCCTTCCACCCGGCCATGGCCCCCGACGCCGGGTACGCCGGCTCGGTGGACGCGTACGGGTACGTGTACTCGCAGACCGGTCCGGGCCCGGGCGGGCTGGTGACGTCGCCGCCGATGCTGTCGCCGGGGAGCAGCAGCAGCCAGCACGCGCACAAGAAGGGCAGCGGGGCGGTGGCGCGGCCGCGAAAGCCCCGGCACCACCACCCGCACCACCACCATCACCACCACCACGCCGGGGCGGCGGCAGCGGCGTACCACCAAGCGCTATCGCCGGAGGGGTCGGTCTCCTCGTCGTCGGGGCCTCCCACGAGCAGCAGCAGCAGCAACCACAACCACAACCACAACCACAACACCAACACCAACAACAAGTCGAAGCTGCGCAGCGCGTCGCGGACCTCGAAGAACACGCACCACAACCCGCCGGCGACGGCGGAGGAGCGCCGCAGCCGCGAGACCCACAACAACGTCGAGAAGCAGTACCGGAACCGGCTGAACGCGCACTTCGAGAGCCTGCTGGGGGCGCTGCCCGAGAGCATGCAGCAGCAGCAGTCGCCGCCGCAGCCGCCCGACGGCGACGGGAACAACAACCACACGTCCCTGACCGAAGTTGCCGCCGCCGCCGACCGCCGCGTCAGCAAGGCCGAGGTCCTCGACATGGCCCGCCGCCACATCCAGGCGCTCGAGCGCGAGTGCGCCGCCCTCGAGGGCGAGCGCGACGAGCTCCGCGACAACATGGAGAGGCTGCGCTGGCTGTTCGGGCGCTGCGAAGGGGGCGGCGGCGGCGGCGGCGTTGCGCCCGTCGAGGCCGGGCCGCCGGCGTTCCTGGACCCGGGTCACATCCCGTGAGGAGAGCCGAACGAGGCCAGACACGAGTGTGTATTTTTCTTGCTTTCCGGCGGGGAATGGACGGGCGATCGATATACGGGCGCCCGAGGCTCGTGCGAGGAGGGGAACGAGCGGCGTTATGCAGGCAGGTAAGTACGGACGGGTCAAGGTGGCGGCGGCGGCGGCGGTCAATCAAGTGTGCGTTTTTTTTTTTCTTTCATTTTCCCCTTGGACGCGATAGCGAGCCAGCGGCAGCTTGCTAAGGGTCAGTTAACCTAGAAGCGCCGGTCTGCAAAAGGTATCTGAGTATATACGTTTAGAGTCTATTTTGCTTTCCGCTCAAATCTTTACTCCGTGGCTTATCAAGTTGAGACTGTCGTGGATTGGAGACGAAGAACCCCGTGCTACACGTTTAACCCCCTCGATTTTCTTTTCGGTTCATACTCGAGGGAACGATCATTTCGTTATGGAGGGACCTGTATGAGTCTTGCCACTACAGGTTCGTGCAATGCTTCGATGTATCACGTTGCCTTGTTTTCGGTCCCTCCCCTTTTCCCGCGTGTGGTCCATAGGTGTCGTGGCACTGGTTCTTAGCAAGGCCGCATGCCCGCCGCAAGCCTTCGACCGCCATTCTACTGCTGGGGGAACGAGTCAACTAGAGATCACGATGGAACTCCATTGCATAATCTAACATGGGGCCAAAGAAAGAGATGGTTCGGCTGACCGGTGTTGTCCGATTCAGGCACGAGAATAAGTGCAAGACGTGGGATATCTCAATTTAGCAGGCTACCTGTAATATTTTCTGAGGCAGGGAGGGGTATGTTCACGCAATGCTCGCTTTTGAGCTAGGTATTCATGGAGACAGTCGTAAATGCTGCGAAACTCCTATCCAATGCAACGAGGTACGGCTACTTTGTGCAATAGCCAGGAAAATATACTTTGTTCTCACCTCCTGGCTCTGGCTGTTCATTCCGCGCCAGGAGGTTCAGCTCTCCGGCCTCCTGGGCTCTCGCCTCCTTCGGGATCGGAATTTCTCCGCCTTTTGCCCTTACGCCCAAACAACCCGCCTAAAGTATTGCTGAGGCTGCGGGCTCGGCCTCGGACCGTCTGGTGGCTTCCTGCTTGCGATCCATCTAATTGTGGAGGATGTTCCATCTCGTCGCTCGGTTGAGGCAGAGGCTCAGCTGCGGAGATGTCCCCCAGCTCATCTTGCGAGACGAACAGACTAGACCTGATACCGGGCCTCATCCGTCTGAGTGACCTCCTGCGTCCGGTCGGGCTACTATCCGGGCCTCTACGCAGAGCATCCGAGACTACTGCACTGACAGTCGAGGAAAGCGGAGAAGGCGAGATGAAAGCGTTTGAATAGTGGTGACTCGGTGGTCGAGACAGGGAAAGCGACCCACGGGGTGTCCTTGGGGAATCTGGAGTAGGTATTGGAACGACCGAGTGAGGAAGAGGACTAGGAGACTCCAGGGGTTCCGACATGGCTGTTGATACCAAGGAATGTATTGTCGGGACACTATCGACCGACAAGGTTGGCGGGAGACCAGGATGGGTTGGTCCATCATCCTTTGGGCTTGCCCAAGGGTTATTTAGTAACGGTCGTTCTTCAGCTGGCGTGGGAAGGGAGATCCTCGATGCAGACCCATCCGGCTTCCGGGTAGCAGGTATGCCGTTGCCATCTTGGGAGCTCAGGAAATTGAGGCCAGCCGGGCCTAATGCCGCCCGCGACACGCGAGAAGATCTTCGAGAGGGACTTGCAGAAACCGCCTGCTGCTGGTCAGGGTTACCTGAGTAAGCGCCCGGATTTTCTTGGTGCCTAAGACCAATGGTTTCCTCCACATTCTCGTCATCGGACAGTTCATCGTCATCCTCTTGGGGGGGCCGGCCAGTGGTGATCAGGAATACGCCAAAAAAGGTCAGGAGACAACCTCCGATAAATTTGGCAGCCTGTCGCGCATTGGTGCGTTCGAAATCTCGGTATAAGACGGCGCTTCCGATTATGACTGACAAGGTGAATAGAACAAATTGAATGGGTATGACTTGGGTTGAATCGAAGCGTTGAAGAGCTTTGTTGACGTATCGGACTTGCATGATCGCAGTACCCAGCAGGACGAAGAGCATTCCGTAAGTCACGGGAGTGGTAAACGCTCTAAAGAGGGTTGACGAAAGCATCGAGGATACTCCTTTGGTAGTAAGAGCAGTGTAGCCGCCTGCCCATGTATTAGTCGCCGGACCGGACGCGCGCGGGAAGGAAACTTGCCAAAAAGACCAACGAGGCCAAGATCGATCAGGATAGTCCGGTTGCCATACTTCGGGCTGGCCCACATCAACAAGACGATGAGAAATATAGTCACCCCCATATAGATCTCGAAGGCCATGGTGGTAATGGCATCCCATACATCGTGGGGGTCCATTTTGGTCTCCTCTGTGTTAGCGCTGAGTACTACTGTGACAGCACCGCCAACGGCAATAACAACGCCCCAAAAGTCGCGCTTTCGGAAAACCTCGCCGAAGAACAGGGGCGCAATGACGCAGTTGGAGATTAGGGCAACAACACCCAGGGGCGACACGATGGAAGCTGGCGCAAAGCCGTACGCCAGGAAGTTTCCCATCTCTCCCACCGTCATCAAGACCTGCCCTAGCCACCACGATGGTGACTTGAGGTATGTCGAAACGACCTTAGCCCCATCTGGGGACGATTCAGTCGAGGCGGAGTCGCCGGACTGAAAAGAGTGAGTTAGAGGATGTGTCTCCAGCGGATTCGCATCTGCGTCTCGTCTGGCCTCAGTCGAACCAGCGCCTGGCGACGTTGTCGCAGTCGTTCCGTAGCCGTTGCGATGGCCATTTCCAACCCTTTTCATAGCCTCTTTTGCTCGTTCACGGGCTTCGGCGCGCCGGCGATGCAGCTGGAGATGGGAGTAGCGTTGCACATTGAGCGCAAGGGCTATCAGGATGTTGCCAACGATGGCGGTTACGATTCCGATGAAGGAGCTCCAATTCCCTAGTCTCGATTCATCACCTTTACCGCTCGATACCGGGTCTACCAAGACCCGGAGCTCTTCGTCGAATATACTGCCCGGGAGGACTGGCATCGTGAGTAGTAGGGTAAGTCGCGACCGGACAGGACGTGGTATCTAAGCTGTACCAATGCAGCTCACTGTCGACAGGGTCGCGATGCGGCGGAAAATCTAGCTGGGCCTCTCGGCATGCTGGTCGTCGTCAGTGGGCATTCGACGTTCGGACCGCATTCGTAACCAGTTGAGATCGTGGGATCGTAGGATCGTGGGATCGAGGGATCGCGAAGAGAAGGACGGGATATTGCGACGAACGATGGGATCTCTCGGATATTTGGGCTTCGCACGAGCGCGATGGTGGTGGAGGCTCAATAATTGCGCCGGCTGTGTCGAACCAAAGAAGCACGGGTGAGAAGGTCGGAAGGGGTCAATAGGGGCGGACGGAATGGCGCAATGGGCGAATGCGAACGTTGACTTTTCTCGTGAAAGTGACGCAGACGCATCGAAGAGGCTGTTGGTTGTGAAACAGTTCTTTGATCGCGATTACTCCATGCCTACGCTGGACTGCGCTTCCAAGCTTCCAAGGTTTCACCGGCCGACGGAGCACCTGCAGTACTCACTCCCAGGTCACCAGTGCCGTCATTGCCCGATTGCCCGCCGAACCCGTAACCTACCTAAGGTAAGCCGCAAGCACTCATTAAAGTGGTCCAGTCAAGCCTTAGGTACCTTACCAAGGCCTGCCTGTACCGGTCAAGAGGCTGTAGCAGACCCCCGGCCGTGCCAAGCAGCCCCAGCTTTCGGGGCGAACGTTAATAAACACCGAGGTGTCATCGCATCCTGCGCCGCGAGCCGTGGAATAGATGAACTGTTTCAACCTCAGCCTCAGAGCCAAACGTCGCTTTCCACCCTTGTTCTTCCACCAAAGCACCCGATAACCGTTGCGCACAAGATGGCCCTTAGCGATGAAGAGGACATCCAGGTCGAAGCGCCGGAGCTCGCCGAAGATGACCCCATGCGTGCCTTCTTACCAGCCTCTTTTGGCAAGAAGTCCAAGGAGGCTGATATCGCTGCGCAGATTGACCGAAGCAAGCGACAGCCTGAGAAACCGTCTACCGACAAGCCGCAAGCACGAGAGCAGGGCCATGACGCTGCATCCCGACCTGGCAGTGGGCCCGATGGCGACGGCGATAGCGACAGCGACAGCAGCAGCGACTCAGACGCCTCGGACGACGAAGACGAATTCCCTACTTCGCACGAGATGGTAATCAAAACCCACGACCGCGCCGTCACGTCTGTCTCTTTGGATCCTGCCGGCGGTCGCCTGATCACAGGCTCCATCGATTGCACCGTCAAGCTCCATGATTTCTCCTCCATGACACCAACCACTATTCGAGCCTTCCGGAGTATCGACCCTTTCGAGGGTAAACCCTCAGCCAATACCGAGACGCACCCCGTCAACCTCGTCCAGTTCAACCCTTTGGCCGGC
Source organism: Xylariomycetidae sp. FL0641 (assembly GCA_022376655.1). Classification (NCBI taxonomy): domain Eukaryota; kingdom Fungi; phylum Ascomycota; class Sordariomycetes; species Xylariomycetidae sp. FL0641. Next base: position 215,979 of record JAJJKE010000020.1, read on the forward strand.
GGCCTCTTTCTTTGCATCTCCGCTCACCCGCAAGCTAAGATTATGGACCGGGATGGCGAAGTGCTCGCACAGTTCGTCAAGGGCGATATGTATCTCCGGGACATGCATAACACGAAGGGTCATATTTCCGAGGTCACGAGCGGCACGTGGCACCCTACAGACAAAAACTTGTGTGTAACGGCGGGCACGGACAGCACGCTTCGTATATGGGATATCAACAACAAACGCAGCCAGAAGGAGGTCTTGGTATTCAAGTCCAAGGCCGCAGGCGCCGCAGGCAGGACGCGAATGACTGCTGTCGCGTGGGGTACTCCGGCCCAGGGTGGAAACAACATTCTCGTCTCCGCAGCACTGGATGGTACCCTTGTTATGTGGAGTGGCAACGGTCCTTTCTCCCGGCCTGCAGCAGAGATCAGAGACGCCCACCAGCCGAATACCTGGACTGGGGGGATTGATGTCAGTGCCGATGGGCGAATGGTGGTGACAAGGGGCGGCGACAACATGATCAAGCTATGGGATACACGCAAGTTCAAGGAACCTCTGGTTTCCGTTGATCATCCATCCACATCCGATCATTACCCCATGACCAACATCAAATATGCCCCGAATTCCACTAGCATCATCACAGGTTCAGCGACTGGCCATCTTCACATCTTGAACCCAGGCAATCTGCGGCCTGAATATACCACGCCCGTTACGCCTGGATCGCCTCTCATCACAGTGGACTGGCACCCCAAGATCAACCAGATCGTCACCGGCTCTGCCAACGCCGAGACGCATATTCTATACAACCCGACCATGTCAATCAGGGGTGCCGTGGACGTCATGTCACGGGCCCCAAAGAGGCGTCACATTGATGACAACCCGGAACTCACGACTGATATGTCTCTAGGACTTTCGGGCGACTCCATCGTCACCCCAGGCGCTCTCTCTGGATCCAGGAAGGCTGGCGTCACCGCTTCTGGGAGGTCGAAAGACCCCAGGCGACCACAGGTGCCTATGCAGACGCCCTTCATGCGTAGTCAGCCCGACGAGAAGCATATCAGCGAGAACATTCCACTCAGCCGGATGTTACATGAGGACCCCCGCGAGGCCCTGCTCAAGTATGCGGATGTAGCCAAGAAGGACCCTATGTTCACGGGCGCCTGGAAGAGCACGCAGCCCGTCACACAATATGCTGAGACCAGTGACAATGAAGAGGAAGAGGGGCCAGACAAGAAGAAGGTTAAAAGGTGAGGCCAGCATGTGAGAGAGGCAATGGGACAGTGGGCCCGCCTCAAAACACGATGGACGCTGTGTCTCCGTGTATACCGGCCGCATGAAAGCAAGCTAACAAGCGTTCCCGGTACAACGGTAATAACCCAATAAATCAGCTTCGCTCATGGAACAAACCCAAAGGTAGGCCCTCTGCACAATCGGCATGTTGTGTTACAGCCAGAGCCAGGGCAGGGTCAGAGCCGTCAAAGTCCGAGCTCCCTATGCCATTGGGGACAGCTTCCTCGCCTGTCTTTCCGGCAAAGCAGGCTGAGCTGTCCCATTTAGTCAACGATGCTGAGTATCGTGAAGCACCCTTGTAGTACCTAGGTAGGTAAAATAAACCCTTTGCACACCATGCAGCTTGACATAGCAAGAAATCCATTTCAACCTGGGACCGCCTAGAAAGGGCCTGCTTCCCATCCTGACGTTTCCCGTTCTTTGAATCCACGGCGTGGCGTGCGTCAAGGTCGATAAACAGAATCGTCAAAGGTTAAAAAAAAAAAGGTATGTTGCAGTGACAGAGGCAGGCGGTAGGGAAGATCTACCTGTTTGGCGTGGATAATCAAAGGATGGCCGCTGAGGTGGGATTGAGCTCAGTCACTGGGCACAAGTCTGGGTGAATGGCCCCGGATGTTTGGCCCGGGGTGTCGGTCTGAATCTGGGCGCTAGGTGGAGAACATAGCCAAGATAACATGGTTTGATTGGATGCAGATCGCCCAGGTGGGTCTCCGGGGCCGCGAAGAAGGCGGATGATTGATTGACCGACCCCCTAGCGGCTGGGCTGTGCTGACTAGCGCGGAGTGGTCAGGTCACGGGGAGGATGGAGCCTTGGGGGGAGATGCTTTCCCTTGTGCGCATTCTCTCACCAAACCATCTCTTTCCACGCCATCAATCGCGCATCCAAAAAAGCGAGCCGCATCGCCCATCCCCCTCTAAATCCATCGACAACCATCCCGATCGGCCAGCAACTTTTGTTTTACGCGATTTCCACCCACCTTCCGGCCCCTCCCGCCCGGCTTTTCACGTGCCCTGCGGCCAACCACCTGCCAACCAGCCAATTTTTCTGCCCTGCGCCTACTGACGCCTCACGTCCACACCCCAACCGCGACTTACGAACACCTTCTTTCCCCACCACCAGTCGCACCTTGCACCGCACCACGACAGCCCTGTCCGCCAACGACACCCCGGAGCAACGCCGCACTCTGCCGTTGTTCCACCACCGCACACGACCGATTGTGCAGCGCCATTGAGTGCCGCCCATACCGGTCTATCGCTATCCCCAACTCTCCACCCCGGGGCATTCCCGCCGCGATATCTGTCGTGCTGCCGCCGCGCCTTCTCCGCCCTCGTTTGCGACGCGCCGAGCGACGCCCCTCCGCACCGCAGCCATCCCCGGCACACCCTTCGCCGATCCGTCGCTCATTTGCGCTCATCCCAACCCTGGGATAGCACGTCACCGCCGTCCTCGACGCGACTCCTGACTGTTGCTGTCGCATCGCTCCAGATATGCACACTTCATAACAAGTCCTTGGGCGTAGAATAGACCTCGCTGGGCCTGCATAGTGTCCCTCCATCCCTTCGACTAAACGTGTTTCAGTATGGCTTCTGTTCAGCAGCCCCCTGCTGTCCAGCATCCTGGCGCAGGCCACATGCCGCAGCTAAGCCAGGCACAGGTGCAGGAGATGTTCATGGTGCGTACTGCCCCTCCACTTCCTGCAGCTGATTATACCCGTCTGCATCGTAGTCTTGAAATACGTACTGATAACGTGAGTAGAAGTTCCAGCAGATGAAGAAGCAGGGCGTTCCTCACACCGATCCTGAGTATGTCAAGACCAGTCAGTTCTTGATGAAGATCCAGCAGCAACAGGTGCTACGCCAACAGCAGCAACAACTGCAGTCTCAGCGGAACACCCTGAACGGCAACGTAAATGGAGCACAGGCGCAGCAAACTACTGCCCCAGCCACGTCGGCGCCTATGTCCAATGCCCTTGGTGCCTCTGCTTTACCGTCCGCCACTGGCGCGGGCCCTCAGCCCACCACATCCTCGCCATCCACCAACGCCCCGGTAACACAGTTTTCGCAGCAGCAGCTGAGTCTTCTCAGACAGCAGATCCAAGCCTTCAAGTTACTTGGCAAGAATGCGGGTGTGCCTTATCAGATGCAACAGGCTCTCAATGCCCAACGTCAACGAAGACAAGCTGTCAGTGAGCAATCGGTGCAGCCTCCTGCACCTAACAATGACGCTTCTGCTTCTGCTTCTGCTTCCGTCTCAGATACGGTCAAGGCAGGTTCTGCTCCGCCGGATGGCGAGGTTGTGCCGGAAAGCGCTACGCTTCCGCAGGGCAAGACATTCAAGACCGTCAAGACCCCATATGAGGCTGGACTTCTGCGGAAGGAAATCAGCTACCACGATCATGGACAACGCAAGCAACGTCTCATCATCCCCAGCCTATTCCCCACTGGTGTCGATTTCGAGCAGATCAGACACGAAAGGGAAATAATCATCTTCAATCGCATGAAGGCTCGATACGCTGAACTCAAGGCTGTACCCGGAAACATTGCGCATTGGGATACCACTAACGAGTCGCTAGACCCGGACGACTCTATCAAGCGGAAAGCTATCATCGAGCTCAAGTCTCTTGGCTTGTATGCTAAACAACGTGCACTACGGGAGCGGGTTGGTCGACAGATGATGCATTATGATAACCTTGCCATGACCGCCAATCGTAGCCAGTACAGGCGCACGAAGAAGCAAAGCGTGCGTGAGGCTCGCATCACCGAGAAACTTGAGAAACAGCAACGCGACGCACGTGAAAACCGTGAAAAGAAAAAGCACAATGACTTCCTCCAGTCGGTCCAGCAGCATAAATCTGATATCTACAGCACGGCGATTGGTGCTAAGAACAGAAACGCCAAGACGGGCAAGACTATGCACGGACACCACTTCAACATCGAGAAGGAGGAACAGAAGCGCATTGAACGTACTGCCAAGCAGCGTCTGCAAGCCCTCAAAGCCAACGATGAAGAGGCTTACCTCAAGCTGCTTGATCAAGCGAAAGATACACGTATCACCCATCTCCTCAAGCAGACAGACGGGTTTTTGCACCAGCTTGCGTCATCTGTCAAACAGCAGCAGCGACAGGCCGCGGAGCGCTACGGCAACGAGGCTGACGATATTTCCGAGGACCTCCCCGAGGAAGAGGATCCCTCCGAGCCGGACGAGGAGGCCGGTCGCAAGATCGACTACTACGCAGTTGCGCATCGTGTCAAGGAAGATATCACCGAGCAGGCGAGTATTCTTGTGGGAGGTACCCTCAAGGAGTACCAGCTCAAGGGCTTGCAATGGATGATCTCCCTCTACAACAACAACCTGAACGGTATTCTTGCCGACGAAATGGGTCTCGGTAAAACGATCCAGACGATCAGTCTGATTACGTATCTCATCGAGCGAAAGATGCAGCAGGGTCCATATCTCGTCATTGTTCCATTGAGTACTCTGACCAATTGGAATCTCGAGTTTGAGAAATGGGCTCCTTCTGTGAGTCGCGTCGTCTACAAGGGCCCTCCTACTGTGCGTAAGCAGCAGCAGGAGAAGATCCGGCAAGGCAGGTTTCAAGTCCTCCTCACCACGTACGAGTACATCATCAAGGATCGCCCGATTCTGAGCAAGATAAAGTGGTTCCACATGATCATAGACGAGGGTCATCGTATGAAGAACAGCAACTCCAAACTGAGCGCGACCATCAGTCAGTACTACAGTACGAGGTTCCGTCTAATTCTTACCGGTACCCCTCTTCAGAACAACCTGACGGAACTTTGGGCGATGCTCAACTTCGTGCTGCCGAATATCTTCAAGTCGGTCAAGACATTCGATGAATGGTTCAACACCCCTTTCGCAAACACAGGCGGCCAGGACAAGATGGAGTTGAACGAAGAAGAGCAGATTCTCGTCATCCGTCGTCTACATAAAGTATTGCGGCCCTTCCTGCTGCGCCGTCTGAAGAAGGACGTCGAGAAAGACCTCCCCGACAAGACAGAAAAGGTCATCAAGTGCAAATTCTCGGCATTGCAGAGTCGCCTATACAAGCAAATGGTCACACACCAAAGAATTGCCGTTAGTGATGGCAAAGGCGGCAAGACCGGCCTCCGTGGCCTGAGCAACATGATCATGCAGCTGAGGAAACTGTGCAACCATCCATTCGTCTTCGACGAGGTGGAGAACCAGATGAACCCTATGAACACGAGTAACGATCTGCTCTGGCGTACAGCTGGCAAGTTCGAGCTGCTTGACCGCATCCTGCCCAAGTATAAGGCTACTGGGCATCGCGTGCTTATGTTCTTCCAGATGACGGCTATCATGGATATCATGGAGGACTTCTTGCGCTTCCGCGGGTTACAATACCTACGTCTGGACGGCATGACCAAGTCAGAAGACCGATCCGATCTCTTGAAAGCGTTCAACGACCCCGATTCTCCTTATTTCATGTTTCTGCTTTCCACTCGTGCGGGTGGTTTGGGACTCAACTTGCAGACGGCCGACACTGTCATCATCTATGATTCGGATTGGAACCCTCACCAAGACTTGCAGGCCCAGGACCGTGCGCATCGTATCGGACAGAAGAATGAAGTCCGTATCCTACGGCTCATCAGTTCCAACTCAGTCGAGGAGAAGATTCTCGAGCGCGCCAGGTTCAAGCTTGATATGGATGGAAAGGTCATTCAAGCCGGTCGTTTCGACAACAAGTCGTCGGAAACCGATCGCGACGCGATGCTTCGAACCCTCCTAGAGACAGCAGACATGGCCGAGACGGGCGAGCAGGATGAAATGGATGAAGAGGAGCTGAACATGCTGTTGGCTCGGAACGATGACGAACTCGGCGTTTTCCAGAAGCTGGACGACGAACGCGCAAGAGATCCCCTCTATGGTGTCGGGCCTGGATGCAAGCGGATTCCCCGACTGATGGCGGAGAATGAGCTCCCAGACATCTATTTGTCGGAGGAGAACCCCGTTGCCGACGAACCGGAAGAGGTCTTGGGACGTGGCGCGCGTGAGCGGACGCGCGTCCGATACGACGACGGCCTGACGGAGGATCAATGGCTGATGGCAGTCGACGACGATGACGATAGTCCGGAGGCTGCTGCGCTGCGCAAGCAAGCTCGGAAGGACAAGCGTGAGGCGAATAGGGTCAAGAGGATGGGGGGCCCGAACAGCGCAAACTCTCCAGCCGCAAGCCGCGCAAGCACGGAAGAGCCTGTAGATACGCCACCCAAGAAGCGCGGTCGCAAACCGATAGCAAAGGGTAGTGACAAACGCAAGGCGGAGGACGAAGATGGCGAACCTCCGGCCAAGAAGCGCCGCGGCCCTCAAGGACGTCCCCGTGCGATGACCGGGAATGGCGCTGCCGAGTCACGTGTCCCTCCCGAGGTGCGACCAGTGCTGCAGAAAAGCCTGCGTAACCTCTACGATGGCCTGATGGGGCTGGAAGCCGACATTGCACCCGAGGACCAGGTCGATGATGAGGACGACGATGAGCCGACCAAGCGTCTCATTATCGGGCCGTTCATCAAGCTGCCGTCTAAGCGCGACTACGGAGACTACTACCTCCTGATCCAGAATCCCATCTGCATGAACCAGATACAGGCCAGGATCAAGAAGGAAGAGTACAACAGCATCAACGACATGCGCAAGGATATCAGCCTGATGTGCAGCAACTGCAAGACCTACAACGAGGACGGCAGCTTGCTCTACTCGGATGCCATTGTCATGGAGGTAAGTGACGATGAGTAACAACGATATGGATGACATAACTAACTCGGACTGTAGAAATTCTTCAACGACAAAGCGCAAGAAGAGCTCAATGAGCACCCTGAGCTTGTCGAGCTTGAGGAACCTTCGGCCAAGGAGAGCTCAACTGCACTGACGACGAGTGCAGGCACGCCTCAGCCTTCAACTAGTACGCCGAGAATCAAACTGGTCACCAACGGTACCGGCCCACCCAATGGAGGAGCGGGCGGTAGTGATGGGGAGTAAGGGGAGAGAGAGAGAGAGAGCATGGGTTCTTTGACATAGCGGCGTACGGTGGATTCTGGAGGAGCTTGGGAAAGGGGACACGACTTGCATGCGTACAGAGGCAGCAATGCAATTTTACGGCGATACAGCAATACCCACAGCTTCCATGGGCCCGGGAGGGCGAGAAGGGGAGTAGTCTGGTCATGACTAGAGGCATTTGTACCGATTAATTAGAGAGCTGAGCATCAGTCCTGAGTAAGCTTGCTGTTCCTGCCCGAACGATATCTTTTTATGTTTTTGCTTCGTTGGAATGATGGTATCTACCTACCTAGGTAAGGTAGGAGAGGAGGTATGCCTAAGTACCTAGGTAAGTAGGAGGTATGTACATTAGCGAACTGTCAAGGGAGGTACGTTCAATTAAGGTACTATCTACCTACCTAGGTACGATAAGGTAGGTTGGTACTCGGGTATCTCCTTCCCATAACGAGATGTTCGGATTGGACCCTAAGGTTCCTTCTCTGGTTTGCCTCAAGGTGCCAGGTACCTACCTAGGTACCTAACCTACCTAAAGTACTTACGCCTGGCTTAGACATCTTACCTTAAGCTCCTCCGTACCTAAGGTAGGTATTTGTCCCTCCCGTCTGGCGTGCTGCTGTGGCTAACCCGTGTCAACACCAGATCTTCTTGTCTAGTATCTACCTAGGTGCCTAGATTCGCTGCCAATGGAGCCTCATCCAGAGTGCCCTTCTTGCGGCAGGATAGCTGACACCCTCTACGAAGCCAGCCAGCATCGGCCAAGCAGCCCCGTCAGCGCTATGCTTGGGTTGTTCGGAGAGCTGCAAGCACGCGATGATTGCGATGTCTGCCAGTACCTGGCCCTGGCGCTCTACCCGCACGCTTACCTGCAGATGTATTTCCCCGAGTGCCCTGTGCTCTTCATTCGGGGTGTTCCTCCGTACTACAATTTCCGACCGCTAGACGTTGATGGAGGGATGTGCTTCGGATGTGATGGCAAGCATCCCAGCTTCGCCGCCATTCAGCTACACTCTCAGGGGCCCCCGATGTTCTGCGCAGCGAAAGTAGATCGGAATTGGGTCGACCTCGGCAGGATTGCAAACTGGATCTCGCAGTGCGACGAATCCCATGGCGGTCGCTGCCACGACTTCTCAGGATTTGCAAAGGTCCCGGCTCCGTCCATTTCACGGCTGACGCTCGTGGATGTAATACAACAGAGGCTGGTTTACATTCAGATTCCCGATGCGCGAAAGCTACGCTACGTCGCTCTCAGCTACGTATGGGGCCCACCTCAATACCAAGAAAACAGTCTGGAAAGCTGCCAGGGGAACCTCCAGAAACTGCAACAAGTTGGCTCACTTGCCGGCCTCGTGCCCGACACCATCCGCGATGCCATGGGACTCGTGAAGGCGCTGGGGCTCACCTTCCTCTGGGTGGACCGGCTTTGCATAGTCCAAGACGACTTGGCCTCCAAGGCGTACCAGGTGCAGCAGATGGGCGACATCTTCGCCAACGCCTACCTCACCCTCGTTGCAGCAGACGGCGACAGTGTCTACTCCGGCCTCCCAGGCTCCTGTCCCGGCGTGTCGGAACCTCGCGATTTCACTCCGCCCACCATGACTTTCCGCTCGGACCACAAAGCTTCGTCGTTGATTCTGCAGCCCGACTTCGATCCTCTCTGCGTATGGAGAACTCGTGCCTGGACTTTCCAAGAGCAGATGCTTTCCCACCGGCAGCTCATCTTCGCCGGAGACCGTGTTTTATGGGTATGTCGAGTCGACGCCTATGCAGAAGAGTTGGCGCGCCAGCCAAACGATGCCGACCACGACGACCAAACAAGCGAACAGGTTCTAGAAATTTCCTTTCCTCCTCCGGTTCCTGTCGACCAACGCCCAGAGGCCGGGCGATGGCCAGACTTGTCCCGGTATCGCGAGCTCGTTACCAAGTACAGTACTCGGATGGTCTCGTTCCCGGGCGATTATCTAAGCGCCTTCACCGGACTTGCCATGGAGCTCTCTCGCTCGTTCCCTGGTGGTTTTCTGTATAGTATACCAGAGTACTATTTCGATTACGCACTTGTATGGACTCCCCTATCCCCGATCACTCGCCGCCTAGTGGATGGCAAGATGGACCCCAGACTGCCCAGTTGGTCCTGGGTTGGCTGGCAAGGCGGCGAAATCGCGCCTTGTATTGATCTTCCGACTGCATATTCATCGACCGAAGCCCTCCCAGAGGGACTTCCGCGACCTAGCCTCTACTACTGGCCAACCACCGTTATCTGCAAGGAAATGGAAGGGCTAGAAGGGGTGGACGACATACGCAAAATAAATAACGGGCATCATCAGGACATGAAGCGGAAGGACAACCCGTCGTTACCCTTACCTGACGGCTGGTCCAGAGACCAAGACATCTTCATCCATGCGGAATGCCCTAGGTGGAAATTCACATGGCCGGTAAACATGCTGAGCAAGCCACTACTAAGTCTAGAGACACGCTCGTCCCCGTACCTGCGTTTTGGCGCCAACCGAGCATTCCTTCACATAGGCACACAAGCAGAGGGCTACCACGCCCCGCCTTGGGCGTCCTTGGCGGGCGGTATGCAGACCATGGCCTCGAGCTTCCACCTGCGCGACGAGCCCGGCAATTGGGTAGGACTAGTTCGTTGTAATCAGGCCGATTACAGCGGCGCCGACCCCCAGGAACGCTGCGAGTTCATCGTCGTCTCGGGAGGTACTCACCACCCAGACCCCGACTATCGCCCAGGCCCCAAGCACGTCTCCTCTGTCTTTGACGAGATGGCACACTTCGACGAAGTAGCACAGGCAAATGGCCACAGTGGGAACAAGCCCTACGACTTCTACAACGTCCTTTGGATTTATCGCGTGGAAGGCATCGCTTACAGGAAAGCGGTCGGAATAGTCTGGTGTCCAGCGTGGGACAGGCTCGCCACGGAGGAGGTCCATATCAAACTTGGTTGAAGGACGAAAACCATCTACACTGCAACTTGACTTGGCAAGCCCCGGAGTCGAGCGGCAGATGCATGACATAGCACCTCCGGTACTTGGGACAAACCCAGCCACTATATTGTCTAGGACATGCGCCACAGCGTCCCGCGGAATACTGTTACATGCGATCGGCGGAGTATGTCATGGCGCGAAAGACAGTAGTAGAAGGAAGCGCGAGCTCGAACGCCGTCGACCCACTCTCGATCGGAGGATTAGCTTGAGGCCAAGCTTTTGTTTCAATGTCTTGGCTAAGTTCTTGGAATTGCTTGGTCTAACGGCGCGTCGAAGCCTTGCCAAGTCCCGATTGGTTATTTCACAATAGGGGGGAGGGGATTGGACCAAGCAACTAGGCTTGCATAAGTACTTACCTAAATAGCTTGGCATTGCAGAAGCGACCCCCCTTTTCCGCCAACGTCTGCTTGCCAGACCGTGGAGGATTGCCAACAAGAAGATGGAACGTGGCTCATTGCCAATATGGTTACAGGAGGATGAAGAACTAGGCATCAAATTACCTAGACAACTGGATGGAATACAGTTGGCTTCCACATATCAGTTTCTTGATGACCTATTTGTGACGATGGGCATTAGACGTGATTGACGCTATGAATATACGGTAATAAAAGGTCACAATCAGCTGAAAGACTCTTATCTGAGAGACACAAGACATTGATAACCAACTGTCGACCTATCTTTCTGTGTACATCTAATTTTATATCGTGTACCGGAAATCAGGGTGCCGGTGGCCGAGCCTATACTCCGACTCGGTACTCAACCTAGCCACACGGTCGCCTTTATCCCGCTTCCCGTTCTCCCATCGTAGATAAAGCATCTGAAGGCATACGACGAGGAAGCAGAGGATGAGCGCCCCTAGGCATATCGAATGGCCGAGGGTGTAGTGCGGCGCGTCCTTGGCGAGGTAGATGAACGTGGAGATGAAGGCCGAGGAGTTGGCAAAGGCGATGAGGAAGCCGATGCCCGTGGCTCGGACGTAGTGCGGGGCGAGATTGTTCGACAGCCAGCCCTGCATATACCATCAGTACCCAGGGGCGTTGGGGGCGGGAAATCAGACACGCTTAAGCCGCGCTCACCATGACCAATGCCGAGTTGGGGAAGACGCCGGCAGCCACCAAGAACGTGCCGCCATACTTGACGGAGTTGTCGCTCGAGGCCAGCAGCATGATGTACCCGATAGTGGCAACGAGAGAACAGGCCGCCATCAGCGGTCCCCGGGCCTTGACGTGGTCGGAGAGGAACGAGACGCCCAGCACGGAGAAGAAGCCGGCGATGTTGGGCGGGACGGTGAAGAGCTGGGCCACCGTGTCCTCGTGGCCCAGGCCGCTGATGATGGTGGGCAGGAAGAGAGAAAAGCTCTAGGGTTGCACAGCGGTCAGTTCGTCTACTGCGGGTTCGCGGTCGGGCAAACTCACGTAGAGGGGGATGAGGAGGAAGAACCAGGCCAGGCTAGAGAGCCACAGCTGCGGGGCGGCGAAGGCCATCCGGACCCAGTGCCAGTCGAAGGTCTCGTCGTTGACGTCGTCGGTGACGGTGGCGCCGTGGCTGTCGAGCCGCATGCGGTGCAGGGCGAGCGCGCGCTCGGCGGGGGAGAGGAACCGGGCATGCGCCGGGGTGTGGGGCATGAAGAGGAAGCAGACGGCGCCGAAGAGCACGGTCACGGCGCCCTCGACGAAGAAGATCCAGGGCCAGCGGTCGTAGCCGCGGTAGCGGAGGCGCGCGAGCCCGGTGGCCAGCAGGCCGCCGAAGGCGCCCGACAGCGGCGCGGCGCAGTAGAAGTAGCCGACGCGGCGCAGCAGCTGGTGGCGGCGGTAGAACATGGCCAGGTAGACGACCAGGCCGCCGAGCAGGCCGCCCTCGAACAGGCCCAGCAGCAGCCGGCCGACCACCAGGCCGGCCAGCGACCGGGCGAAGCCCAGGAAGGTGCTCACCAGCCCCCAGCCGGTGATCAGGGCCGGCAGGTAGACGCCGGCGCGCACGCGCTTCACCGCCCAGTTGCTCGGCACGTCCACCAGGATGTACAGGATGTAGAAGACCAGCAGGGCGAGGTTGTAGCCCGTGCCGGTGGCGATGCCCAGGTCGGCGGCCAGCCCGACGATCTTGGCGTTGCCGATGTTGCTGCGGTCGATGAAGGCGAAGAGCCTGCGGTGGTGGGGGTGGTTGCTGGTGAGCATACCGCAATGTAGTAGGCAAGTAGGTAACTGACTACCTAACCGATGCTCTCTCTCTCTTGCTTGGAAATGAAAGGGGGGTTAGGTAAAGTAAGTAGACAACTTACCAGATGCCGAAGATCCACGGCACGATATGGCGGTCGAACTTGTGGTCGAGCTTCTTGGAGAGCTGCGCGTCCGGCTCCTCGTTGACCTCGCCCTCCTCCGCCACCGGTCCCTGCTCGAGCCGCGCCTCCTCCGTCTTTTGCAGGTTGTGAGATTTGAGGACCTCCTTCTCTTTCTCGCGCTCCATGGTTGGGGCTTGGGTGTGCAAGTCCGAGGATACTGGTGGAGGTGTAATCGTGGTATATACACCCTCTCCCCTTTGAACACTTCCGTGGGCTGTCAAGAGCGGAATGACTTCAAAATATATTGAGCGAGTCGATAGTTCAACTAGTGGCCGATACCCCGGGATCTGTGTTTAGTTCTGGTGCTAGACAGTAGTCGACGGTAGTAGTCGTCGGCAATCATCTGTTCTAAAGTCCCATAGCACGGCTTATATCCACGGCCGTCTTTTCCAGTGCCGGATCCGGGGTGCCCGCGGGGTCGTGGATGCGGGGAAGGACCGACGAACTTGCCAGTGCTTACAATGACCAAGTGGTCCCAACGGGGTCCATATTGCATGGTTTTATCTTACATTAGGTAAGGTAGAAACGATACCCTAGGTAGGTAGACCCATGGATGTGGCTTACTACCTTAGGTACCTTAGGTTCCTTCCAGGATCCATGACGAATTGTTGACAGAAGCTGCGGCCCCCCTAGTGCCCCCTCGTGCTGCCTGCCTGCTTCCAGTTCTGTGTATAGACATCAAGCTGTCAAGCTGTCAAGCCTATGCGAGACCTTCCCTGCTGCTTTGCATGCAAATAGGTACTTCAGCATTGCTGGTGAATCTATTCTGTCTTGAACTCTGTCAATCGGTCAAACCCGCCACCAGTGACCCACAGTCAATCGGGCACGAAGTTCGAGGCAAACCCAAGCGGTGAAAACATGGAGCCGATCTACAACCATCGGCAAGGTTACCGTTTAGACCTGTACTTGGTTGGGTAACTTGTGGTTCGGTTCTACATGTTGGTCCGACGATGGACCCTTAGTTGGTCTACCCGCATATCAACTCGCTACACTGGCCGGGCAGAAGTATACCTACCGCTCTACTACCGCTCACCCTCCTTGTAGGGTGGAGAGCAGCAGATGTGAGGAGACATCGACATCGGGCATGAGGCTCAGACCTCTGGTGGCACGAACCGCTCCGGATGAGACAATGTGCCACATGAACCGGAAATTGTGTGTGACCTTGTCATCCCCTTCGGTCTTTCTGCTCGGAATCCGTGTATATTACCGGTAAGTTACACATCGGGGTATGGAGAGCGTATGCTGTGTCAGCCACCCAATGCTGTGTTCAACTATAGGGAGCTGCCGATATGTACGGCCCTTTTCGACTTGCCTGGTTTTCTTGGGCTACGGTGCATGCTACCTTATGCCCAGCTCAGCCAGAATAGCATCGTTGTGCTGTCCAACCTCCGGGACAGCGCCCATTCGAACTTCAGCAACGTTGGGCATTCCGGGAGGTAGCAACGCGGGAACAGGTCCCTTGGTAGTCTCGACTTCAGTCCACCGTCCACGAGCCCGGAGTTGTTTGTGCTGCCATACCCCCTCCATATCATTGACATTAGCATTGGCGATCTGCGCCTTGTCCAGCCGATATACAACCTGCTCCGTCGACATGGCCGCAAACACGTCGCAAATGATACTCTTCAACTCTTGCCGGTTTTCTGAGCGCAGCGGGTTATTGACGAAGCGTGGATCGGTCGCCAAAGCTGGCTGCTCCAGTACTTCCTCGCAGAATCGGATCCATTCTCTCTCATTCTGGATCCCAAGCATCACCGAGCCGCTGCCACCCGTTTCGAAGGGTCCGTACGGATAAACGGATGCATGCGAAGCACCGACGGGCTTGGGTGCTGGCTGCCCTTTGTAGGAATAGTAGAGCGGGAATGTCATCCACTCTGTCATGGCCTCCAGCATGGATATATCAAGCCTAGAACCCTGGCCGGTCTTGTCACGCTTCAGAAGCGCCGCGAGGATGCCCGAGTAGGCATACATGGCCGATGCTATATCTGCAATCGAGGCTCCGACCTTCGCGGGCTGGCCGTCCTCCGTTCCAGTGACAGACAGTAAGCCTGCTTCGCTCTGTACCAGGAGATCGTAGGCTTTCTTGTCGCGATACGGACCATAGCTCCCGTACCCCGAGATATCGCAAACAATCAGACGAGGGTGCTCGTCTTTGAGCTTGTCGTAAGACAGACCCAAACGTTCCGTGGCCCCTGGGGCCAAGTTCTGTACCAAGACGTCGGCCTTCTTGACCAGCTTCGTCAATACGCTCATGTCCTTGGGCTGTTTCAAGTCGAGTGCCAGGCTTTCTTTCGACCTGTTGGTCCATACGAAATGCGAGGACAGGCCGTTTAATCTGGTATCATAGCCTCTTGCGAAGTCTCCTGCTCCGGGCCGTTCGATCTTGATGACCCTTGCTCCGAGATCTGCCAACTGTCGTGTGCAGAAAGGGGCCGCAATTGCTTGCTCCAGGCTGACGACGGTCACGCCATCAAGGGGTAGGCGTACCTCCCGACTCGCTAAAGTGAGGGATCTCGTTGTCAGACTGTCATGTTTTGGGTGTCTTAACGGTAAGAAATTTACGGCCGGTCTGGCTGGCCAGGATCCGAGTCTCGCCATCCGAACCTTTGGGATTTGTAACGCCATAATGATCGAGAACGGGAATGAAACCAAGGTAAGAGTAAAACCTACCGAGGCCTTCTCGAGCGGTTGTGGGGGAGCGAGCCAACGCACCTTTACACCAGCACCTGGGCACATTACCTTAGGTACTTAGGTACCTACCTTATGCTAGGGAGGGTCGGAATGTTCCACGGCGAAGAGCGGTATCGGTGCTCAAGCACCTCCTGTCGTCCACAGCGAGAGGCATAGTAAGGACGGGACGCAGAAACCTGTCCAGGCTTCGTGACATAACCAAGATCACCTGCATTGGGAAGGTTGCCCGTACGGAAGAGAGCTTCCCCGAGGTCAACTCCACAGCGGACTCTCCAGTGGAGACAGCGAGTGCCGGTATACTGGGTATAGTACCCCTAGTACCCGCCAAGTTTGCGGGGAGATGCTCCAACCAAGATCCCACGCCAGCTATCCCCGCTGTATTTCCAACCACCAGTGCGGCACCCGGGGCATGGCCGAGGTTCAGTAGTACCTTAGTCGACATTAAATCCAGGTCAGACTATTGCTACCTGCCAGTGACAGACCGAGTTCTCCAGATGTTGTGTCAGGACACCAGCTGAGATGTCGAGGTTACTGGCGAGTAGGCTCCGGCTGATACCGCCGACAGCTATCCTGGGCTCCTGTCATGGCTTCTCCACGACGTCAAGTCACAGGCTCATGGACACGTCCGGCTTTACTGAAAACCAGATGATGGTACGGGAAGCCGTCGGCGCAGTGTGTTCCAAGTTTCCAAACACCTACTGGCAGGAGCACGACCAGACCGAGACCGACCCGACCGAGTTCCACGCGGCGCTGGCCAAAGACGGCTGGCTCGGCATCGCTTTGCCCGAGGCCCTGGGCGGTTCCGGCCTCGGCATCTCGGAGGCGACGATGATGATGCAGACGATCACCGAGTCGGGCGCGGGGATGGCGGGGGCGCAGGCCATCCACGCAAACGTCTACGCCACCCAGCCGCTGGCGAGGTTCGGCTCTCCCGAGCAGCTCCGGGAGACCATCCCGAACATCATCTCCGGGCGCTGGCGGACCTGCTTCGGCGTGACGGAGCCGAACACGGGGCTCGACACCCTGCGGCTGCGCACCGTGGCCGCGAAGCAGGCCGACGGCTCGTACGTCGTCACGGGCCAGAAGATCTGGATCACGTGCGCGCAGGTGGCGCGGAAGATGATCCTGCTGGCGCGGACGACGCCCCTCGAGGCGGCACGCCGGCCGAGCGAGGGCCTCACGCTCTTCTGCATCGACGTGGACCGCGCGTCGCCGCAGCTCTCGCTCCGCAAGATCCAGAAGATGGGCGGGCGCGCCGTCGACGCCAACGAGGTCTTCTTCGACGGCTACCGGGTCCCGGGGTCGGCGCGGGTCGGCGCCGAGGGCCAGGGCTTCGGGGCCGTCCTGCACGGCATGAACGCCGAGCGCTGCCTGCTGGCCGGCGAGGCGCTGGGGCTGGGCTACGCGGCGCTGGGGCGGGCGGCGGCGTACGCGCGCGCGCGCGTCGTCTTCGGCCGCCCCGTCGGCGCCAACCAGGGCGTCGCCCACCCGCTGGCGGACGCGTTCGTGGGCCTCGAGGCCGCCAAGCTGGCCACCTACCACGCGGCCCGCCTCTACGACCGCGGCCGCGAGGACGACGACGACGCGGCCGTCCGCCCCCACGCCGTCGGCGTGGCCGCGAACAGCGCCAAGTACCTCGCCGCCGAGGCCGCCTTCAAGGCCTGCGAGCGCAGCCTCCTGGCCCACGGCGGCATGGGCTACGCCGTCGAGTACGACGTCGAGCGCTGGCTGCGAGAGTGCTTGGTCCCGCGCATCGCGCCGGTCAGCCGCGAGATGATCTTGAATTACATCAGCGAGAAGGTCTTGCAGCTGCCCAGGAGCTATTAGAGAGGCATCGAGCAATTGGGACGGCTGTTCGCTTGCTCCCATTATTCCGGTGTTATTTAGCTCTTCGGAAGCTCTTGCGAACGCTCAGGTTGACTGCGGCAGGGCAGTAAATGACAATAGAGTCTAGGTCTATGCCTATCCATAGCATGTCTTACCGTGTATAGAGGCAGGGTTTTTGGCCTCTTCTTCGCTGAGTCCTCGTTCCGGTACTCAGCTGCTGCTTCTGCTGGGAGAGAAAGTGCTGAGACCGAGATTAATGGTCCCGGCATAATACATGGTTGTTGGAATCGTCAGTTCCGCTTTCTATGTGTGACAAATGGCAGTAGTGGTGAAGATGAGAGGTCCCCTGAGCCCCTATTCCCAAATTTCCCCCGCTGTACCAGCTAACGGGTAAAAGCGGAGCAGAGATCAGCAACCCTTTTAGTGGCTTGGGCAGGCTGGGCAGGTGGCTGAATGCACTGGGAACCGCTATGTTGGACCTAAAAAACGGTCCCCGAAAAGCTGGCCGCCCAGCTGGCCAGAACATTCACCATTCAGTTACGTCAGGCGCATGCGGTCAACGTTTCTGACCACCCAGTCGCAGGTTACATCGTGTGACCCAGGACTCGACTGCCCTTCATTGCAATCCCATTTGCTGCTGCTGGCGCATTACGGATTGCAACGCCGAGCAGATGACAGCAAGACCAAGATACTCTTGTCCCCTCTCACCGCGCTGTTGCCGAGAATCCTGATGGACTGTCTCCTCGTGCCTACGAACCCTTCACCACATCGACCATGTGGCCGTCGGTCGAGACACGACACCGAATAAACACAACCCTCGCATCGCTACCCTTTCTCCTCGCCCTGGCGACATTGGCTTGGGCTGATTCCACCACCACCACCACCACCGCAGCTCAAGATGCCACGAGACCACCCACGGGTACCATATCCGCCGAACCAACCTGCGCGTCGAGAACGGTGAACTACATTACCCATACCCTACCTCAACAATGTCTCACCTCGAGTCCAAGCCCTCCTACCGACCCTGTCAGCGTAACAGCGACAGAGAGCCCCTCGATCAGCACCGGGGCCACGCCTCAAGCCAGCGCCAGCGGCGGGGACGAACATGCGGAGGAAGAGCTTGATCCCGATGGCAACGACCTTAGCACCGGCGCTTTCATGTCTTTCGAAGAATGGAAGGCCATGATGCTCGAGAAGACAAGCCAGGAAGCCCCAGACGCAAGGGCCCGGAGGAACCGGGAGAACCGGGGCGACCCCTACAACGGACAGGATCTGGATACCTTGGGCGACGACGGCGAGATCAACCTCGACTTCGGCGCGTACTCGGACAAAATCTCGGAGATCGCAGCGTCTGGCAAGCCGTCATCCCAGGAGGCACGGTCGGAAGAGCAGGTCGAGAAGGTGCCCTACAACGACGAGGGCATGGTGCGCTTCCGTAGCAAGGATGCGGGCAAGACGTGCAAGGAGAGGTTCTCCTACTCCTCATTCGATGGTGGTGCTACGGTTCTCAAGGCCAGCCCTGGAGCCAAGAACCCGACGGCGATCTTGGTCGAGAACAAGGACTCGTACATGCTGTTGGAGTGCGGCATGCAGAACAAGTTTTTTATCGTCGAGCTTAGCGACGATATTCTAGTCGATACCATTGTGCTGGCGAACTTCGAATTCTTCTCGAGCATGGTTCGCCATTTCAGGGTCAGCATCAGTGATCGATACCCCGTCAAGCTGGATAAGTGGAAGGTCTTGGGCACGTTCGAAGCGCGTAATGCCAGGGACATCCAGGCTTTCCTAGTCGAGAACCCTCAGGACTGGGCTAAATATATACGGATCGAAATCTTAAGCCACTACGGGAACGAGTATTACTGTCCTGTGTCGTTGTTACGCGTGCATGGAACACGCATGCTCGACTCTTGGAAGGAGGCAGACCCGCTGGACGCAGAACCCGAAGAGGAGACCACAAAGACGGTAGTTGAAGGCATCGAAGAGACCGCCGAGCCAGTCGACGATGCTCCGGAAGAGACGATGGTGGCTGAGCCAGTCTTGGAAGAAAGCAACGCCACGGCTCCGGCCACGTGTTCCTGGACCCCTATCTGGCACGAGACTTACATCAAGGAGATGTACCCAGAACATCCCACATGCGACGCTTTCGAACGCCCCGACGGCGCGGAGTTCCACGACGAGGACCAGGGCCAGGCTACTCACACGAA
Organism: Xylariomycetidae sp. FL0641; assembly: GCA_022376655.1. Classification (NCBI taxonomy): domain Eukaryota; kingdom Fungi; phylum Ascomycota; class Sordariomycetes; species Xylariomycetidae sp. FL0641. The sequence continues at coordinate 235,335 of JAJJKE010000020.1, forward strand.
ATCACAATCTGTGGGGACCGCTGACCCAACAGCATCAACGGCGATAGGGGACTCTTCGAACACGACGGCAACCGAGAGCGCCGGGGAGATTGCAGAGTCCCAAAAGGTTGCGTCTTCGACACCTCCAGAGGAGTCACCGGTGGGATCAAGTACTAGTAACGCGGCGTCGACCTCTACATCCGCAACCGCTCCTACATCTGCATCAATAAACACATCAACCGAATCTTCCACGAATAATGTCACATCTCCAGTGCCCAAGACGCAGGCCACTTATCACACGCCGAAGCATAGGGGTGCAGCTCCCACCTCGATGAGACCGCCCACTAGGACAGGAGCGAAGAGTCCTCCTACTGGATCCCCAGCCACGCCGCGGAATAAAACAACCACAACCACAACAGCACCTGCGGCATCCCCTACGGTCCAGGACTCCTTCTTCAAAGCCCTGACCAAGCGTCTCCAGATGCTCGAGTCGAACACGACCTTGTCCATGCAATACATCGAATCGCAGTCCAAGTTCCTGCAGGAGGCCCTAGCCAGGCTGGAGAAACGCCAGGTTGGCAAAGTCGACCTGTTCCTGGATACGCTGAACAAGACGGTCCTGGGCGAGCTCCGCGAGGTCAAAACCCAGTACGACCAGATCTGGCAGTCCACCGTGATTGCACTGGAGACGCAGCAGGAGCAGAGCGAGCGCGAGATAGTGGCCCTGAGCTCGCGTCTGGGCGTCCTGGCCGACGAGGTTGTCTTTCAAAAGCGCATGGCCATCGTCCAGAGCGTCTTGCTGCTCGGCTGCCTCATCCTCGTCATCTTCTCCCGCGGCCTGGCCGTCAACGCGCCCCTCGATGCCTACTACCCCAGCCAGTTCGGCGCCGCCGGCCGTCTCATGTCTCCTCTCCTGCCCTCGACTCCCAAGGGTCATCACCATCATCTCAAGCACGCCGCTCCCGCCTACAGAGATAACCCGGCCCTCCTCTCCGTGCACGATCCCCGCGCCGCGGCTCCAAATCGGAACATCGACCTGAGCGCCTCCCCGCCCTCCGTGGGTGACATGAACACCGGCCGCCTAAGTCCCAGCCGCACCCCGGAGAGTCGGATCTTGGCGGCATCCCCCGACGACGCCGAGCTGAGCAACTCGCGTCGCCGTCCCCACGGCCAACGCCCACCCTCCCCCAGCCGTTCGGCCACCGACCCGTCCGGCCTCGCCGACTACTTCGAGCAGCACTACCACCACCCGGGCCACCAGCCTCCACAGCAGCCGCCGACGCCGGACGAGGAAGCGGGCTACGACTCCGAGCCGGCCGGCAACGGCGATACTGCGGCCCCCATCGGCAGCGACGGCGGCTACTTCTCGGCCGTCGCCAGCGCCGACCACACCCCGACCACCACCGACGCCGGCAGCGCCGGCGTCGCCTCGTTCCCGGACATGCTCCAGGCCCGCCAGCTCGAGCGGCAGCTGACGCCCTCTTCGTCGTCGTCGGACGGCGGTGGCAGCAGCGAGACTACCCACGGCCTGGAGACGACGTATGGGCGGCGCCCCGGGAGCGTCCAGCGCTCCGCGTCCGCCAGGAAGCCGTTGCCGGCGTTGCCGGAGGATTCGGATCTGTGATCTGATTCGTATGCGTGTGTGCGCACGCGGGAGGCGGCTGACTTGGGGATCGATCGATCGGTGCTGGAAATGGGAGCAGGGGAGGGGGGGGGGGGGGGGTAATAAATATATACCGGGACTGGAAAGGTCTATGTAATCATCATTGGAAGCCTTTTACGAAGTAACGAATACCCTACTGCTGTTTCTACTGGCTCATCCCCGCCTGCTGTGAACTACCTTAGCTGCCTTGGGATCGTGCGTGGCCAGAGTAGCGTGACTCTCCAAACACATGCCAGTAACCGTGGTGTCAAGGGCAGCAGGTCGGCGCTCGCATAGATCGAGATCAACCAAGTTTCCATGAGAGGGCCTTCTCCGTTCGGTTCTTGGCCACCTCGCCTGGCCTGCTCGCATCTTCCCGACAGCTCATCCCGCCTTACTCATTGTAACGTCATCAGCCGTGGGCTACCCAGAAAGTCTAGGGCAGCCGCTAAAGTAGAAAGCGAGGCAAGCAAGGATGCAGGTAGGTGTTGTCGGTACGGGGGATCAGGCGCTTGGATATGAAACCCAGCGTACGCCCATTGTCTTTTAATATGGCCTTCTTTTGCATATATCTTGCCATTGATGCCGTTATGGCTTGCTCTGCTGCGAGGATATGGGACACGCGAGCACTGCAGGAGAGATGATTCTGGGTCTCAAGTCTCAAGGCATAGTATGACCCAGGGTACGCTTGCTTCCGCTTCCGCAGGGTCGATTCCCAGCGCAGCTGGCCTCAGTACCTGCCCTGGTCGGGATCACGGTCCCCTCCTGGTTTGAGCTAATGGAAACCCCAGCTTCGGCCTGAAAGTAGCAAAGACCTAGGTAGTCAGGTTATGGTCTATATGGGCGCCTAGAAGTACCTCGTGTATTAACTATCTACCGTGCTAAGCTGTTGAGAAATAGTAATGTCATTGTTGTGCTCCTCATACCGTCGGAGATTTGCAGCATTATGCTCTTGAGAGGGCAGTATATGTGGCATTAAGGCTCCAAAGAAGGAAACAGAGAAGGAAATGGGGTAGAAAAATCTTCGCCAAGTCTTTGCGGCGTCCAGATCAATCGGCTCATGAAAAGAGCTGTGAAGGAGATCTAGGCAGTGAGCCTGACAAATAAACCGCGGAGAAAAAGGCAACGTGGTACGTGATAGGGGATGTTGTTTGGGTAATGATCATGATGTGTCGCGAGTCGATGAGTCTTGGTAAAATGGATGCAGACTATGAAGACCATATCGCAAGTACGATGTGCGTCGTCTCCTGCTCCAATGCAACGAGGGCTGGCGCCTGGAAACCGGACGATCCACGTATAATCGCGGGATCGGATCGTCGAGCTTCATCTATCTAGGGCCGAGACTGGTTCATGTTCTCAAGGCCACTCTGTCGTGATTGGCGGCAAGCTTAATGCGGAGAGTAGGGGCCGGAATACGAAGCGGTATCGTAATCGAACTCCTCAAGGGCAGCTAGACGGGTTCCACGATCGAACTGGGAGCGTCGGCGGCGTTGCTCATCTCGGAAGTGTTGTCCAGCATTAGGAGTAAACAGACCTGGATGATTCAATTAGAACAAGGCGCTACGTGGTTGAGTCGGACGTCGACGCTCGAATTACTTACCGACGTGCTCGGCATTCTCGCAACTACGCTTCATCTTCGACTGGTTGTCAGGCTCAGGGAAAGGCTCTTCGCTGCCAGCCAACTCGCGGCGCGGACCATTGGTTGTGTAGTAGAGCTGGGCGTGTTAGTTACGAGTTGAATTCTGCAGTCCAGAAGTGGCTTACCTTGGGGCGATAGTGAGGCGCCTCCAACATCACAGAACTGTTGCGGAACTTCTGAACCAGACAGTCCTTGCCTTGAATAGCTGGAAATTGCATTAGAAACAGGTACACGGCGCCTGGAGATTGGTTCATCAACTTACTGGCGTAGGAGATCTCGGCAACTTTGTCGCTCTTGAAGCAGTTCCAGCGCTGGTTGCCTCGAGCATTGACGAACTGGGGTTAGGTTAATAAAACTCTCGAGACAGACAAACAAGGTCTTACTGGTATGATGTCCAATGGCTAAAAAGGTGTCAGTAGAAGAACAAATACAGCGGTCCAGAGAAGGCAACTCACATCGACGAAGTTGATGAATGCGTAGCCAACACTTTCATCGCGGTTAGCAGTAGGTCAAACGAAGGTTGTACGCCATCTAGTGGAATACTCACTTGCAGTCGTTGGCGAAATCGATGCGCAGATACATGAAATCGTATTTTCCCCAGCTGGACTCATCTATGATGCCCTTCAACATCGGCTGGTCGACCTTGTTCGGAATGTTTCGCAGCATGATCTAGATACGGGATTAGTACTCTCAACAGCGCACAAGGGCCTAGTGACTCACTGTCGTGCGGACATCAGTGCCCTCTCTGATTCTGTTCACGTCAACGTGGTTGTGACTGTTAGACTGTTGGTAGAATGGAGAACGAGACACTCGCATGGCGTTCTGTCGTCGATTGAACCCCTGAAACTGGCGAGGGGTCTGCTGTAATCCTGCTGGGTACGAACCGGAGTGGGGGACCATGGCATTCACCAGAGAATAATTTCCCGGGGTTAGGATGGTATTGTGGTATCGGGGCGAGAGGTTGTCCATCTGAAGGTAAGGGGGGCTCATCATTCCATGATACACAACCGGTACCATGCCGTAGGACGCCGGACTGTCCAATACCGGAGAGTTCCGGGCTGGGGTGCAGAAGAGGCTGTTGTTCATCGTAGGGGGCGCCATGGGCGATGGTCTCGACAGCGACATTCGGCTGAAGTCCGACAGTAGTCCTGGAGAGGTCGGAGTGCGGGCCGGAGTCATTGATTGGTTTGTAGCGACTGAAGGTGTGCTTGAAAGACCTTCGTCATGCAGACGATGACTGGCAATCCCACTCTGGTAGTTGCCCGTAGCTGTCATGGTTGGGATATCAGGTCGGTACAACGTAATGCAGATTTGGAATTGTCCCTATTCACTGTTAGCGCGATCCTGGGAATGTCACTCTCTGTGCAAGACTTACGTCGACAATCACGTTGTTGAGATTGGATACGGCACGCAAGGACGTGTCATTCTCGCAGTATTCCGCAACAGCGTTGATGATGCTGCCTTCTGCACCAACAGCTTGGGGTTTGTAGGCATATAGGTCGCCCTGGCCCTCAAGTACTCTCTTGAGCGTAGCCTGGAGCTGTTGGCGGTCCACATTGATCCCCGGTCCGTTACCGAAGATGTTCAGGTAGAGCTGGCCTTCGTGCGCTGTGACCGAGCCATTGCCTGGTGACACAGTCTAGGTATCCACGTCAGTGACACAAGCACCGGGCATGTTTGTTAGTCTGGGGGAATCACTGACCTGAGAGTATTGGCGTGGGGTTATGTAATTCGCCACGTAATCTTGAGCAGGCGTGATTGTGAAATGAGTGAAGACCACACACGCGTCTCGGATATGGCTGAAACGGACGAGCAGCTGGTCGTTGCATTGGACCACCTCTCTTCTTCCTTCAAGGGCGAATCCAAGGGAAGTGAGCCCCTGCTTGATGTCAGCTGAGTACAGGAGAGGAAATCAGAATACGTACCGATATACGCTGGTCAAGTGCTGTGGTGTTGACCATGGTGGAACGTGTTGGCGTGATCAAGAGGCATCTCGAAAGACCCGCATCAGTGCTCAGCTCCTTGTGCACAAATTTACTGTCACCGGCATCTTCCACGGGGCGCGGCTCGACATTCGTTCTGTGAAGTGATTGGGCATCCGAGAAGCTCGCATTGGCATTTCTCGATACACTTCCAAGCATAGGAATCGGCGAGAAGACCGATGCAGTTGGCGACAGCTTCTGCGTCTGTTTGGCCGCGGGGTCCGAAGACACGAAAGGGTCCTTGTCCAAGTGCAGGTTTCCGCGGGAAAAGGGTGTAGAGCGAGCCGAAGACGTTTGTCGCGGAGTTCCGGTAGCCACCATTGGGAACCTAATGGGTCCAGTGTCTCTGTTGCCGATACTGAGGGTTTGAAGGGCCCTCATGGACTTGGCGGAGCCATCTTCAGGGGAAAAGGTCGTCATGCGAGTGTCTGGTGTGCCCTTGTACGATTCGGCGGCGCCACTCGACGAGTGAGGTGACGCGGTGTTGAAGTGGCTCTCACGAGGGTGCGACATGTTTGCCATCTTATCCTTGAATGCAGGAATGGTGAGGGCCGAGTTCGCGAAGATGAAGTTGGAAGTCGTAGGAGAAACCGACCTGGAGTCCGTTCTTTTTGGTTCGTTCTTTGGAACGCAGATCAGTCCACCGTGATCTATACTAGTGAAAATCTCTGATCAAATGTCTCGTGCAGATCAGGAACGACGAAGCGCAAGGTTTCGTGTCTGTTATTTGTCGCCGCTTCCTGGAGGAGCTCCGTGCCTCACTGGGAGAAAGAGGCCACAGTGTGGAATCCGGGCTAGTAGACTAAGGAGTGAATCTCGGTATTTCAGAAACACCACGACAGAAATTGGTGGGTCCGAAAAAATTACCAGTGAAGGTAGATGGATTGCGCCAGAGTTCGCTCTGGGACAATGTGCTGGAGTGGTGGAGTCGCACCGGACGGTGAGGAACCGATACCTGAGATAGGCTTGAAACAGTCCAGGGCTATTGGTAGCTGGTACGTTTCCGAAGATACACCCGAAAGGTGATCAAGAAATGTATGTAACGGGAGGAACCTGCCAGGAATTCGCGTAGGCTGCGGTTGTTCAGTGGTGGAGCAGGGAAGGCAGTGAATAAATGGTGATACCCGCGGCACCAACTCGAAGTGTCTGAGAGAGGAAGCTCGGACGTTCGGGAAAATCAACTGGGAAGCGGCAGGTTGGATATCGTTACCAGGTGGACTTTGCTGGTTGGAACTGGAATATATGGCAGTAAGTTGGCTTCGGATATCCGAGTGATGGAAGTGGCAGCGGTGTCAGTTGAAGTTCTTGAGGTCCGCAGAGAGGGTGAGAACGAGGATGACCGAACAATGGATGTCAGAGTCGAAATGGCAGGGAAGGTTATCGTAAATCAGAGGTCGAAGACCCGTGATATACTCCGAGAAGCAGATTAACTTCCAGTTCGTCGGCTTGGGGCACACCTTCTGGTAGGCGCAATAGGCAATGATACCAGGAAAGAATCCTGGCAAACCAACTAATTGATAACATGTTAGCTATACTCCTAGTCAAACAGCTTCGTAGTGCGTGATATACCTGGCGTCGGGCGGCTACCTACTGTATGTTCAGAAGTGTCAGCTGCTAGAATATGCCTCAGAAACACTTTGCAGATAGAATGGGCCACGACTCTTCAAGAAAGCAGAGGACTGTGAGACCAGGAACGCCGGTAGGTCCTGTTGAGGGTCAATATACGCAGAAGCTAAAGGCAATGTATCAAGGGCCTGCTGACGTACCTTATGTCTTGAGGTGGATGCGCTGTGTCGATACAGTCCACTGCAGTGTGGTAGTGCCAGTACTGTACCAGAGAATGACCAGTAGCTAACGCGTTTACCACGAACGGACTTGCAGAGCCTTAGCGGCTGGTAGGTCAATGATATCAAGGACTTGTGGAGAGTGGCCGGACCGATGAGTTGATATTGTGCCTTGCGTCTCGGTGGCAGTGCGTGGGTGATCCAGCAGAAGTATCTCCGGTTAAAGACAACCGATGAAAGTCCGTGCCTGCGTGCAGATTGTGGTCAGCAACGGTGATAGCATGTAAGAGGAATTCTCTAAGTCATAGAGGTTAAGTGTGCGACTTCGGTCCTCGGATCGGTAGTGTCTGTGTTGGCAAGGGTCGAAGGGTACATGCAGGTGGGTTGTGGTAAGTAAGCTTGAGTTCTTGTGGGGCTGAGGTTGGAGTTGGTTGCAGGTGGTTTGTACGTTGTTCACAATTAATTGCAGAGTATGGGTTGGACGATGCATGGGACTTGTTGTGCGTGCTGAGGTGGGTCGAGATGGAGATGGGATGGCTTGGGATGGGTGAGGATAAGCGTGCAAGTACCTTGGTAGGTGCAGTTTTAGAGTCAACCTCAAGGCTCTTCGCGAAGTGCGTGGCGGGGCTGGCAGAACGATAAGGTTGCTTTAGAGCAGTGGATCTGATATTGACGATCAAATGGGTTGGTGAGGGTGCTGCAGGGCAAGGTAGGAGGAGGTGGGTGGGTTGTGGCTTCTTTACGTTGAAGCGGGCACGAAGAGATTCTACCGTTCAAATATGGGAGAGGCAGGGCACGGACCGCAATCGGGAAGGGAGACTTGGTGCAAATAAACGAGACTTGCCTATTATATGGCCAGTGCGAATGGCTTTCTCGCGGTCTGGGTGGCTTCAGCTCTCTGTGCGGTTGGTCCAGATCTGTGCAGTTGGCGTGGTGGGGAAAGAACTGGATTGACGGTCCTGTATGCCTTGGGCTCCACGGTCAGTGCTGCGGTTATTTATGGGAGATTCACCCGTGAGCTACTTAGGGTGCAAGCAGGAGTGAGGTTGGGAGGAGCAGTGGCCGTGCAGAGGAAGATGGGGAGTCGTATGTGCATCAGTGGATGGGAAGGGGCACAATACCTTCGCAAGAAGAGTATGAAGGTATCAAGGGCACCTAATCGAGGATCGCTCCAAATAGATGGGCAAGAATAGACGTCTGTTGGGGTCTGCTCAGGTATTGACTACCTTAAGGTAGGGTGTGCATCGGTTGAGAGCGGAGACCGAGATGGTGGTGATCAATGAGACCGGGAAAAGGGTATCCAGAGCCCAAGGCTTGTCTGGGTATGGGGATGGCTCAAGAACAGATCAATACCTACGACAGGCTCAAACTCGTTCCAAGGCGAAGACCAAGGTCTGAGAGATCTATGAGGCGGCTGTAGACGTTACTCGGCTCTAAAGTGAGGAGGCTTACGGAGGCAGAAGAAGAGAGGGATCAAAGTGGGAGAGTGTGCGCGGCAGACCTGAGGATTGCAGTCTTATCAAATTTTGGTTCTCGGGGGAGAAGATCCTATCAATTGGGATGGAAGCTGCTTACGAGAGTGCCTTCTTGTGAAGGTACGGGTTCCAGGACATTTGCTTGCAGCGGTGCAGTGGCCGATGGCTTTGGGCAACCACCTCACCCTGGCACCTGCACTTGAGATTGACCACAGCACAAGTAGCGGCAGGGAGTGGCCGTTGCACCTGCAGAACATCCACTTTCGGGAGTCAGAGCTTTTCAGTAGGTACGGACCACATTAGCATGTACCTGAACTATGGCACTGTCAGGTGTCCATCTCATGAAGGTACCTACCTAGGTAGGTACGCACTCGGACGAGCTTTCTCCTGCAGCAAACACTCATTGCGTGGGGAATGAACATATGACGTACCCGGCCTGACTGCCCGAGGTGGAATCAAGTGTACACCTTGCCTCAAGAACGTCAATCCAACTTGGGTCAGATACAACACAGAGTCCACTCCAGCTGCATTGGCCGTATATGCAATCTTGTTCTCAAGTGACCATAGCATGGCGACATGCCTACCAACCCTAGATTGACAATGAGCAGCACAGGGGAAGGACATCATAATATATCCAGACACCTAAAGACTAAGCTCTGGAGCGTAGTCAAAGGGTTCTGTTTGACGGAGGCAATGTCTCGAGGCTCTTCTCGCAGATTTCGGCAGTGGAAGCTCCCACGCTGTCTGGTGTAATCGATGTTATTGTCATGCAAACTCAGGATAGAAGATCTGTATCCAGTCAGCTACAGTGTCAAGCGAATGAAAGCCATAAAAGCTACTGACTACCTATCATAACAATATGGATAAGGTATTTATCTAGGTAGCAATCAAGATCTTGATAAACCCATTCAAAAGCTGCATCACTGGAACGAAGCCAAGGGCAGCAAACAGTAAGGGTGCCAGAATCGTGATTGCTGGCCTATGTTCCAGGAATAACATAGCTTTACGAGTAAGCTCTTGATTCTCTGTGAAAGCTCTGTATTCCATCGTCATAGATGATTATGGCGTGTAGAGATACGTCCGTTCCCTTATGGTCAAGGTGGCCCTGCAGGTGCCTGGAATGATGGGATGAAGTTCTGCGCCACAGCTCATAAGCCACTCTATTGGAATCCTTGGCCTACCTAGGTAGCCCGGGCATGTCCATTCCAAGCTTTGTGGGGTAAGAGAAAACCCGCAGCCATTGGAAGCAAGGGTATAGTGGGCGACGGGCGTGCACTGGTGCAATGCGGCTCGAGGCACACCTCCCCTACAGGCTGAGGCAGCGGCCTGTGACAGGGGGCTGGCGCATGTGCTCATCGTTTGCCTGGAAGTGTGCCTCAAGATTCAACAGTTCAAGCTACCAGGTAAAGAAACTACAGTCACCTTCTACCTTATCTTCTGATCGCTTTTTGTTAGGTGCAATCCAGACCTGCTGGCGGCTTTGGTTTGGCATGCTTGCGCAGTGTGAAATCGCAGCCTGCCCGGCGCGTATCCCATTCTTCTAGCTGAAGTTGGCATTGACTTAGGTACCACGAGGACCAGCGTCTCTGCCCGAAAGCCTGGTGAACCAGCTATCCAGACAGCAAACTTCCGCTGCTGCCGGCAACCTATACACGTCGAATCCGCCTGTAGCCAAGTCGACAGTTTACCAATTACCACCAAATATGCCACGCAAGGTGCAGAACTACGATGACTACGGCTCAGCCGTCCAGCAAATCATCCTCTCAACCTCCGATGCCGAGTTCCTTGACCAACTGATCCCCGTTCTTAAAGATGCGGCCAGTACCAATCGATCCGGTGTTCTTGCGCAAGACCTATCCCACTATGCCGACGACCGCGAAGCCGAGATCGAGAAGATAAGCTTGACCAAGCATGAGGAGTTCCTCGGCTCCGTCAACCAGCTCCAAAATGTCCGCGAGAGGACCGTCGCACTCACGGCCGATATCCTCGAGTTGAACCAGTCCATCCAAGCCAGTACCGAGAAGCTAGCCGAGCAGAAACAAGGGCTCGTCAACACAAGAGCTGTTCGCGAGAACATATCCGACGTATCAGATGCGCTGAAAGAGTCTTTGAAGATCCTACATGCTGTCAACCATGCCCATGATCTGATTCGGAAGAAGAAGTACTACGGCGCTCTCAAGTCCCTCGACGACCTCCAGAACGAATTCCTTATACCCATCATACAGAACAAGTACGCTACGCAACACCGCCTCGCCGACCTAATCCAGAAGTCCATCCCAGCATCCCAGAAGATAATATCCGAGGCTGTGATGACCGACCTGAATACCTGGTTGTACCGCATTAGAGAGACATCGCAGTTCCTGGGAGAAGTAGCTTTCTACCACACGGAAATGCGACGGTCTCGCCAGCGCGATCGCGTCAAGAACGACGAGTTCCTGAGCCAGTTCAAGCTGAACTCGGCCATTGAATTGGTTTTCGACGAGAGTGAAGAGTTCGATGTGCTTGATAATGAAGAGCTCCAGGTTGACTTCACACCCCTGTTCGAGGCTTTGCACATCCACGAAGCACTGGGCCAAAGCGACAAGTTCAGATCTGAGTATGCCGCTACGCGAAGGCGGCAGAAAGAACTGCTGCTGCCCACTTCTGTCAACCTTACAACCGACGATGAGCAATCCCTAAGCAGCTTACTCGAAGGCATTGCTGGCTTCGCCATCATCGAGAAGGCCACAATGCGGCGAGCTCCGCAATTGCGTACCGCCGTTGATGTACGTCCCGCTACCATGATCGTCTTAGTAAATTCTCTAACCATCGGCCCTTTAGGTGGAAGAACTGTGGGATTCCATGTGCTCAGCTGCCATCAATTTGACCTCGAGAGCACTGGCTGATATTAGTAATGCCGAAGTGCTTCTGCAAATCAAAGGGGTCATCGCTCTTTTCATTCAAACCATGGAGGTAAGCGAAGTGCTGCTCTGGCTCGAGTATCCTCCTAACTCTTCGATCAGGGATGGGGTTACTCGGTCGCAAGGCTTGATGACTTCCTGGTGAGACTATTCGATAAGTATGCAGAACTGCTCAAACGACGATTTAGCGAAGATTTTCAAGAAGTATGCCCATTGCTTTTATCCTAACAAAAGCCAACCAGCTAATGCCTTGGACAGATCGTATCTACAGATGACTATATGCCAATGGCAATTAACACAAAAGAGGAGTACGAAAAGGTCATCAACGTCAGCTGGTTCACGCAAGACAAGTCGGTGGACGAACTCACGTACGACACCCCCCTAAACCCTCTGAAATTTCTCTAATCGTTGCAGGTTTCCTTGTGTTCTTCCATTTTCGCAGATGTACCCGCTGTGTTGTATCGACATTAGGAATTTCCTCAACCAGTTCTACTACTTCTCGGATGACCATTTCCAGCACCCGAACAAAATTGACGATACCCTACGGAAGGTTGGTTTCTGTGCTCGCCAAATCATGATCTAGAAGCCTGACATTGCCCATAGTCCCTGGATGAGCTTCTTACCGAGAAAGTGTGCCAGTCTCTGGTAGAAAGATTGAGTTCCCAGTACTTGGGTCAGATAGTACAGATCCTGATCAATCTGGAACACTTCGAAACGGCGTGCCAGGAATTGGAGCAGCTCCTCATTCGGGCGCGGTCCTCGGCGTCAGCGGGCGGGCCACTCACCCTGGCTGCTACAGAGCAATTCCGAGATAACAAGAAGACAGCCGAGAAGCGGATCTTCGAGCTCGTCAACTCCAAGATTGATGACCTGATGGAAACGGCCGAGTACGACTGGGGGGCCTACACCCCGCCGACAGAACCCAGCAACTACATGCAGGAGCTCACGCGGTATCTCTCGCACATCATGAACTCGACGCTCCTGGGCCTGCCACGTGAGATCAAAGAGCTCATCTACTTCGATGCGCTCAGCCACGCAGCCAACAAGATCCTGGTACGTCGCTCATACCCCTCACCTTGCACCTCCCCCCTACCGAGCCCTGCTGATCCAACAATGTAGGCTCTGCCACTATCCCCCGACGTCAAGAAGATCAACCCGAATGGCGTGGCCGCGCTAGCTAAGGACGTGCACCACCTAACAGACTTCGTGGACGGGCTCGAGAACGGCTTCATGCTACGCTCGAACCTGGACGAGCTCGAGCAGACCACCCAGCTGCTGCTCTCGGACAACACCGACGAGTTCTACGATATCAGTACCCGCAACAAGAAGTACGGCCGCGTAGACGCCATGAACGGGCCTATCCTCCTGGAGAAGTATGTTGCCTATTTCGGGTTCTCCTTGATGATATGCAGGACAATAGTTTCAATACTGACAACCCGTTCAGGCTCACCAATCAGATCTCTAGCCCGGGTCAGACGGCACAGCGCTTTGCCAACTTCTCGGCGAACATCTCTTCGCGCTTCGGCTCGAAATAAAGTGTGTGCATTGCTCAACATATGTACCCTAAGCAGTCTGGGCTGGCTGTTCTACTGAAGGAGCAGAGGAATGTAGCAAGAAGAGGGAAATCAATTGCATTCTTTGAAGACATCCAAAACCCGCCGCAGGGGAGGCGGAACATTCCGGGCGACATTTGACGACCGAAGTATTGTGCTAGCTCTGCGAAGAGCGGGGGAAAGAGAGGAAATACCTGGGGGCCCATGACGCCGTACACTGTCTCTTTCTGTCTCTCTTTCTTCTCGCGCAAACAAGATACCCTTAAGAAGAAATCGGCAAACAAACTGACTGGGGCTGGCTGCTGTTGCTGGCGACAAGTGGTGCCCGTGACCTGTAATCCGATATTCACAGGAATACTTCTTAACCATAATACTTCTTTACCATGTACTATTCTGCCAACCCCAACAGCTCAACCAGCCACCCGTGTGGCCCATTTGCGAACGAGTTCCAGATCCCCGCATCCTAGCCAGCAGGAATCTCGTCCTTAACTGGCTGCTGCTGCTGTTCTTCCGAACCCTGTTGCTGCGGCTGCTGTTCTGGACGGTATTGCTGTGGCGGCTGCGGGTGGGGCGCCTCCAGGGGCGCCTCCAGGGGCGGATAGGCCGACGAGACTGGTGCAGGCTGGACACCCTGGGAGCCCGGCGCATCCTACTGCTGCTGTGGCATCCCCGGGTAACCATACATACCTTCCATATCGCCATACATGGGCTGCGGCGGCTGCTGACCATACGGCGCTCCCGGGCCAGCCTGGACCTGATTGTACATGGGCGGAGGTCCACGATACTCCTGGTCCGGCGCGATTGCGTGTCCTCCCATGTAATCGGCGGGTGCCATGTGGTTCGCGGCTCCGGGCATACCGTGCTGGCCCGGCATCGGGTTGCCTGGTGCTGTGGCCGGTACACCTTGCGCCGCCTGGGACTGCGCGGCAGGGTTTGCGCGCTTGGCGTGGCTCGCCTCCTCGCGGGGCACGATGTCGATCAAGAAGTCGAACATGTCGCTTTTAGCGAGCGCCGAGGCAATGTCGGAACGCTGCAGAGTACGGCGCTTGTTCTCCTCGGCATGGATCCAGGCGCGCATGGTTAACTCCGTGATAAAGATGTCGCAGCCTTTGGCAAACAAGATTGGCGCTTCGGCTGAGATCATCTTAACTTCCGGATCAGCCTTCATCACCTTCTTGATTCGGGCCAGCGGCAGCTGGTGTAGCTTGTAGTCGTGTTGATCGGACTCCAGGTGGTTGATGGTCTGCTGCCAGTATGTCGTCAAGATGTCCTTGTATTGGCCATGGAGACCCTGGTGCACGTTGGCCCAAGGCCCGGTGTAGAGTTCAGCAGGGGCGAAACCGGAGTTCGCAAGCTACATCAGAATCATTCGGGGTCAGTCTCGCAATCGGCTCAAGACAGATGAGAAGGGCTAGGAGGATGGAGTCTATGTTGGACTGGGATCGGAGAGCCGACGGGAAGAGGAGGGGGCCTCGGTGGGACTCACAGCTGAACTGGCACCTAGAAGTAGAGAAGATTAGCGACGTCGCACGAGCGAAGGCAAGTTGCAACAGATTGCAGATGCACATACCGTAGTGGCCTCCGTGAGTTGTATCATACACAGCAGGAGTTCCTCCTGCAGCACCTGCGCCAGGCGCGCCTCGCGCCGGCTGCTGGTGGCTCGAACCGGATGGCTCCATAATCGCTGTATTGATGGAGGAAGAGAGGGATGATTGCTTGTCTGAGGAATTGGTTGGACAACGGACAACGGACAACGCGCGTAGAGCTCCAATCTTGGGACCCAGCGCTTACAAGAAGCAGACCCCCCGCTTTACAGGAGCGCGCTCTATTCACACAGCTGGAACTGTGGAGGCTGGCAAGTGAGCGAGCGAGCGAGCGAGCTACCTCAGCTATCGCAAGCAGCACAGGTTCACAGGATCCTGCCTCTCTTCCGTTTAGGTCGTTGTCGGCCCACACGCGCGAACTCGCAACAGGGAAGGTCACGACACGCGGATTCAACTAGCGATGCCTCGAGCGCACCGAGTTACGCGCCAAACGCGGGCGACAAGCTTGTCTTGCCCTCTGAGTATTCTCCCGAAAGACACGGGCACAAGGTACGACCTCGCGCGGGCTGTGCCAGTGCGTGGAAGCGTGGAGGTGGAGGTGGAGGTGGGCGCGGGCGCGGGCGCGGGCGCAAGCGGGATGGGCAGGTATCGGGTCGGGAGACAGACAGACGCAGCGCAGTGCAGTGCAGCGCAGCGACGGGCGTGTTTGTATTGTCGACGGGCTGGGGACTTGAGACGGCGACACAGGACTTGAGCAAAACGCCCGAGTCGCAGGACGCGGTGATGTAACAAATAAAGCGTGCTGCTTGGATGGCTGCGCGGTGCGGACCCTCGAGTGTCGGCGGGATTGGTGAGAATGATTGGCGGAGGGTTGGACCAACGAGGTTGCTTGTGCGATGGTTGGGATTGGGTTTTCTGTTTGGTCAGAGCTTGCGGGCAGAGAAGCGGGCAGAGAGCGAGCGAACGAGCGAGCTGGGGAGGTTGGAGGTGCCCGGGCCCGTCTGGTGGACCTGGCAAGACCAGGTGGTGGCCGTAGTGGCCGTAGTGGCCGTACCTTAGTGGCCGCAGTGGGAGACGGTGCTATCGATTGCCGAAGCGGCCCTAAGCCCCTCTTCTTCCAGTCAGGTAAGGTATCAGCGCGGCTCGTGCCGAGACCTCTGGCGAATGGTGCCAATCCAACCCGGTTCAACTCAGCAATTGGCGAACTTCAACCCAACGCGGGCGTCTGGACTTTGGAATATGGACTTGGACCTTGACGAGCCAATAGGTCCACTTCCAGGTTGCCAATTTCGTCAACTTGTCTTGTTGCCCGCAAAACTGTCACAGAATTCTTTTGCGCTCAGTCACTAGGTACCGGTACTGCTTCCAGAAGTTCTTGCCCGTGATCATCAGCTTTTCGATCACTCACTACCCAGACCGCATCAGTAGGGGCTCACACCGGTCCGGAGAGCAAAGTCACATCTGCCGGTATTTCTGGGCGGGGCCAATATGACTTACATAGAGGTGAGGTACAGTGAACAGAACGACTGTCTCAATTTGATTTTCAGCAGACGCCGGACAATGACGCGCCAGTGGGTTTTTTAAGGTAACGGGCCAGCTGGGCATCATTCTGTTCTGGAAAAGCTGAGAAGAATCTCGGGGGCGATCTTACGGTGTAGGGCCGGCCGGGGTGCGAATCTGGGCAGGGCAAGTAGCCCGATCAGGAGGATGTATGCGTTGGCAATATCGTCGGGTTGGGCTGGAACGCATCATCATCAACTCAACGCTCGGATATGGTGTGTGATGTGTGATGAATGTGGCAGGGTGTGCAGCTCCCGCCCATCTTCCAGATTCATATGTCATCTGATCGAAGGCTTCGCTGGCAGACAATGTACTGGCGTTGTCCGCCTTGCAACTTGCCGGCATGTAGTCTTGCAGCAGCAGCAACTCAATGATGATGCATGAGCAGCGGGCAACACTGTCACCTCCCACTTTCCAGCTTCCAAACCTCCATAACCCATCTCCCGGCGGCGGCCTCGTGGACCGTGGATGCGGTAGGACTGCATGAATCACGGGCGCCATTGGAATTGGTGTGGCACCCCCAACCTCCCAGCTACCCTAGGTAGCTGGTCTAACTAAGGTAAGTGCTCGCTCAACTTGTACGGTGCGCTCTGTCACAGCCTTGTCGGCCTTCCGTGATTTGGTATCTTCGGCCCGGGCATGAAGGGCAAGTTGTCAAGTGCATTGGATAGTTCCATGTTGCGTCTACACTCTGAAGCACCACATTCATTTGTTGTTTCAAGGAAAAGAAAAAGGGGAAAATATTAGCCACCAAGCTTCTAATGGGCTCCTTGAGCCCCATGTTCTTGAATCTCCAGTTCGGCATTGACCAGAGAACATGAAGTAGGTTGGCACTGGTCATACCTGAAGGAATGCACATGCTGGGGCTGACCGGTCGAGGGCTAACTGCCAACCACGACAACCCCGCGCGAGTCGCATCAGCAAGGCCAAGGTTCTTTGCGGCAGGTTGCTCAGAGATGCCGCCAAGCTCTACGTCAGCGGACAGGGCTCCGGCCAACGGACGGGACCTCTGGCGTGGGGAGGGACGAAGGACGTCAGCCACAGTCGCACGTGCCCGGGCCACTCCCGTATGAAGGGTCCACTGGGGAGAAACCGTGCACCGCCTCAAGTCGCGCGCGCACCTGCACAGCGAGACAGCCCCCCCGGGCCTGGAGGAGGTTCGGTAGGTATCTAGTGGGGCGCTGATCAAAGATCCACTTATCTACCAGGTACGGTACCGCGCAAAAAGTCGCCAGAAATTTTGCTGCGCTGGATTGAAGCTTTCATCTTTTTTTTTTAATAGAAAGCCACCATCCTCCACGCACTGCCCAATCTCAACCACAACTGTGTAAAGGTCCTTCCTCCGCCGCCGCCAACATGGCTGCTGCCATGGGTACTCTGTCCGATGAACAGATTGACCAGCTTCTCAAGGATGCGGAAACGAGACTGGCATCGAAGCAGCAAGACTCATCAAACGGCGAGAGTCTTGCCGTCGCCCCCCAATCCGGAGCGCTGAAGACCATTGAAGGTGACGCTTCTACGCCCAACACTCACTCCTCAAAAAAGAGCACGGAAAAGGATCTGTCCGTCAGAGTTCCTCAACCGCGGAAGTCCAAGAAAGAAATGGTATGTACTGCATCACCACCTACCTGTGCCTCTCCCTCCATATATTCCATGATGAAAGTAATATCCCAATTTATTGATGCGGCCAACTACTCCCGTTATGGGAAGGTTACTGCGACACAATGATAGATTCAATCATAGTTACTCTGACTCTATACTCTGTTACCATATCCGCATATCCGATCTTCGTTCTCATCTCGACTGTTCACTGACTTTATCAAAGGCTACGAAGGCAGATGCTGGCGCCGGTTGGTTCAACCTGCCCAAGACGAACTTGACTCCCGAGCTACGGAGGGATCTGCAAGTCCTTCGCATGCGAGACGTCCTGGATCCAAAGAGACAGTATGTGTTTCTTCACTTGCTCGTGGTGGGAGCCTAACTTTCCCTTCGTCGACAAGGCCCTACCCATTAATTAAAAGTTACTAACCATGGCAAATAGCTATAAAAAGGACAATGCAAGAGCGATCCCGGAGTTCTCACAAGTTGGAACTGTTGTGGCGGGCCCAACCGACTTCTACACTGCCAGAATGACCAAGAAAGAGCGGAAGCGCACGCTCTTGGAGGAGGTCCTTGAGAACGAGGACACTACCCGACGGTTCAAGAGCAAATATGGTGAAATCCAAGCTGCGAAGACCAGTGGGAAGAAGGGGCACTACAAGAAGATGATGCAGAAGAGATATGGGCGCAGCAGCCGCAATGGCTGAAGCGTATGGTGGAATGCCCACTTGAATGTCTCTGTCTCTACGTTTGCACGTAAGAACCCCCGCGCTCGCCCTGCTCAGGTTCGCATACTACGGCGCCGGAGTATTGTCCTCGCGAAGGCTCTCATCATGATTGAGCACAACACAACGGCATGCCGCGCGGATAAGCACACAACTCGGTTGATTCCGAAGTTACATCGGTAACAGATGTTTGCCATCGCTCCCCCACCGCGGGTTGAGCAACAGTTCGCCTCGCACAGCCATGCAGCTAGGCGTCCCGGGCCCTATGCTTCGTGTTCAAACCACGCCGATTGAAGCATGCGAAGGGACTCGCCGAAGCCGCTCGCAAGCAGCACAATGCGCCGTGGCGCGATCGGCATACTAGCAAGATGTCGCTCCGCCGCTTGCACTACTCAAGCAGATAGTTGACGGTTTATAGCCAATGACAATAGGTTTGAGCTGATCCCAATAATCTCTAATCTACCTTGATTACAACCTTTGCGAAATGTTGTTGTTTCATCACTCTTTCGTACGCCTTCTTGGCATCCTCGAGTGTGAATTCGATGTCGTCCACCGCGAACGCGACCTTTTTCTCTTCGACGAAATTCGCAAAGTCCCTGAACATGTTACGCGAACCGAGTAAGATCCCTCTGATGGCACAAAGGTGCCACAGCGAACCCATCATGTCCACCGGCTTCTCCTCCTTCGAGGCGCCCAGAATGCCAACTACCGTGGTCATACCATCGCGGCATGTGGCCTGCAATGACTGTGGCAGTGTCTGCGTACCGCCCACATCGATTACGAGGTCGAAGCCTCGGCCGTTCGGCGTCAGCTCTCTGGCACGCACGCCCCAGTCCGACTGTGTCTTGTAATTCAGTACATGGGCAGCACCCAGAGCCTGTAGACGCTCCGCCTTAGCGTCCGAAGATGTGGTGGCTACCACAGTGGCGCCGGCTGCGACTGCGATCTGTTTCGGAAACGGAAGCATTAGCACCCACCACCAAAATAAGCTGGCCGCGCCGGATGTGCAATTTGAAGCAAACCAGAACCGGTCGGAGAGGGACCATACCTGCAAAGCGGCCACGCTGACGCCGCCGGTTCCCTGGACAAGCACCCAGTCGCCCTCTTTGACTTGATAGCCTCGGGGGCCGAACAGCGCATTCCAAGCTGTTAGGCCCGAGCAACCCATTGTCGCCGCCTGAACATAGTTGATACTACCTGGCTTTGGCAGAAGGGTGCTGTGATGGAAAACCCCCTTTTTGCGTAGGGTACCATGAGTCTGCTGGCCTAGGCCCGATCTATCCCATCACTCCTTGTCAGCCCTACTGAATGAGTGCTTCGCTGGCTGAGGACAACTCATCGATGACATCAGCCAGTCGATACGAGTATACAGCTCAACAACACTAGCAACTCACCCGATGTCTTCAAATCCCGGCATAGCATCGTCAGCGATGTGAGGTACCATATGCATCATCACGTCGGTCCCAACTTGCAATTCCGGACGCAAAGCCGCCACGGCTGAGCCGACGGCGGCTATCCTGCCAGCGCCGTCAGAACCGGGAACGAGGTCCGGAATCAGAGGTAGGGGCACAGGACTAGGGCCCTTTGCCTAGGTTCAGAGTGTCAGTTTGCATATGGCCCCAATGACGAAGAGCCAACGCCGAGTCAAGGAACTTACTTGAGCGACAACCAAGTCCCTGTAATTCAAAGACGCGGCACGAATGTCGACCAAAACATCTTCTGGGCCAAGGTCTGCCTCCTCGGCAGGGCTTGTGTCCCATTTCAGCGAGTCCAGTCCATTTGGAGCTGTGAGAACCCAACGGCCACTGGCGGCATTTCCGTTTCGAGTGTCTGCTTTCACGGACACCATCATCGTAGAAGCTTCAAACAGCAACTACGGAATTATATAGTACGATTCAGGCTTCCCACTACCATAACTGGAAGAGTGTCGAGCTTTAAGGAGCTTGCCGGCACCTTAGCATATGGACTCGGTCCACAAAAGACTCCATTAGCTTAGCTTTGCTAGAAGCTACCGTGGGCTGGGATGACCTATGATATCAAGTACTTTTACAGTAGCGTAGGATACGGCGTTCACCGTTGCAACCGCATGGTGCATGGCCAATGACTCCTGGCTTGCGAGAAGATCAGAAGGAATAACAGACCGTCTGGGCCAAGGCAGACTGAGGAGGAAGCAATCGAAAGTATTCTCGTCTGCCAGTGACTGCTTTTCGTCTCGGCATCTTGTGCTGTGCTTGAGCAAGGATTCACCATGTAAAACCCAAGCCAGCTGAGCGTGGTATTTGCGCGCAAAGGCATTATACGAGCGTGGCAAACTGCATCGACCGGTACGATGAGAAAGCAACTCTGGAGAGGGAGGGCTAGACTTCCGATACCAGGGAGAGACCGACGTGGAACGAGCGGATCGAAGGGATATCGAGGATATTCTGCAATCACGAAGGCGTTGCCATTGCAGTCTCCAGGACAGGGGCAGCAGCAAGATACAACAGTCCTCAGATCATGGCTGGAAGCGGGGTGGCTACCAACAGCAGATGAATCGTCCTTCAGCCAATACTATACCAGGTCTGCAATCGATGGTCTGATAAATGATGGTCTGATACCTGGCTGACTCAATACACCCGACCACACATCGAAGATACTCCCAACTGATGAGGTCCGTCAAAGAAGACGCCGACGGGAGTGAAGTTGACAATGACGTAAGCAGCCGATGATTAACCGACATGGACTTGGCCCGGCACTCTGGCACCTGGCATCCATTGCCTGGCCTGTCTGTGCCTTGCGCCGCTACAGCCTACCTTAGCTGCCCGGTCTTGGCAGGAACTCTCCATCGCGCATCACCCCTACTGAAATTACTCAGTTGGGGACCAGACTGACAGTAGTAGCTTTTGGTTTCGTTCTTTCATGTCGACACGGATTCTTACGCGTTGAAGATGAAATAACGCGAATATGGGGGGAGCAGCGAATCCTACCGCAGGGTGGGAGATGGTCGGAGACCGCTTCTACCGCAAAACACAGCTCTATACCGCCGTCTTCGACCAGGATCTAGATCTGGACAGTCATATCGTCGCTGGAGCTCCATACGGTGGCGCCGTAGGTAAGGGAGATCCCGCCAGTCCGCCTTGGTCTGTGACAATCGAGGAAGGACTTCAGAGACGACGGCTCGCTAACATGCCGCAGCACTATACCGAGATGAGAACAAGATAGTGTCTTACCGTCCCGGGAAATCCTCACGGCCCAGCATCGACATTTACAGCTGTGCTGGGAAACTCCTCCAGAGTATCCCATGGGACAAGGGATCAATCAAGGGGCTCGGATGGTCTGAGGACGAGAGGCTCTTGGTCGTCACCCACGAGGGGACCGTGCGCTGCTACAACGACCTGCAAGGAGAGTTCACCCAGTTCTCCCTTGGACGCGAAGCGGAGGACTTCGGTGTACACTCATGTCGCTTTTACGACAATGGCATGGTTGCGCTACTCACCAACAATGCTCTAGTGGCTGTCTCCTCATATGACGAGCCACGGCCGAAGTTACTTGCCTCATCCCCAGAGGGACGGGTGCACTCCTGGGCTATCATCTCCCCCAGCTTCACCCTATCGCGCTCCGTCGAAGTGCTTCTGAGCATTGGCCAGACCATCTATGTCGTCGACGCAACAGACTGCGAGGACCGGTACCTAGACATCGGCCCCTTTTCCCACATCAGCGTCTCGCCCAGTGGCAAGTTCATAGCCCTCTATGCTGCGAATGGCCTGGCCCACGTCATTACCGCCGACTTCCAGAACCGACTGAGCGAGTACAACTCCAGATCCCAGCTCACTCCCAAGTACCTCGAATGGTGCGGTAACGACGCCGTTGTCATTGCCTGGGATGACGAGGTCAATATTATTGGTCCAAAGAGCGCCTCCGCTAGCTTTGTATACGAAGGACGAGTTCACGTTATTGCTGGTAAGAACACTCGCTATCCCCTTCATTCTCCGTACAATGTGCTAACTACGCAAGACCACGATGGCGTCCGTCTCCTCAGCAATGACGTCTGCGATTTCCTCCAGAAAGTGCCAGATGTCACCGACGAAGTATTTAGATATGGCACGGAATCGCCCGCGTCGGTTCTTCTCGATGCTGTTGCGCAACTAGAAAATCAGTCCCCCAAAGCAGACGATAACATTCAGCTGATCAGACCTAACCTGGTCGAGGCGGTAGACTCATGTGTGGCTGCTGCTGGCCACGAGTTCAACGTCCATTGGCAAAAGCAACTCCTTAAAGCTGCCTCCTTCGGCAAATCCGTTCTCGACATCTACAACAGCGACGACTTTGTCGACATGTGCGAGACACTACGGGTACTCAACGCCGTCCGGTACTACGAGATTGGGCTACCCATATCCTTCGACCAATATCGAAGATTGACCCCGGAGGGCTTAATACAGAGACTCATTAACCGTCACGAGTACTTGCTTGCATTACGCATTGCTGGCTATCTCCGCCTGACGACGGACAGGATATATGTCCATTGGGCGTCCGCAAAAGTGCGTGTAGGTGACGAGGATGACGAGACAATTTGCCGAATCATCGTGGACAAGCTCATGGGCAAACCAGGAATCTCGTTTGAAGCCATCGCGCGTGCTGCTTACGAGGAGGGGCGTGGAAGGTTAGCCACCGAGCTGTTAAACCACGAGCCGCGCGGTGGTCGTCAGGTGCCACTCCTCCTCAGTATGGAGGAGGACGAGGCTGCGCTTGAGAAGGCAATCGAGAGCGGTGATTCGGACCTGATCTTCTTCGTGCTCTTGCACCTCAAGAAGAAGCTCCCTCTGGCATCCTTCTTCCGCGTGATCAACAGCAGACCCGCCGCGACCGCGCTGGTAGAGTCATCCGCGGCGCTGGAGAATGATAACGTCTTGCTCAAGGACCTGTACTACCAGGATGACCGACGAGTAGATGGAGCGGGGGTGTTCATCCGCGAGGCCCTGAAGCAGACGGACGCGCGCACGGCTATGGACAAATTGGCGCTGGCTGCGAAGCTGCTGTCGGACTCGCGCGAGAACAACTTCGAAATACAAGCGCTGAAAGAGGCTTCAACGCTGCTGCGTATGCAGGAGGCCCTCGACCGCGACCTGACGGACAGCTTCACCGGGCTCAGCGTCAACGAGACCCTCTTCAAGTTGATCCACCTGGGATATCAGAACAAGGCCAAGAAGGTCCAGAGCGAGTTCAAGGTGCCGGATAGGGTCGCCTGGTGGATCCGGTATGAGCTCCAGACCGTACTCGAGAAAGCTAGAAGTGGTGGCATTGGAGTAGCTGACGGAAACTTGACTGCAGACTCCGAGCCCTCGTCGCCAAGCGCGACTGGCACGAAATCGAAGAGATCGCGAAGAACAAGAAGAGCCCCATCGGGTGGGAGGTGAGTCTCCGCAATCCATCCGTTCCCCGATCTTCCCTTCCATGCCGCTTTTATATCCCCGGACGCCGACCGAACTCCCCATCCAGCCTCACTAACACCTCACCAGCCCTTCTTCAACCAAATCCTACAAGCCGGCAACGCGCGCCTGGCCGCCGTCTTCGTCCCGAAGTGCACGAACTTGGAGCCCGGTGCCGCTATCGAGATGTACGAGAAGTGCGGTATGCGCGTGCGCGCCGCCGAGGAGGCCGTCAAGGCCCGCGACGCCGAGGCTTGGGCCCGGCTCCTGGAGGAGGCCGGCCGGAACACGCCTGAGGGTCAGAGTATCGAGAGACTTGGCGCGCAGGTGTTTAGGAAGTAATGGAGATAAGAGGCTCGGGAGACGAGTCCTGGTCTTCATGCGGCAAAACGTGAGGAGGAGAGGGCTACTCCGGCTTGCGGATTCGCAGAAGCACTTGTGGTCACTCCATAGCAATTACTTACTCATAGTTACGATCAATCAGGTGCTAGGTGAGGCAGGCATTATGTCGCGAGAATAACGAAGCAGATGTCAACAACGCACGTGCACGCATCTTCATCGTCTCATGTGGGAGTGGATGTCAGTCATGTACAGACTAACCGAAGTCGTGTCTAAAGATCCATAAACTGCCGTTAATCGTCCGTTCGTGGGCGTCCGTGCCACTACTACTAACGACCTCGGCAACTATGACGATGAATCAGTCCGCCCATGATGCTGGACTTCATGCTCGAGTTCGGCAAACAAGACGATATTTCGTTCGCCTGCAAGCGCCGATAAGCGTCAAGAGCCAGAAGAGCCGCTGCTGGTGCTGCTGCCATAGGACCAACCGGAAGGTTAAAAACCAAACCGCCACGAACTCCAAGCCGGTGGTTTTTTTTTCTCTTCGCACCTCGACAGGGGAAAGAAAACGGGTGAAGAAAGAAACAGGCTGGGGGACCGAGGCAGGAATCGGAAAACCAGACAGCATTCCAGCTTCCCGGAAACAATAGCAAGTGCCGTCTCCTCTGTCCGTTCCGTCTCTAGTAGCCAATTACATGCATTGTGCCATGCATACGCTTCTCATGAGTAGATGATCGATCGGTTCTTCTGTCCGAGAAGGCGCACATCAGAAAGAAATGAGCGGATAGTTGGTCTTTGACTCATCCTCTCGGATCTGGCGAAATAAAAGACTGACATGGAACTCAAGGCTTGAAGTCGCCAGAGATTGCGGGTCGACAGCATGGATTTCGCAGTATCGGCAGTGGATTGTCCCATCATTGCTGTCGTGATGTTAGGGCCGCAGGGAAATCAAAGTCGATGAAATGCGTAGATTCAGGTCATAACCATTGGAAAGTCGTCACAATAATAGGCCATGATCAGATCAGAGAGAAGTTTTCGTATTGCGGAGGTCCAATATCATGGGGCCAAGAGAGCTTCTCAAAGAGTCTCCTCTAAAAAGACCTGGGGCTGTACAGGACGGCAACGCATCTAGACTCGGGCGTTCTAGACCCGGGTGCCCTGGTTGCGACGACCCTTGGCCGGGACGGTGGTCCAACCATCGGGGTCGCGTGCCGGCGCAGCCTCCGCGTCGGGGGCAGGAGAAGCTGGCTGAACGGGTTGTTGACCTGCGGCAGGACCTGGGGCCGGGCCGCTACCGTTCGCTCGGGGGGCCCTGGCATCATAGCTACCACGAGGTCCGCGAGGCGGACCGCGTCCCCGCGTCTCACCGCCGCGACCTCCTCGGGCATTGACGTAACCACCACGGCCCTGTCTCTGCTCGCCGCCACCAGAGGCACTTCTCCAGTTTCCAAGCTCAGCAGCCCGCGACTTCGGGTTCTGGACGCTGTCTTTAGGACGAGTCGGTATCTTCTGCTCGCCGGCAGCTTCGGTCTGAGGCGCCGCATCTTTGGCTTCCTCCTTTGGCTCGGCGGGGGTCTCTTCTTTAACCTCAGCTGGCTCGTTCTTAGCCTTCTCGGCCTTCTCAGCTTCAGCAGCCTCTTTCTCGGCCGCCTCTTTCGCCGCAGCTTCCTTAGCGATGCGGCGTTCCTCCTTGGCTTTCTCATCAGCCTCCTTCTTCTCTTTTAGAGCCTGTTCACGCTTGACAGCAATCTCGCGCTCCTTGGCAGCCGTATCAATAGGACGAGCAGCACCGAAGGGGCTCGCCTTGGCGTCGCCACCAGCCGAAGAAAGACTGGGGGATGCAACATCGGGCGCTTCCGAGACTGTTCGCTTCTGTAGGTTGAGGCGCGGACGGCCTCCAGGTGCAGCAGGAGCAGCGGCTCCGGCCGGACCAGCCGGAGGGGAGGTGGGCGCTTCGCTGCCATCACGTGACTGCTGGGGTGATTTGGCATCGGGTCTCATGTTGCTGCGCCAAGCGGTGTCCATCTCGGCCGCTGTGGGAGCTCGCTCAGGGCGCTCGGGGCGCTCGGGGCGCTCAGGGCGTTCACGGAACTCCCTTGGGGGACGGGAACCTTCCTGGCGGCCTTCACCCCAGGTGGCAGGTGAGGCTCGGCGGAAAGAGTCGGTGCGGCCCTCAGGTCCGGGGCGAGCACGGCTGCTCTCACGAGACATGGAAGGGCGGTCGGCTTGAGGGATGGGGGATAGAGGGCCTTTGCGTTCCCAGTTGCCGTAGTCTCGTACTCGGCCGTCGTCGGCGGGCAGGTCACGGGGGCCGGGACCACGTCGTTCGCCAAAGTCGTTTGGACGCCTATCATTACTACGAGAAGGGAGGTCCATCAGAGGGCCCTTGCGCTCCCAGGTGCTGAGCTCGCGTGCCATGTCGCCGCGGCCGCTGTCGCCGCGGTCCTTGGCTGTGCAGTGTTAGCACCGAGTATGGCCATCCAATAGGGAGTCTGGTACTTACGAGGATCGGCAATGCGAACCTTGATGGTTCGGCCCTGGAAGCTTGTTCCATCGAGAGTCAATGCCTGCTTGAGGCCGTCGACGCTGGCGAACTCGGCGTAGGCGAAGCCTTTAGGACGCTGCTCGATGCGATCCTCAATGATACGCACGCTGGTGATCTCGCAGTCGGCAAAGAAGTCGGTGACACTCTCGCTGGTCGCTTCGTAGGAGAGGTTGCCCAGGTGAGCGGTGTAGGGAGGCTTGGTGGGGAGTTGAGTCGGGAAGGATTCGCGGACCGAGTAGCCTAGTATTGTTCATGGTCAGTCAACCGGTTTCCCATTTGTATCGAAGATAGTGTAATAACCTACCACGGTCCATCAAGCTGCTGGTAGAATAGGTGCCGAATCCAGATCGTCGCTCCGTAGTGGGAGCAGGCAGCGGCTGAGAGCCTGGGGAAGATTGTTAATACATAGGGCTTTGGTAGAAGCAGACCGGGCAGGGCTGAACTTACCGACCAAGTCCTCGACCTCATCGGCCCAGGATCCACCGAACTCTGCGGGATGTCAGTATATGCGCTCTGTCGTCTCGATGCAGGCTCGCGAGTGTTGACTGCGGGCGCTGGCCAGAGGAGGGGCTGGTACTGACTCTCATCGTGCATGAACTCCCCCAGGGACATCTTCTGGGTCTCCTTTTTCTTGGGCGCTACGGAACATGATGGTCAGCAAGAGGTACGGGACGGTACGATGGATACGATGGAGGGGAAGAAGCGGCACTGGGGTCGCTGATGGCTGATGGCTGATGGCTGATGGCTGAAGGAGTCGGCAGTGGTGGTGGTGTTGGTGACATACCCATGATTGCGGTGTTGGGGATACGCGCAATGTACAGTGGTCGTTGTCGGTGTTGCGCGCACGTAGGTAGGTCAATGAAGTGCCGAAGTGACTAGGGCTGTTAGTCCTCCAGGCAAGGTCTCGTGAGGTGAGGTGTGGGATCGGGGTGTTGCGGGTGGAAGCCAACGTCGAAAGCTGGGTCGATGGTCGACGCAGGCCTTCAGATTTTGGTCAAATGTATCTCCGGTGACTGTGGCAGGGGAGATAGTTTCCTGATCAGAGGAAAAATTTAATCGCAAGAGAGGGCGGCCAATTCCTCGATTTTTGGCCCACTGGAAGGTTTGAGAGTCGCGGTGGGGCGCCCTAGTCTCAATGGGGGGGGGCACACTTGGGAGCCTGGACTCCAAGACTCCGTGCTGGGCTGGGCTGGCGTGGTTGCTGGTTGCGTGGCTGGCAGGCTTCCCACTGGACACAAACACACACACCCTTGGGAGGGGGCCTGGAGGGGCTCTGCGACTGTGCCTCACAAGGGTTCTGTACAGTCCCGTCACCCCTCCTCCCGCCTGTTCCCCCCTCTTCAGGGCTCCCGTCTCCTGTACCTAGGTTTACCTGCAGGGCACATGCTCCTACACAAGTCGCTTGTGTGTAGTCGATACCGCGGTCATGGGATCCAATAAAACGGCTACTGATGGATTAATTAAGTGTCCTCCCGTACAGCTAAAAGGCACCTATGCTAAACTGCCTCACTCCGGTTAGACAACTCACGTCACAAGAAGCGGTGTTGAGTCCAGAGCTGAGTCCGAGCCAACCCAGGCTCGATCCATTAACGGTACAAATCCCCTGTCCCGTCCAGAGCCCGACTCTCTCCATCTCTCCAAAATGAGCACAGACCAGCAGAGGGCATTGACCACTCCTAGCGACTCTAAGAGGTAGGCAGGCTTGGCAGGCAGCCGCGGGCATCGAAAGACACAAAATCCGATATGAGCTTCTCACCATCTACCATTCGCCATTGATCATATATCCTCTTCAAAGCCTGGTTACATTCCCTTATCACGCACTACCCACCCGAAACGAGATGGCCCTCCCTGGTCCGAATGGGCCTCGACTGCCCTTCAATCGTTATACGGAGTATTCCCCTGTGTTTGTAGAGATTGCCACACAAACGCTTCGAAATGGTGCAGTAGCAGGTCAGTGTGTGGGGTGGCAGGAGTGGTGTAACTGCTCTAGATTGTGGTACCTAACTGATCTCGACCAGGCGTGGCTGGCTTGATCGTAGGTGCAGGCGCCGGTATCATGCGCTCGGCACCCCCTGCGCTGTTTGGTGTGGTTGCAGGCCTCCAATGGTTCACTCTGGCCTCTACTTTCACCGGTGAGTCCTCTCTCTCTCGCATCTGGCAGGTCCCATTATCCGTCACTTACCATAGCCCAGGCTACAGAGGCTACCTTTATCACCTCTGGGGAGGGCGAGAGACACTGAGCCGAGCTGACAACGTCAAGGCAAGCGGCCTTGCTGGGGGTGCCGCTGGCGTAGTTGGTGGCATATTTCGTAAGTTCGATTACCTTGCGCTGCAACAGAAGTTCATCTGACCATCACGGGAAACAGGCGGACCCAGGAACATACTGCCCGGTATGCTGGTGTTCGGTGCGATAGGAGCGGGAAGCGCATACCTGGCCGCACCGATAGCCGAGCATGTCGAGGAGAAGGATACTACGCCCAAGTCCAGTTGGATGGACTCAAAATGGAGCCCAGTCAAGCGCCTGTCTCACCATCAGTACGCGGAGATGATAGAAGAGAAGCTTCTCCGCCTCGATGCCGAGATCGCTATCATTGACGACAACATTGCCGCTCTCAAGGCGTCGGAGGAGGTTCCCAACGACTCTTAGGACACAACAACCCCATGCAACAAGCACAAACCAAGACCAGAACTGAGTAGCGTCACATTGCATTCTGCGACCTGGGTGGAAAGATACAGGTGCGATTCTGGGGGCCATCCTAAGGGCCATCCTAGGGGCCATCCTACATTTAGCTGCTCAAGTAGCTTACGACAGCCATGATAGGTAATTACAAATTGGCAGTCTGGCCCGTCGCAGTTGGGTTAACGAAAGCACGAAAGCACGAAATCTGGGACGATCTGCCAAGAAGATCCGGGCCAATGACACTACCGCCGCATCATGCGAACCCGCCTTATAAGAATGCACTACCTGCCTTACGTCACTGCTGTTCCCCACATGTGATGCAAGACGGCAACGCTGAACGACCTCAACCTCAAGTTTCCTCCTGCAACCTACTGCTAATTGTCGCAACGAACACTCTTCCCTCTCAGCAAACACTGCAACACTGCAACCGCAAACATGACAGACTCTCACGGTGGCCATTCCTCTGAGATCGAGCAGACCCCGCTCGACTCCAACCAGCAAGGCCAAGCCAAGTAAGCCTCCCCGGTCTCTATCACTACCGGTACCTGAAAAATGATCCTTTCCGAACAACACTAATCACATACCGCGAGCAGGAACATCATCGACGAGACGGCGTCGACCTTTGGCAACACCACGCAGTCGGACGTGGGCGGCAACGCCGAGGCCCACGGCGAGGCCGTCAAGGACCAGGTCGACGGCGCCGTCGCCAAGGGCCCCAAGAAGGCGGACGCTTCGACTGGCGGCCGCGTCCAGGTCGGCGAGACGGGCGACTTGCACGACCTCGCGGCGCGAAAGCAGCCGTGAACTAGTGGCGCAGGAGAACACATGATATGATGTACGATATTGCTGGAGGGCTGCTTTACATCAAGCTTGGAGCAGCTCGTAATCGACTTTGGGAGCAATTTGGGGCTGGACCACAGCAGCAGATATGAATACACGAGTCTCATGACATTCATTCCATCCTACGCAGCTCATATGTGCTGGTATGCTTCGCAATACGAGAGTTTTGCGAAATGGTGACCTTGTTGATTGGCAGCTACTCCTAACAGGCATTCCATTCAATGAGGACTTGTGTGTCAGAAGGGAGGCGAGACTACTTTGGGGCTGCCCAGAATGCGTGTTCAATTCGAGTACACCGTACTGCGTCGGAAGTCTAAGCACATGTACAAGAGATAGGGTCAGTGACACCAAGCGTCACCAATGTGAAGCTCGTGATTGGCAGGAATGATTGGAGGCAGGGAGGTTACGTATGTTTGGGCAAGGTGGAATAGGTTGGGGCTATGTGGCATGAAAAGGGTCAAAAAGATTGAGCAGCGCCTGGTTAGGAAATGTTGTACTTACCGACGGGAAAGGAAATCAAACGCTCATTCAAATCAAACGCTCATTCAAATCAACGCTGGTTAGGTAGAATCAATGGTAGGAAGAGGAAATCGCTGGAGGGAGAAAACACACGCTGCGCCGGTCGGGAATGAACCCAGGACCTCCAGGGTCTCCTGTGAATATGTTAGCAATCGCTCTTGACGCCCGTTACACTAAGGCGCTGCTCTGTTGGTTGGAAATTTAGAATCAATTCACATATATGTGGGCATTGAAGCGGCCTGGTTGCTGCTGAGGCGGGCAACAATAGGCGGGACAATAGGCGGGCGGCGGTAGGCCACGACAGTGGGCGGCCGGTGTAGGCGGGCGACAGGGACGACAGTGAGGTTGGCAACGGCGACATAAGCCGATGTATACCCGCCAAAGCGTAATGTGCTGTACCGGACCGCAGCAGGCGGCCACCCTGCTGCACATCTCCCAAGCCCCCCCCAGCACTGCCAATGTCCCGCCGTGAGCAGAGGCCCGGAATAGCTTCACCTTGTGCGTCGGGCCAGTCACGGGACTGCGACCCTGGCCATCCCACCCTGATGACGGCCAGCCACCACCATCATGTCACCAGGCATCCTCATCCCTACCACACCCACTGCTTGCCATATCAGTGGCGCGCTGGGAAACCGAGTGTTGTGTGCCTGGGCCTGAGCACGCGAAGCACTCTCTGTTGGCGGATCGGAATACATGTTCGGGGTTGCGTTGGCTTGCACCCTGCATCGGGAGTCCGCAGTCTTTCTACACAGGAGTTTTGGCATATAGTATCAAGCAGACACCATTTGTTGCTTCTCACGAGGCAGTTTGCATAGGATCATGCCTACTTCCACTTCATGGGGTGATGTTAGGTGTGCAGGTGTCACGTGACGCTGACGGGCTATATTAAGTGCTTCAGGCCCTTCGGGCCCAGGATAGCTTCCTTCTTTCCTTCCCCAAGGTTCTGCTGTACACCATACCTCCCCGGCCTCCTTGCCAACAACATATACTCCCCCGCCCTCGGTCCTTCCTATTCTGACAGGTGATTCCTACGGTTGAGGTAGCATGGACGTGACTGAACCGAGAGAATACGCACTACCCGGCAACAGGCCTTAGAGAAAGTGAATGTGAAGCTCTTGAAGTAAGAGGGCATGTGTCTCTAGAGGTGACTCTGTCGTCCTGCACTCGCTTTGTGTGGAGTTTGACACAACACCACAAAGCTGACCTGCAGTCTCTCCTCAGACACTGTGAAGCGCTCGAGAAGATTGTCATACTGATAGTGACCTCTGGGAGTGGTTTCCATCAAATAAGTGACTTCTCTTCAACCTAAGAGCTCCTAGTCTGATGCTGTTGGTGGCTTCCATCATAGGTGTGCTCAAGCATCAATACTAGCTGAACGCAGTAGGGACGCATGTTTCGAGTAACCATCAATAAGTAAGAGGCTCAAACAGTTTGGCAAGGACTTTGACATCTCTGACCAAGGTGATGAGTCTTGAATTGCTGTCACATTGGTGGATTAGTCATCAGGGGTAAACAAAGGGGTTCCCATTCTCCACAGACTGTCATCCTGTACAGTCTGCCAGCAAGTCAGGGACTGGAATCCAGCTGTATAAAGTATACCATGTACCTCTCAGATATCCAGGATGGTACAGGAGCTTGGACTTCACGTATGGCGCATACTGCAGCATGAAACGTGGCATTCCGTTCCCTTGAATCACACTCTGCTTGTGTCACTTCGTGCTATGAACAGAACGAGAAGAGCTCCAAAGTTGATATTAATGCAGTATATTCTCGTATCACTCAGAGGGTGTTTGAGCACCTCATTTGCGCCTTAAGTCATGGCTATGGTTGACGACTAGTCCACGTCCACTGGTTTAGCTCCTGAACCTCTACCAGGCCCCCATCGGCTCGTGATGCCAAACAGAATCGACAACTAAAGCGGGTGACATCCTACCGAGGCTATTGGTATGTCACAGTAGAATTACTCGCCTGGAAAGATGCCAGCCAAGAATGCAAGCTGTCGGGTCTACCCGAATAAGGCTGCCGCCGAGCTCTGGCAGACATACCTTGTAACCTTGACAAGCTATGCTGTCCGAGAAGGCTGAGAGTGCACTCGATGACCTTCTTCTACCTGGGTAAAAATAACCTGGCTTCCATTGACTTGTCAAGGTTTCCGGCTGTGCTGTCGAACGATCCCCGGCCACTGATCGTCGAAGCCAAAGTGCCTATAAGCTGGATGCAGACCTTGGCTTCGGTGTACGTAATGAAACCAGTAGAGAACAGCAAATCAGCACAGTCGCCATTACCCCTCCAGCCCTGCTCTGCTTTAGCCGTGTGGTCGTGTACTAGATTTGTACTACTGTGGGAAACAGCCAGATCTCTCAGCCTTATTGGTGTACATATTACTCCGCTCGAGCCTGCATGTCCGACTCCTCACCGATATGCCCATCTGCAAGGAATAAGGTACGCCTCTGTGTAGGAGGTGCTCCTCACTTGTCATGTTGGCGAGCATGAAGGATGTTCGGGCTTGGGCTGCTCAAGGCGATGTGCACCGCGGATAAGTCACAGAGTATCTAATTCTGGTACCCTTCAGGTAGTCGGTTGGAGCAAAGGGCGGAAAAGAACGACTGACATTGTCTCCCTGGCCGACGTCGCTTATATGCCGTATCGCTGAAAGGTATCAAGTACTTCATATCCATGGAACCCACGTGCCCATCCATAGCCAGCAAATAGAGCAATTGCACCCAGTAAAAGAACAAGCGCAAGCCCGCCTCGTCGCTGCTGCATCACAATCTCCCTGCTTATCGCTCAACATGGGAACTTAACCGCCATCCTGCCTCCCCTTACATGACCTCGGAGAAGATCTTGCTCATCTCTTTGGCACTGGCCTTGGGCGTCCGCTTCTGGCCGTTAGCGTAGTCGACGTAGGTGACGCCGAAGCGGGTCTCGTAACCCTCAGCCCACTCAAAGTTGTCCATGAGTGACCAGGCCATGTAGCCCTTGACTTTGCAGCCATCCTCGCTGACGGCCTTGGCCATGGCGTGCACGTAGGTCCGGAAGTAGTCGACACGGAATTGGTCCTCGAGGATCTTCTCTACAGGCAGATCGTTCTCGCCCTTGATACTGGTGCCGTTCTCCGTCACGTAAATGTCCGGGTAGCCGTACCGCTTGCTCAGCCAGTTGATCAAGTTGCGGAAACCCTGCGGATTGGGCCGCAGCCAGAAAGACTGGGTCTCGGGGCCAATACACTCGCCGTACTTGTTCGTCGAGTGCGTCGTCAGGTTTCCCAGGTGGTCCTCGGGGGCAGCCTCTCCGTCGCGGTGCTTGACGTAGTCCGCCGTGTAGTGGTTCATGCCGTAGAAGTCGTTGGAGCCCTTGACGAGCTCCGCCTCTTCGGGGGTAAACTCGGGCAACCGGTCACCCAGCTGTTTTCTCATAGAGTCCGGGTATTTGCCGAAGTAAACGGGGTCGGCGAACCAAGAGATTGCAAACTCGATCTTGCGGTTGGCGGCCTCGACGTCTTTGGGGTCCTCGGGGTCCCAGGGGTAGGCCCAGTCTCCATTGAGGGTGATACCGATCTGGCCCTTGTCGCGAGCCTTGAACTCTTCGCGATATACCTTTACGGCCCTGGCATGGGCCAAAAGGAGAGTGTGGCCGACGATCCATGGCTCGCGGCTGGAGTCGCCAACCGCCGACTTTTTCCGGTCCGAAGTGTGACCTGGGGCGAAGTAGCCGAGGTTGTAACCCAGGACGGAACTGCAGAAGGGCTCGTTGAAAGTGATCCAGTTCTTGCACTTGGGAATAGACTTGAAGACAACTCGAGCGTAGTTCTCGAAGTCGAGCGGGAACTCGTCCTTGTTCATGAGACCTCCGTATCGCTGCTCGAGGGCCTCGGGAACATCCCAGTGGAGCAAGGTGATGAAGGGCACAATGTCGGCCTCGAGCAGATCATCGACGAACTTGACATAGTGGTCGATCCCTTTCTGGTTGATCGGGTCATTCCGGCCGCCAAGGGGGATGATGCGCGTCCAGGAGAGAGAGAAACGGTAGCATTTTGCGCCGACAGACTTCAGCAGCTCGATATCTTCAGCAGTACGGTTGTACGAGTCGCAGGCAACGGAGCCATCGCTCCCATCGGCAATTTTTCCGGGAATTGCGCAAAAGGTATCCCAGATGGTCTTGCCACGGCCGTCTTGCTCGACGGCGCCCTCAACCTGGTAGCTGAAAGCGGAGACAAACTCAGGTTAGCTCTGAAAATGCTCCTCATACGGGCGGCCCCGAGGCCCAACTCGGCTGATACCGAAGACCGTACGATAGATACGCCCACCGCAAGGGTGTAGGCGACCACACACATTGAGGAACGGGTAGAACTCACGCAGCCGTAGCAAAGCCCCAGAGGAAGTCCTTGGGCAGAGACATGTTGGTCAGGGAAGCGGTAAAATCAGCAAGGCGAGGCGAAGCGAAGCTCGAGGAGCAAAGCGGAGGGGGTATGGATATCAAGGCAGGCTATTCGCGGAGGCACTCTAGCGGGCGTAGACTCGTCTGGAAGAATGGATATTCTGTTCTGCACCGGGGGGGAAGCCAAGACTGCTAACGAGCTCGAGGTCAGGGAGAGCAAAGGCGGAGAACAGAGGAAGATATAGGGAACTATAGGTTGGGTTATAGGTGAATACAGCCTAGGTACCTTAGGTAGATAGATGGTGGATGTAGGTGAATGGATGATAGATAGGTAGAGGGGCGTAGGGAGGAGGAAGAGCAGCAGCAGCAGCAGCAGCAGCAGTACCAAAGCAGCACCAGGCTGCAGCAGAGGGCGGGCGTTGGTCCATGTTCTTATATATTCAGACGAGAGGCAGGCGCTCGACCGGGAAGAGAGAGGCAGGTGTGCTGCGTGCTAAACAAGAGCCGTAGGGTTGGTAGGTATTCTTTCCCGATTCTCCCATATCGGACCGTCACGACCGAGACCAGCAGGCTTACACGATGTTGGCTGTTTCTCCAAACCATCCACGCCACAGCGACCCCTCCGCCGCGGGGTAATCGTTGGAGCTCCCCCGTGCCCCGGAGTACTCCCGTCTCTGGAAGAGTACAGGCGAAGCGCCGCCTCTGTTCCAAGTTGTTCGATGGGCCAGTGACGGGCGCTCTTCTCCTCTACACTGTTGACGTCGGTGACCATGTGACGCTGTCTGCTGTCTGCTACTTCTGGTACCTCGCCAGGCAAGATAAGGTACAAGCAGACGGGACCCGGTACCTACTTCCATCGTACCTAACCTTGCCTTTGCTTTTTTCATGCCCCCACACTGAAGAAAAAACAGAGAGCCCAGCGTCTCCCGAGCGAGCTCCTCAATTCCTCCGTAGGTTAGGTACCTGGGCGGCGATGTCGAGCGACGGCCCGTCTCTCCGAACTCCTGCGTGGGTATGTGAGTTGCCCAGCACCCGCTATGCAACCAAGATCGCCCGCTCCTCGGGCAGCCAGCCGAGTGGGCGGCCGTAATAGTCGCATTAGGAGGATCGCCGTTCCCTGGAGTCGGGATGGTCACCGAGGCATAAGTGGCCCATGACAGCCCTGACAGCCCTGGCGGCGTAATGCTTGCTGTCTTGGATCTCTGCCTGTCATGCCCGTCTGCCATCGGGGGTGTTGCCGTGTCGTCGTGTCGTCGTGTCGCCGTGTCGCCCGCGTCGCAGTCTACCTAACCTTAGGAGGTACCTAACCTACTACGGCCGCTCACCGGCCGCTGTTACAGTCGCTCTACTGCCCCAGTCGGGCGGGCATGGCCTTGCGTCCCTTGACCGGATCTGCACTGCATCGGAAAAGCGCCAGGGAAAACATTCAGCGGCAGAGCCAAAGCAGCAGGTTGGCAGGACCCTGAAATGTCCACCAGCCACGGTTGACATGCATTCGTACGGAGTACGAGATATGCGAAACATCGATGGTCCCGTCGTGACCGTCCAACCGTCCCCCCGCCGTGTCGGCCAGGGCTCCAGTTGGAGAAACGGCTGACGCGCGCCGACGATGCCCGGACCGCGTACAACGCCGTCCATATAGCAACTTGTCTTATACATATCCATTGCAGCTATCTGCCTCGCTACTTACACCCATTCTACAGCCCGCCTTCTTGGCGGTAGCGCAGCCATTGCCAGAGCAATGTACAGTAAATCAACGTTAGAACGCATTGAGCCTACCCAGTTTTTGAGCCACTGCAACTCCCTATTCGATGCAAATTATTTCCCCATGCGCGGGATCTCGGGTCATGAATCCACCACTGTGTATCTTGCCTCGACACGCTGCATTCCTCGGCGAGACATACCGCATTGGTATCCGTACATAAGGTAGGCTTGGTGAGCCGACACCGGATGCAACGAGACGCCGCCGTGCGAGGGCGCCACGGGGAATGTAGGATGCATTCCACCAGCAAACCGCTGGAACCTGATGGAAGAGCAACCACAACAATCGCTTACCATCCAACGCTATCGTGTCCTCATCGGGTGCAAGGACTCTGCCTTCGGTCAGGCAGTACGAGAGGGAAGGTTGCCGGCGGCCCCATCGTCCCCGTCGCCTCGTTTCCTCTTGCCGGTTGCGGATGATTCGGACCCTGCTTCGTCCCCTTCGTCGGCACCTTCGTCTCCTGTCCACTCGGTTATTTCGAACTCGACACGAACTCGGCCGTCGCGACTCTGGCGAACACCCCTCGTGGTGTGCATGTTCCCGAGGCGGCTACCGGCGAGGAGGCTCTCGAACCACGGGATGCCAGTGTGGTCGCGGCCAACAAGCTGGCGTGAGGTATTTGCTCTGACAGGAGACGGTACGATATCCATCTGATCCTCCTGCTCGGTGTCATCTGGCAACAGGCCCATCTCCTCCAAGTCATGCAGGTCCTCGGTCAGGAGACTGCCCAGGGTCAATTGGATGTAGTCGGCCTCGCTCCTCGGATTTTCGGACCAGTAGGACAGCGGGGTGCCACAGAAGCCGCAGAAGTTGCGGCGCGCATGTTGCTCGGACGGGTGAGAGTAGACTCGTCGAATGGTGGATCGTGTCTCATCGGCAAAGAAGGGAAAGATCTGGCTGTGGTACCAGCTCAAAGGGACCCGCATGAAGGCAGACAGCGGCGTAGCGGAAGCGACTCCTACGACGCACGGGCGGTTAGCCTGTGCGGCGGCGCATAGAGGCCGGGGGACGCGAGGCCGAGCAGTCGTGGGCTCGTGAAAGGGGGAGACTTACTCTGACCGATGTTGGAATCGAAGAGAATCTGAGGTGCATCGGACGAGTTCTCGGGGATCTGAACGACGTACTGGTTGCGGCCGCAATGGCAACTGCCCCGCAATGCTCTGGGGGAGCTCATGGTGGGAAAGGGTTGCGCGACGTAGGTCGGTGGGAGGCGGCACGCTTGAAGAGAAATCGACGACGGGGATGTAAGACGAGTGGTCGAGGCTTCCGTTTCGTCAATGTAGAGATTGTTGGTGGCAGGTGTTGGTGGTGAAGGCCGGTTGGTGGTGGGAAGACGGGATTTGAGCTAAGCAGGAATGCTATTGTTACCTCTTCTTTAGTTGATGCAGGCTCGGAGCCTCTCTACCTCCTTCCTTACCTTAGCTTTCAATTCACGGTTGGAGATTTTGCTACCCCAACCCTTGCCCAACCGTACCAGAGGAAGCAGCTAACAGGGCCTGACAGGCCCGCAGGCCAGCGGCACAGCGTCATAGTGGGCTGGTGGCCAGCTGTCTTACCTGTCCATCGCCTTCTTCAGTTTGCCAGATTCTTCCACGCATGAAGTAACCTAGGCAGTAGGTACGTTGCGATGCACCTAACCTCGACCTGCACCTCTTGAGTCTTGCCTCACCTCCCCAAGCCACCTCACAGCGCACTACGGTCAGTAATACATGGGCCGTGTTCCTCTGCCTCAACCCCTCCGTTTAATCACTTCCATACGTGGCCGTCCGCGTACTTGTGCCGAGAGAGGTCACGGACAAGTCTTTCGGGTACCTGTACTCTGTATGCTTGGCCCATATACACGATGAGTACCCGTACAAAGCCGTGGCAGCGTGGCATCTCGAACGCGACCCGACCCGCCTTGTCTTCGTGACGACAGCCTGGCAACCTGGCATGCTACGACGCATAGCGTTTGCATGTCACCAACTACCAAACCAGCTGGCAGGCAAGCGTTTGCACACATGTAAACATGCAATAGCCCACCTCGATCTGTTTTACAGAAACATATCATTGGATCATCTGGAAGTCTTCGCAGGGCTGACTGCATGCAAGGTAGTAGACATGTCGTCCCGCAAACCGAAGCTAGGGACGCTAACGATGTTTGGTGACACCTTACGCATCTGGGGCTGGAGGCCCAGTGACCGTAGAGACCGTTGAATGTCCTGTTGTGTCCCGCGGGAGTACTGCAGCGCTGTCTCTCTACAAGGCAATGTTCCTTTCGCCTTACGATGACTTCTCAGCCGCCGAATCCGATACGTTCGCATTGCCCTTGTCCTTCGCACCGTTGGTCTCGCCAGCGCCACAGCCATCACTTCCACCGCCGAAGCTTTCGCAACTACCGTTCGCTTGCGCTACATCTGCTGCCCCGTATTCTGGATCCGGCGCCGGTCTGGTGGCACGTGTCAGCCACCACTTGAAGAAGATTGTGAGGAACTGCGCTACGAAGACCTGCTCCACCGTATAGAGGAGAACCGGCACCTGGATCGACGATATCGTGAAGTTGTCCAACTGAGACCACATCGCTGCTGCCAGAGGTATGCCCAGACTTGTCGTTTTGGCCGCCCCGCAGAAACACACAGCGACCACTTGAACGGGTGGCATTCTCTTCACACTGACCGCTTGTCTGAGTCTGGTCGGAAGGCGAGACCCAACAGCAGAGTCGGCGAGGTAGGGGTTCACCGTTCTGAGCAACCACAGCGGTGGATATGATATCCAGTAGCAGACAGCGGTGAATAGCAGGTATTCTGCTATGTTCATGAAGATGTTGAAGACAACAGACGATGTGGGCAGTCTGGTTAGAGCGCCAGTCTCGAAGGCCCCTGAGAAAGTTGACCTGCCGTTTCGGTTAGCGACCTGTGTCTGCTCGCCAACGGCGCTGGACCACATACCAGGCAATTAAGATCAAGAGCACGGAGCAGAATTTGGCGAGGTAGAAGGTCCTGAGAGTCCATGCCACTTGTTTGGGCAGAGTCCATCGAAAGGCCTGGCCTACAGCCAAGGGCAGCAGTACGCTTAGCCCTAGCTGCTGCATGACATTCGCATACATTGGTCCCAAACTGCTTGGCTTCGCTGGCCTGATCGAATCGAACGCAGAACCACTAGGCAGGAAGCCGTATATTAGCCATGGTGAGAGGAACGAGCCAACGACATTTCCAATCACCACTTCAATGATGGCAGCAGCTTCGTCTCCTCCCGCATTTCTTGTCATAACGACATTCGATGCGATTGTCGTGGGGATACAGCTGACGACCACCATACCGAAGAGGATGCTTGGCTCGACCGTTCCGGAACTCACTCCACCGGCAGCGATCACAATGCGTATCAAGACTGAACTGATTTAGCCGAAGATCTAGAGCGAAGAAACGAAAGGTGGATACACACTGAGTTGTATGATGGGGATCACGACGAGACTGATGCCTTGCACGACGATGTGTAAACGCCAGTTCGTTGCATGTTCCTTTAATTTCTCTGGACTCAGTTGCATGCCATTGATCAGGAATATCAGGCCGACGGCGCCGTACAAGACGGAGTACTCGGACTTAATGATGCCCCCGCGAGCCGCAACATCTAAATGGAGTCAGTCAACTCCAAAACCATATGGGGGAGGGGCAATTTTCGTCAAGAGAAGGGGTCACGAACGGGGAAAGAAGTATCCGAGAATACATCCAAGACCGAATCCGAAGATGAGCCAGTTGGTCAAGAGGAAGTTGAAGACGTTGTTGAGGACCCGAACGATCCCAGACCGCTGATTAGGCTCGCCCATCCCAGCCCAGGTCGAGTGGCGGCACCGTCAACTTGAAGGACCAGGAATGAACTGTTTCTGAGATTGCTGTCCGTGTTTCATTGAAAGGTACCTCGAACTCGTAAGCCTTGGCCCCCACAGCGGTTGTCCACATCATGATAAAGCAGTGCAGTTGCTCCTCGAGACAGATATCGGCCAGACCGCTTAAGCTCTTATTCCCGCGACCCGACCCACTGGACCGGTGCGGGTCCCCGATCTCGCTGCCGGCGAAAAAGTGGTGACCGCTCGACTCCTCCGTCCCTGCCTCTCTTACAAACATTCCGTCCCTTCCGTTGCCTACGTCCTTCAGCCATCCAGACTGAGCTTGGCAGGGGCGATAAGGCAAACAAGCGGGGCTTCATAGCACGTCGGGCACGGCTAAGATCATTGAGTAAATTTTGGTGTGATGTAACCCTGATAGAGCAGCATTTCAGCTCTGTTTCCCTTCTCTGCCCGCCCGGGCTGCATCCGCCATCGGCTCTAATCAGACCTCGAATATGGACCCTGATTCAAGGCTGGTAAGAAGTACTTTGGCAGGCAATCGGTAAGCGTTTCAAGTGGGGGTTCTGGTAACGGCAGAATACCGAATACACCGTATGATCAGTGACCGGTGACTAGGAAGATTGTCAAGCGATACGCATCGTTCGCGACGACACTACCCGCAAACGCAAGTCAGGAGCTCACTCGAGGTCCTTGGGTCCATTGACCGAGTTCCAAGCAACATGAGAACCATATCGGGTTTGATCTGAAACGTTCAATCATCCCGGTTCCCATTGTTTGACTGGACAGGCCCCCATACAATGCTCAAGACGGCTTCCGTCATACTCTGAAAACCCGGCATACTCACGCCGGTTCCCGATGCCGCCGCCGGGCACCGCCTGGTCCGTCTGCGTATTGACGCAGCAGCGACGCGGTGGCAAGTTTGTCAGCGCGGTGTGTGCAAGTTGGACCGACTTCAAGGAGGGGGTTTTCTCGCCTATCTATCTACCTCCTGTCCCCCTTTCCACTCAAACTGGAGGCAACATACGCAGAGAGCATGATGGGCAAGACTTACTTTGGGGCGAGAGGCTGTGTGCCGAGATGTCCGGAGGTATCCGGCCAAGGCCTTGGCCAGGTACCACAGACCCGGACGTTGCTGAAGCCCCCCGAACTGCCCTCCCACACCCCTCCCGGCGCCCACGGCCGTGACGTACGGATGCAACGCGTGGAACTGCGGTCGCTCCTCCCCCGTCGTCCGACATGCACGGCGCGCCGTCGCCCGACGACTCCGGCACCTTGATGCCGCGCAGGCCCGGGGATGCCGATCCTGTCGCAGATGCGGGCGGCGTGGTCGGGCGGCACCAACGGCTCGTCATCGTCGCCGTAGGAGTTCGAGATGACACGGCCTTGGTCCGGTTGACGTACCTAGTACTCGAAATAGGGCCCTCGTTGGTGTTGTGGGCGGGCGGCGTTGGGGACGAGGCGAGGCTGGGCACACGAACGGCAGCGCGGCGTCGACGGCGTCCGCTCTGGAGCTGCGTATTGCCAGGCTCGCCTCCCCGGTCGGTTTCCCGCCCCCCACACCCAGCCGTGGATGGTCTCGAACCCCCGAAGTCTTGCGCCGTGCGATCCTGTACGCCGCCTGGTAGGTATAGCCACAGGTCCGCAGTCGTCGGCGGTCTCAGCCATGTCTGCCAAAGGCGCTGCCGCCGCCGCTTCGGGCACCAAGCTTCGTGGCCGCGTGTCCCCAAAGTACGTTGTTGGGTGCACGAGTGACGGTGAGTTGGTGCGAGGTACGGAGCAGGCAGGCCACTGCCTGTCTGGACGAATAGGGGTCTTGATACGGTCACTGCATAGGAGGCTTTAGCACGAGCAGACGGACGTCATCATCGCTGATAGCTCTCCAGGTACTC
Organism: Xylariomycetidae sp. FL0641; assembly: GCA_022376655.1. Taxonomy (NCBI): domain Eukaryota; kingdom Fungi; phylum Ascomycota; class Sordariomycetes; species Xylariomycetidae sp. FL0641. The sequence goes on from JAJJKE010000020.1 coordinate 277,896, forward strand.
ACTCGCCTACGTAACCGGGTGCCGGCCCCTTCCACCACGCCGAGCCTGCTCCGCACGCGGCCATGATGCGGGCCAGCCCAGCGCCCTGTGTATGCGTGTGGTCCGTGATGATGCTTTCCCGGAAAGGGGGGCTCCGCGACTCGTCGCCCAGACCTTGGTCGGCGTCCGCGCCAATGAGACGGGACGGCGCGTCGTCCCGTTCATCTAGTCGCCAAATTGGCATTGCCTCTTCGGGACGTCCTGCTGGGTTGCCCATTTTACCGGCACCGCATCGATCTGCGTCGTGCATGCAGGCCGGCGATGGCTGCCTCCGTACCGGGATATATATCCCGAGGGATGGGTGGATGGATGGATGGATGGATGGATGGATGGATGCCTCTGGCTGGTGGAATCTCGACCTCGCGCCAAGATGCCGTAGGCTTTGACTAAGAAGGGGATTGCTTGCTGGCGAGGAGGCCGGTGGCTCGTCTTCTGCTACGCGCTTATGTCGGATGTTGTTGCTCTTGGAAGACACATAATCACCCTGGTAGACATTGTGTCGTACTCTACCAGTCACGACCTTTCACCAGCTCCCAAGCTGGACTCAAAACATAAGAGGTAAGGTGTCTTCATACTGATTGAGCGGTGTGCTAGTCGTCTATTGTGCTCCTCAAAGAATGTCAAGCGGCCTTGGCCAATTACTTGCCAACCATATCCCCATCTTCTCTTGTGAGGACCGTGGTCTCAGATGTATGATATGCCCGGCAACACCAAAAAAACGCCGTCCGCAATGCAGATTCGGTGCGAGTACTAAGGAGTGATTTGGGGACATAAGTATGAGATAAAGATGCCCTGCTCTGCGTTCACCGGCGCTTGCAGCGAGGTATCAGATGACCATACCAATGACCTTCGCTTGCAGTCTATCTCTCCAGGCATACATGATGGACGTATTGGATTTGTCCAGAGCTGGCAGCGTGATATTGGCCTTGGCAAACAGGTTGGCGGTCGTCGGAGGATGGAAGTCTCTGTGTCACAGAAGGGTTAGCCTAACGATACAGCATCACGTGTCGTCATGGATGGCAACCTACTTGGAATCCTCAAACATGTGCGTGAGCGAAAGGCTGAAGCTCGATAGATGGGCCATGGTATCGAACTTGAACTGGAAGGCGACCTGATTTCCGACCTCGCAGACGAAGTAGTCGGTGGTGTAGTTGTTCTGGGGCCCATGGTCCATCGTCACGCCGTCCCATTCCCAGGCGTTTTCGCAGGTGCAAGAGGTGTTGCCGGCGTTGGGGTCATCAAAGTCAACTGTGTTGGTTTTGTTGGTTAACTAACTTAAGTACTTGGGTATTTGAGACTGGCTTCGAACGAGACATTTGTCTGATGTGAACCGGGGATCAGGCAGATAGATAGATAGATACGCCACTTACACTGGATCTTGCAGTGGAACATGGGGTCATCGGCGTCGTCTTTGCTGCAGTCGATGCACGTGTTGGTCAAGCCGAAAGGATCGAAGTGGAACTGGGACAGCTTCACGCCGCTCATTCGCCTTTTCGGTTGTCCACCAGGGGAGGGTAGGCTTGCTGATGTATGCAGCAGAAGGCCGGTGACGATCCAGAACAGCATCATTGTCGGCTGTGCTTGCGAGTAGTGTAGTCTGTATCTCGAGGACGGTGAAACGAGTGTAAAGTAGAGTCGCAGGTTGAAGACCGAGATGCCACGGCTAGAGTGACGGACAAGAGGTGCTGCTTTATATCAAGGTTACGGACTTAAGCGACGAAGATACCTTTGAAGAGAAGGCGCAATATCAGACTAGCAGACCTTCTTGGGCCACAACGGCGGTACACAAGGCTTGGACTGCCTCGCCACTGTAGCAATCAGTTCACCTCGGACGAAGGGTCTAGTCTCAATCGGCCACGAGGCCATGTCTCTATCTGCATGTAGCCGGAGCGTTCTGGCTCCTACTCCACGTCGTTCCCCCATGACAGCGTCTCCATCGCCGTCACTTGACTAGAAATTGAAGTCCAACGACAACTTGGTCCGCGGCTTCCCTCTTCAAGGGTAGATCAGGTACGAAATTAGTCCGCATACCCAGCGGAAAATTAGGTCTGTCTGCGAGGGACATACCGAAACGATGCTCCGAGACTAACAAACGGTCTCGTATTCTCCTCGGGATATGGTGGCACAAGGCCGATATCCTGCTGCAGGTCTGAGTTGCAATTCAATAGCTAGCAAACGCAACACAGCTTGGGCAGTTGCGTTGATCTTACCGAAGATGCCTGAGGCGGATAACAGAACGTACCAGGAACCTTTTATTTCGCAGACACTGCCGATATCACGAAGGTCCAGGCGGTGAGAGTTCTTCCTGTACTCAAGGCACTCCCACCCCGTCCTGGGAAGGTGCCGGGAGCGGGACTTTCTCTCGTCCGTAGCGTTAGGTAACTAGGTATCGGTAGAAATGGAACAAACAACTATAGCATCGTGGGCCCAGGCATGTCTCGATCACCACCTACGTAGCGGTAAACAGGCACTAAGAATTTCCCGAGCGACCACATGGGAGGCCTTGGACGTTCCGCCAGGACGGCCAATGGTGCTCTGCCTCCCCCTTCGCAGCGTTGCACAGATCACCGGCAGGCCGCCGCGGAAGACCAACGCCAGCCACCGCCTTATCCATGTTTGCTGGCCTATACGGTAGACTACTTCCCCTTTTGCTTTGTGCGTTGGCCAGAACAGGCACCGTAGAAAGGCCATGCGAGACTACTGCAGGTAACCTGCTGCCCGATATACTCACCCTATCCTACCTACTTCCGTCCAGGAATGTTGCCAGCTGCCGATGTTTCACGGGAAGACAGTATGAAGCTTTCAGGGCGCCGTACGAGCCTCAACTTGACCGCTGCTTGATCGTTCTTGTTGCCCTCAAGAACGAGGCTTCACCTTCTTTTCGGCTGCCACAGCAGGAGAAACCCGTGACGCGCACGAATGCATCAATGGCTTAGTAGAAAGAAAGAAAAAAACAGTCTCTCTGTGTGTGTGCCTTCTCACCGTAGGACCTGATCTCGGTCGGACAGACGCCGGTTGTCGCACGGGTTGGGAAGAATGCCGCAGACCCTACACCGTATATTGGGGATGCCCGACTTATGGAAAACATAGACCGGCGTGGCTCTCTTATGTATGTACCTGAGGTAGGTACATCTGCATCTGTGCGTGTTTCTCACCCATTGATAACGGACACAGCAGCAGGAGCTGGGGCTTCCCTCCCGAAGATACCGTTGATCTCCGTCGTCTCAAACTCTATATACCGCCGGCCGTCATGATATAACGTCCAACAAGCTCTACCGCTGAGAACGAAGAAGATGCCGCGGCTTGTTTTTCCAGCAGCAAGGTTGGCCTCGTAGTTGGCCGCAATATCTTCCATGACCCGGTCTACAAGTTCCATGCGAGCTTCAGGTAGCTTCCCAGCAGCGGGCATACGGCACTGGTACACGATGAAACGTTTGTTGGGGTCCTCGACGGTATCGGAGACCGAATAGACCTGGAGGTCCGAGCCGGCCGGGGCATAGGGGAGCGGTAGGGAGCCGTGTTCCGTGACATTGGATTGGAAGAATGTTGCCAGACACTTGCGTGGGTCTTGCCAGAACGGAGTCAAGGCGGGTGATGATGCTGATTCTGCGGCATCCAAACCGGCCAAGAACGCTCGGATAAGCAAGGACGCCGATCGCGTCGCTGCCATCTCTTTATCCTTCGGGACGTCACCTGCCCAGAACATGGGCGCGGGTGCGAGGAAGATGCTAAGGAGACTGACGGAAACGAGAGCGCTGATGCCGACTTTACTGGTCAAATTTGTTGTGGTGTTGCGACGCGGGCTCGACTTGCTCGCGTACGGGCGACCAGGGAAGCCCAGGTTCCGAGCGGAGGGGGGAGGTGACATCCGGCTTCCAAAGCGCCAGGCGCGGCCGCGAACGGTGGCAACTGTGTGCTTGAACATGGTGAAGATGGCGATGTTGTGGACTTGTGGACTTGTGGAGGATTGGGATGGATGGGCACTTAGTTTACTTGGTCTCGACCACAAGAAATAAGGTACGGTAAGAGGTAGGCAGGCACTCGACGTTGACGCGTAGAGGACGTATTTCTCTTTTTCTTTTTCTTTTGGCGTGCAAGCCACCTGAACCACCGACCGTGAAGCGCGCTACGACAAGGAGGAGAAAAGAAAAAAAAAAAAAAAAAAAAGAAAAAAAAAAAACCGATGTAAGGGGGAACAAGCTTCCCCTCACCACTGATGCCTCCTCATCTGTACAAGCACGCCGACCTCTGGTGATTACACAGGCTCTTCAACGCGTATCCAGCATCGTGGTGTGAATTCCGATGAGACTACGGCGCACAGTTCCGGCCACCCCTCCAACGCCGGCGTCATAGCCCCGGGCAAGCCCGGCCGCGGGGGCGCTGCACTGCACGACGACGGGAGCTGGTCGATGGTCGGCGCCGGCAAAGGCCCGAAGTTGGACGCAGGCGGGCAAACTTGTACGGAGTGGACGTGAAGTCGTGGTGGCCTTAGCTCGCTTGGCGAGGCAGACGTTCGTTGAACTCGAATCGTTGGTGAAGTCCACCTAGAAACTATTAATAGCCGGCTGCAGCGCGCTAATCTGGATGGTGGGCGTGGATCATTGGATCCAGGTCCGCTAACTTGTTCCCCAAGTCGCCCCCGCTTAAGGAAGTAGGTAGCTCATGATCCCCTCCCGCCTCGCGCCTCCAGATCTCTTCAGTTATCAATCTGTCACTGTTACGCGCGGTTGGCTGCGTGAACATGGGCATCGATTGGATATATACACCTACTTTAGTCGACAGTACCGGCGAGATTGGCAGACATAGATATAACCTAAGTAGCCGAGTGGAAACCTAGCAGCGTCAGCAATGAATGCGATGCGACATCGTCTGACGGCGGCCACCGGACGATATAGGGCTTCCTCAGCCCTGCCCCTACGTGACATCTGGAAGCAACAGCGGTAGCGGTGAAGAAGACTGTAATGGGTATGCCGACTGGAGGCGGGCTTGAAAGATGTTGGTTCGTGAGTAACACAGTTGCAGATATAGTGTATGCAGCCAGCATAGCATGGCATGGCTTGGGTTTTTCGTTACATAGCCACTGGACGATGCTACCCTCGATTGCTACCTACGTGCTGATGGATGGCAAGATGGGACTTGTGTAGGTACTTCAAGTGGTGTATTGTACCTTGGTAGGCAATGGTTGCTGGTAATCGGACACCCCCTGTCATTTGTAAGGCAGAACCGCTTCTATGTATCACTGGTGCAGAGAGGCTGGCGGGCAATCCCATCTCTTTCCCTCCTACCACCTACTTATTAAGTACCTATCAAGCTTATCGCCAATACCGCCAAACACGCGCACAGGAAACTCGCTTGGATCCCCCAGCCTCTTGGTGCGTCATTGGTCTGGGACTATCCGTCTTGCCAAAGAGGCTTCCCCACCTGCGAAGAAAGGATCCTTTCTGTGTCTTGGCCAGCCTTTGTTTGAGGAAGCTGTTGCGTGTGTGCTCGTGTCTGTGTGTATGTGTGTGGTGTTGTGGTGCTGCTGTCATCGGCTCCCTTTAACCGCGCAGCACCAGCAGCAGCGGCTTCGCTGACAATAGGACTCTCTTTGACTGCCGATCTCGACCTGGCGATTCCCCGTGCTCCAGCGCTCCCGTGCTCCCGTGCTCCCGTCGAATGGGAGGAAGAACAGGGTCAAGCTCTTCGCCTGTGCCGCTGCCCGCCCCAGAAAAAAATCAAGAGACACACGCGGGAGGAACAGAGGTGCAGAAAGCTTGGAATCACAGAAGTGTGGAAGTGCAGTCGATTTCAGACGAAGGACACCTACTACCTACCTTAGTTGCCGGTCTAGCCTTGGCTTGGCCTTGGTCCTGCCCAACAACCTTACCTTCGACGTCGGAAGGAGCATCAGCAAGTATCGGCAACAACAAGCCCGCTCAGCCGAACGGGCACTATACCTTACCGTTCGTTGGATGAGGATCACACAGCACAGCACGGCACCCGCCATCACACCCAGCTTACCGCATTCAACGGTACAGCCAGTCTGATAGCTACTTTACCTACTAAAGGCAGCCCTGTCTAAGTGTAAGCCCGCTGCACGACAGACAGGCTTGACAGGCCACACAGGCGGCTATCCAGATAGGCCAGTGACCGATCAACCATCGAGCGCGGCTTGCGGCACAGCCCCCTTCCCAGGTTCCCAGGTTCCCAGGTCCCTCGGAAAAGACCCCTGGGGGAAAGGTAATTGCCAGAGTGCCAGAGTGCCTTCATCGCGTCTGTCTGGTCTATCTGTCTGGTCTATCTCTCTGTCAGTCTGTCTACCCTCTCGCAGTGTGGCCCAGGTCAGACCAGGTCAGGTCAGGTCCAGTCTGGTTAGGCAGAAGCAGGACGAATCAGCAGCTGCTTTGTGCCGCGCTTTTCTTTTTTGTCACTCTCTTTCACCAGTTCGACGGCCCCAAAATCAACAGGACGCGCGCGGGTGAGCCCTGGCCTGGCATAATCCCATTATGCCCTCCTTCGGTCGCATTGGCAAACACAGCAACCGTTCCCAGCACAACCTGGTCGAGCAACAGCAGCAGCAGCTTCAAATCCAACAACAGCAGCAGCAGCAACAGCAACAGCAACACCACCACCGGCATACACATACACATACACACTCGCACCAGCAGCGCCCATCCCAGACCAACGTCAGCGGAGGAGTAGGAGCAGCAGCAGCAGGAGGAGGAGTAGGAGTAGGTGGACCAGCACAGCCCCCAACTCAAACTGCTGCCTCTACCTCTGCCTCTGGCTCTGGTCCTGGCCCTACTTCGGCTTCTACATCTTCACAACAAACACAGGGTGGTCATCGAGTCTCGGCCGCCGGAACTGCACGAGAGTCGAACACGCCGTCGTCAGCCTCGTCAAGTGGACCAGTCGCGACAGCGCTGGGCATCAATTCTAGTAGCGACTCCTTCCAGCACCAGCACCCGCACCAGCAGGGTCTACAGGGGCTCCAGGGCCCGCAGCAGGCCGCTACCCACCCCTCAGCACATCCGCAGGGCCACCACCAAGCACCGCTATCCGTCTCGCTGGCACGCTCACTACCACCACCGCCCCCATTGCACCCACCACAACAGGGCCAGCAAACACAATCACTACCAACACCACAACAACCACCACCGCCACCATTGCAGCACCCGCAGCAGCAGCAGCAGCAGCAACCGCAGCCGCAGCCGCTAAACAACTCCTCACAGCAGCAGCAGCAGCCACCACCACCACCACCACCACATCAACAACCACAACAATACCCGCAACACCAACAGCACTCCCCCTCCCACCGCGCTGGCAGCCAGAGCTCGCTACCCCTCAACCCGGCCAGCTCTGCTTACACCGCGCGCCAGCAACCCCACGATAACTTCGCCGAGCTGGTTTCCCGCTCCCACTCCGCTCGCTTCTCCCAGCACCTCCCGCACCTGCAGACCCAGCTGCCCTTTGGCGCCACCGCCGTCGCCTCCACCTCGGTTGACGACCTGTCCCAGACTACCGGTAACAGTCACATCAACTCCCCCATCGTCACTGCGCCGCCGGCCCTCCCCCACAGCCAAACTGTCCCGGCGGAGAACAACAGCAACGGCAGCAGCAGCAGCAGTAGTAAGCGGTCCAACGCGCGCAAGCTGATCAAGAACATCCTCTCCGTCTCCTCCTCTTCCCGCCCGGCCTCCGATCCCTACACCCAGGAGCCCCAGTACGAGAGCTCCCCGACCGTTGGCCGCCGCAACTCCAAGCGATCGAGCAACCCGCAGTCGGGCAGAAGCTTGCTCTCCCGCCCCGTCAACCACCCGGACTGGGTGCCGCCTCCCAAGTCCGACCTTCGCAGAACAGCAAACCAATCTCGATCTCAACCCAAATCAGTAGGCGACCTCGACAACCCCCACCTGGCTGGCCTTTCTAACCAAGAAATCTACCTGCAGGCGTCGCAGGACACGCTACAGAACACCATCCGACAAGTGCCCTCGGACATTGACACCTCGCCCTACGATCAGGAAGAGCTAGCTTACCAACAGCAGCAGGCTATTGCTCACCACCAGGCCCAGATCTTCCAGGCACAGCAACAGGAAGCCCAGGCGCAGGCAGAACAGCAACAGCAGCAGCAGCAGCAGCAGCACCAGTTGTACGGCCAGATCGTCATCGACCCCGCCCAAAACCAGTACCAATACACACAGCCCCACGAGCAGTACCAGCTCGACAACGGCTCCTCTGTCTACGTCGGTCACCTGAACACAGACAGCTCGCAGCTGCCCAACCCAGAGACCATTTCTCAGCTGTCGCATGAGTCTCCCACCCCAGAGTCGGAACAAGCAAAGGCGCAATCTGCACGTGAATCACTCGCTGTCATCCCAGCGCCGCACGACTCGCACTCACACTCCCACTCCCCCTCGCAAGCTTCGCCGCAGACGGCAGCAGACAACCCGAACATGGCAGGAACCACCCAAGGCCGCCGATCCGGCGAGAACGAAAAGGCCCCGCCCGGTCCGCCGTCCGGCTTCCGACATAGCCAGGGACCGATGCCCTCCCTGAATACACTACCACCGACACCCGGCGTGTCTGGTGCCCCTCCCAGTTTCCGCACCAGCGGTGTCCAGGGACAGCAATACGAGGGCGCCAACCAAGAAGATAGGGGACGGAATAGCCCTCAGCCTCCCGCCGGAGATCGTGAGGCCGACCCGGACAAGCAGTTCAAGGACTTGCGTAAGATACCTGTTGACAGTGACAAATGGCCACGCGCTGACCTGAACCTGCAGTGACGAAATACAAGAACGTCAAAAGACTGTACTTCGATGGCAAGACACAGATAGAGCAGCTTGGCTCCCAGGTCGAGCAGCTGCAGAATGCGGTGGCTAACCAACGCCTCTCGTCGTCCCGCACCGCCTTGGACGACAACGAGTACTCGACGCGCTTCAACCGGCTGAACGGTGCAGTGAACAACCTAGCATTCAACATCCGCAAGGACTGGCGCTCCTTACCCGGCTGGATCGAGAAGTTTGTCAGCCCGGAGGCGCTCAAGACGGGCAAGCAAGAAATGACTGCAGTCGGCCGCGCGGTCATCGTCCGGTGGATCATGGATGAGATCTTCAACAAATGCTTCCACCCGGGCCTCGACATGAACCTCAGCTGCCATCTGAAGGAGATCGAACAGAACATCCGCCGCTTCTCCTACACCTTGAACAGCCAGGAGGAGTTCGACGCATTGACGTCCAAGGTAGTCAACTGGAGGATGGCTACGCTGGAGGGTCTTCAGCACATGCTCAACTCGCCTGAGAGTGCGGATTACCGTAACGACTTCACCAAGATGGCTACTAGCAACCTTACCGCGACGTTGTACCAGTTCCTGTCGGATCCGCCTCCGGCGGGTGTAGACGGCAGTGCGTCGATGATTGTAGAGCTGGCGGTGGGAATCGCGGCCAACCTACCGTTGGAAAGCCGAGACGTGGCCTTGACGTACCCCTTACCCGGAGATGTGATACAGCCCGATATCATGGAGCCGGAGAAGTCGGGATTGCCCCCGTTGCCGGATCCGGTGGACGAGGCGGAGGAGAACGCGAAAGAGAACGACAAGTCGACCAAACGAGAGAAGACAAAGAGTGGTATGTTGAATATGCTTGGCGGCACACAATATCCCGGCAGTCGAAAAGGCAGCACGGCATCGATACTTACTGACACGGCATCTACGGCAGCAGCAGCAGCGGCGGCAGCAGCAGCACCACCTCCAAAAGACCCCTCCAGAGTGCGGTTCGCGGGATTCCTTGCCCTTGAAGTAAGAGGACGACAGGTCCTGATGAAGGCACCGGTTTGGACGCTGGGTTGAAGTCGAGCTCGGTAGGTGACGGGGCGCAAAAGCCCCGGGAAAGCTTAGTTTGGGAAGGACCGGAACCAGGACCAGGTATTCGCGTTGAATTCCATCGACCCTGGCTTGGGTGTCGTGGGTTGGCATGGTATGGATGGTATGATGAACGAAAGAGCAAGACAAGACGGCGAAGATCTGGAGATACCACTTTCACGTTACTACCCTTCGCGACATTATACTTGAATGTTTGTTGTGTTCATAATCAAAAAAATGGAAGTCCGGATGTGTTGAGATACCTATACCTGTATGATCTCTCCCCTTGGCGAATCGACTTTTATCTGTAGGCGATACCCTCGAGAGAAAGACAAGAGGTGGTAAAGGGGAGGGTGGGGGAACGAGGACAGCTTCGGCACACCGCTTTCCCAATAGGGAAACTGCCAGCTGCCCCTCCATCGATGGGGAGCTCCACCATGAATTTTGCCAGTAGCATAGGCAGGCAAGGTACTAACCTTCGCTGGCTACTTACCTAGGTACCTCATCTACCCAACTGTCTGCTTGGGTATAAGCTAGCTATCACTGGCAGGAACCCGTTCCAAGGATCCCAAACCAGCCTTCGAAGTTACCGGATACCTGCCCAGACGGTAGACCGCCGTCAGCGTCGTCGCCATGTCGAAGCCCAGGCACCTCGAACCCTCACAGCTGGGGACCAAGGAATAGTACGTTGAAAGCGAGCTACTTCCTACCTACACCTTGAACCTTTGCGCGACGAACATGGGATATCCTCCTCTCCTCTCCTCTACTCCCGTCCCTCCCACTCCTCCCTTCCCTCCTAACCAGCCCCAAGCCCGAACCCGGAAGCCAGCAAAAGCTAACGCGCACACGCGCCCCCACAGCTGGGACGCCCTGTACGCGACGGAGCAGCGGAACCACGCGCACGACCCGACCGACACGGGGACGGCGTGGTTCGACGAGGCGGACGCGGCGGGCAAACTGGTCGACTTCCTCGAGGCGCGGGCGCGGGCGCAGGCGCAGGCGGGGGACCGGGGCCTGGACCCGGCGACGACGTCCTTCCTCGACCTCGGCACCGGCAACGGCGCGCTGCTGTTCGCGCTGCGCGACGCCGGCTGGCGCGGCCCCATGCGCGGCGTCGACTACAGCGCCGCCAGCGTCGAGTTCGCGCGGCGCCTACTGCGCGAGCGGAACCCTGCTACCGACGACGAACACGACGACGGTGACGAAAAGAAGGAAGAAGAAGAAGAAGAAGCAGAAGAGATAACCTTCGCGCTGCACGACCTCCTCGCCGCCGCCTCGCCCGCGCCCCTACTGCTCACCGGCCCCCAGGCCCGCGGCTGGGACGTGGTCCTGGACAAGGGCACCTTCGACGCCGTGTGCCTGTCGACGGCGACCGACCCGCGCACGGGCCGCCGCGCCGGCGAGGCCTACGCCGCGCGCGTGCTGCCGCTGGTCCGCGCCGGCGGCCTGTTCCTCGTCACCAGCTGCAACTGGACCGAGGCGGAGCTGCGGCGGTGGTTCGAGGGCTTCGGGCACGACGCACCACAGGCAGAAGAAGAAGAAGAAACAACAACAACAACAACAACAACAACAACAACAACAACAACAGAAGAAGAAACAAAAACAGAAGGACACTGGGGCTTCGAGGTCGCCGGCCGCGTCGAGTACCCCAGCTTCAGCTTCGGCGGCGCCAAGGGCCAGACCATCAGTAGTCTGTGCTTCCGCAAGGTCCGGAAGCCCGGGTCCAGCTGATGATAGGTACTCAGTTATAAGAGGTGGGATGAGGAATACGGGTGATGGAGGGAGATAGATAGGTGGATGGGCGGACGGTCGCATGTTCCTAAGCGGATCATAAGAAAAAGGGAGTGTGGCTAGAGAAAGGTACAAGGAGCAGTGAGTGAGTGACCTGGCTGGACATCGAGATACCCCTGAAAGCAATGAAGCGCAGGATTGTGCGCAAGGCGCACACGAATACACACCAACAAGGCCCCGGCCGTTGTTCATACTTGGGAAGTCTATTGGTCTCGTAACTTTTTCTTTCTCTCTTGACCTTCCTGGGGCTATTAGTCGTACACGCCCAGCAAGGTAACTAGGCGCCTGCACCGTCATCCGCACACCTGGCTCCCCCTATCATCCATCGTGTATGAATGAGGCTGCCCATGAGCTCGGCTGCTGTCGCACTCACGCACCCCTAGGTACCGTACTTTTCTAAAGCTTCCCTCCTGATGCCGCCTCTCTGAACCACCTTTGTATGGACCAACGCCGACTTGTAACATGATTCTTCTGCAAACAATATGCAATCGGAGACGCTTCAATGCAGGACCACAGGGCGGCAAGGATTTCTCTTCAGCTCTCCTATCTATGGCGACGTGTTCATAGGCTCTCCGCCCTGTCCAGGGATATTCGCTGCAGCCGTCGTGGCAAAGTACCGTACATCCACATCATCATCTTTCTGCAGCTTCTCCAGGTTGGGGAGGACGCGGCTCTGGATAAGCTCCGTGGAGCGCGGCGATGCTGTCAGGTCCGTCTTGCCAGCCTTCTCCAAGCTGTAAATCGTACCCTCCTCTGGCAGCCGCTTCAAGACGTTGATGAGCTCGCCGTATGTCTTCGCCACGTTGAAGCGGATGTTCGGGATGTCGTCTTCGACCAGCTTGCTAAGCATAGGCAGGATCGACTTCTCGATAACATCTAGGCTCACGACTGTCGCCAAGGTCTGCTATACGTCAGCACCATACATCACTTTGACTTTAGGAATCGTGTTACGTACCGAGATCGCGAAACAGGTCGTCATTCGGTACAGGTAGTTCGGGTGTGAGCCCATGGCCATGACCTTGGGGATAATGGCCTCGCTAGCCCATTCCACGCCAAACACCTCGGTCAACTTCTTGAGGTTGTGGGTAGCTGCTTCGCGAATGGAGAAGACAGTGTCTCCTAACCATCCCATGCACAGGCCACTCAGCTTCTCATCAAAGAACTTCACACCAAGCTGGCTGGCAAGCAGCGGGATGTACTCGATGATGGCAAGTCGTACTCTCCACTGCTTGTCTTCGGCAAGCTGCACAATGGCAGGCAACAGGGACTGGGAGAGCAGGTCGATTCCGATAACTGATCTCGTCAGCGGCTTCAAAGCAGAGGATGCGTGGGGAAAGGGTGAACAAACCCTGGTTGACGAGCTCCAGCTTCGAGATGATGTGCAGACGGACTTCGGGGAACTCGTCCTTCAACATCTGCAAGAACATGGGAAGGAGGTGGTCGATGGTCCTATGTGCACAGAAGTGAGCATTCATTCGATGAGAGTCGGGCAGCGGAGCTCATACTCTTGCTTGCCGAGAATGGGGGCAAGGCCACTGATCTGAGTGCCGAGAGAAGCGCGAACGTGTTGTGATGAATCGGAAACCAAGTCTTCGACGGGGCTCATAATCTCGTTCAGAAGGGTATTTCTATCGATCAAGTTGCAGAATCCAGGGATCTGGCCGGCGATGGCGGTTCGCACTTCTGCCTCGTTGTCCTTGATCAACTTTACAAATGCAGGAACAAGATCTCGGGAGACGACCTCCTCGTCGACGGTTTTCGCGATCTGCGAAAATGTCAGCTGGGACTCGGGTACAACGAACACGTGCACCACCATTTACCTTCTCAAAACGGTCGGCAATCATGTAACGGACGCGCCAGCTCTTATCCTCTATCAAGTTGCGCAAAGTGGTGAGCAGGACGCCGTGGCTGCCCTGCTGGTCCTTGGGCACAACCTCGGCGATGGAGATGAGGATCTCCACGGTCAGTAACCGAACACTGTCCTGGTCGTCCTGAGCGAGGTGCTGGAACAGGGGGATCATCTCCTCCACCACTACGGAAGCAGGCATCTCCTTTACAAACTTGGCCAAGTTGGTGGCCGACTGCCTTCGGACCATGGGTGTCTCATCGTGTACCAGCAGGTTGAACTGTGATCGAAGCTGCTCTTGGACGGGAGGAGAGACTTTGCTGTAGGGTGTCGAGTACAGGCCGCAACCTGAGACTTTGGAGGTGAACCAGTCGGCCTTGGAGAGTCGGATGGTAAGGGGAATGAAGTACTCCTCGACTTGCTGCGGGGAGAGTTCGGCGCAGATCTTGTTCAACGACTCGACGGCCTACGGTAGCACCCATATCAGCGTATGTTTTCGAGCAGTAACGGAGCAGGCGCCGGACATACCTTGTCGCGGACTACGGGCTCCTCGATAGCCGCAAGGTTCTCGAGCGGGGACAGGAGGACGTGGCCATACTGAGGGCCGCCGACATACTCGATGAAGCTGCCGAGCTCCTCGCTCAGAGCAACGAGGACCTCATCCTCGTCCTCGACGGACTCTGCAGATGGGTTAGCTCGCGGATCGGAAACGAGGTACCGGACAGTGGCTGACCGTCTAAGAAGGGGATGAGCTCCTCCCGAGTGCGCTCGGCACCGAGGGCAAGCGCAATGGTCGACAGACGGTGAATAGCATTCAGTCGAAGGAGGACGTCATCGTGCTGGGACAGATTAACAGCTGCGGGACAGCAAGAGGGTGGGGCGGGTGGTTTCGTCACCGCCTCACCTTGAGTTCGTCTATGAGCACGGCGATGGGGTAGAGCTCATCCGTGTTCGCACCTGGCGCGTCAGCCATGGCGGCAAGCTTGATGTAGTTGGGTGATTGGGAGGCGTAGGAGAGGTTGGCGTTGGAGGTGGGATAGCTGAGGTCGGAGGGCAGCGGTGGTCGCGCGGATGGTGGAGTGATGCAATATGTACGGCTGGCAAGCTAGCAAGGCGAGGTTAGGTACGAGTCGATCGTAGGCCTCAGGACTGTAAACCGTACAGATTGACAGGGTCGGGTCTCTCTCTGGCAGAGAGCGATAGCGCTGCGGTTCTGAGGGGGTTCGCGGGTCACTGGCTCTCGCACATTCGCCTTGAGGATGGATGGATCGTACCAAGCACGGTCACACGGGGGGGTATCATCAAAGAAAGGTCGGTCGTCAGTTTGGGGGGGTTGTTGTGATGGAGGTAGGTAAAGCCTTTTGGTGCCAGTGGAAGCGGGAGCGGGCTGGAGCTGTCGAGGCTTGTGAGCCACGGGCATGCAAGATAGCCCGGCAGAGCCTGGAGCCAGGGGCTTTCTGCTGCTCTTTCTTCGCTGGCACGGCGCAATGTGGCTGGTGCGCCGCCTATTCCCCGCCCCTCCTGTCCACTGCTGGGCGCTGGGTGTGGCGTCAGATTGGCCTCCACCTGCAGGTCATCCAATGCCATCCAATGCCACACCGAGAGGCCCACTTTCCATGGATAGGCGTGACGGGATCGCTTGGGCCGCTTCGGCCTCCGGTCTTGGGCTGAATCGAGTCAACAGTCAACCCCACGTACCCGAGTTGCGGATACCCTCGATTGACGCATACGATCATGGCGGGGTCCTCCAAGTCGCGGCCTCCAAATTATTTCGGGTGACTCAAGCTGTCTGTCCAGGACCCTGGAGAATAACACGACGATTGCGCAGAGCTTCCTTCCGCGACGACATCAAGCTAGCTCTGCTCCAAAACCTCGGCCACCATGCCTACCATATCATGCGACAAATATGAGCTCTTCAAGGCGCTCGGCCAAACGTGAGTCACCTGGTATCGCGTTCTTGTCGCCCCTCTCTCTCGCTCTAACTCCAAGCGCAGATACACCACGGCCGAGTTCGAGAAGCTCTGCTTCGATTTTGGCATCGAGCTGGACGAGGATACCGAATTTGAGGAAAGACCCGTTGTCGACGGCGTACAAGAGCCTCCCCAGCTCAAGATCGAGATCCCCGCGAACCGATATGACATGCTATGCTTCGAGGGCATAGCTCTCATGCTCAACATCTTCCGCGAGAAGGAGTCCGCCCCCAAGTTCAGACTCGCCCAGCCTGCCTCGGGGGAACTGGAGACGATCACTGTCCTCGAGAGTACTTCTCAAGTCAGACCACTCGTAGCAGGCGCCATTCTGCGCAATGTCAAGTTCAACCAGCAGAACTACGAGTCCTTCATTGGGCTGCAAGACAAGCTGCACCAAAACCTTGCGAGGCAGCGTACTCTGGTTGCCATTGGTACCCACGATCTGGACACCGTTTCCGGCCCTTTCACATACGAGGCTCTTCCGCCCAAAGAGATACAGTTCACGCCCCTGAACCAGACGAAGAACATGAACGCCGAGGAGATGATGGCCTTTTACGAGAAAGACCGTCACTTGGGGAGGTATTTGCACATTATCCGGGACAAGCCCGTATATCCCGTCATCTACGATGCCAACCGAGTGGTGTGCTCGATGCCGCCGATCATCAACGGCGACCATTCCAAGATCACCTTGAACAGCAAGAACGTCTTCATTGAGTGCACGGCCACGGACGCGACGAAGCTGGAAATTGTGCTCAACATGATGGTCACCATGTTCTCCGTCTACTGCGAGGAGCAGTTCACCATTGAACCTGTCAAGATTATCTCAGATCACAACGGCCAGACAAGGATAACGCCGGACCTGCACTCCCGGGACCAGTCGGTGGAGATCGATTACCTGAACGCATGCTTGGGTCTGAACGAGTCGCCGGAGACGATGTGCAAGCTGCTGACCAAGATGGCGCTGAGCGCGCAGCCGTCGAGCGAGGACAAGAACCTGATTGACGTCTCCATACCGCCGACACGGGCGGACATACTACAGCGATGCGACATCATGGAGGATCTGGGCATTGCGTACGGCTTCAACAACCTACCACGGATGTCGGTGACGCGCAACGTGGGCGCGCCGTTATCGCTGAACAAGCTGGGCGACATCGTGCGGCTGGAGTCCGGCATGGCTGGCTGGTCTGAGGTGATGCCGCTGATCTTGTGCAGCCACGACGAGAACTTCGCGTGGCTGAACCGCAAAGATGACGGGAAAACCGCCGTTCGGCTCGCCAACCCCAAGACCGCCGAGTACCAGATCGTGCGCACGTCCCTGGTTCCCGGACTGCTGAAGACCCTGCGCGAGAACAAGTACCACAGCGCGCCCATCAAGGTGTTCGAGACCTCGGACGTGGTGTTCCAGGACCCCACGGCCGAGCGCAAGGCGCGCAACGAGCGGCACTTCTCGGCGGCGTGGTACGGCAAGACGAGCGGCTTCGAGGAGGTGCACGGGCTGCTGGACCGCGTGATGCTGATGCTGCGGCAGGCCTTCCTGACGCAGGAGGAGGGGCTCGCCGGCGCGGCCAAGAGCGCCGACTTCGACGTCAACCAGAACCCCTCCAAGCGCGACGGCTACTGGCTCGAGCCCGTCGACGAGCCCACCTTCTTCTCCGGCCGCGCCGCCGCCGTCTACGCCCGCCTCGCCGGCAAGGAGACCCGCATCGGCGAGTTCGGCATCCTCCACCCCTCCGTCCTCGAGAAGTTCGACCTCAAATACCCCGTCAGCACCCTCGAGCTGAACCTCGAGGTCTTCTTATAGATGGCGCAAAGTGGGAGAAGAGGGGCAGCCCGCTCAGTTACCTGTTCGCTGGGCTAGTCCTGGGACGGGGCGGAATGGAAGGCAACATCTGCAGGAGAAAAGGGCAGAGACCTGCTAGAAATGTTGGCCGACTTGTCGTTGCAGATAGACACAAGACACGTAAGCAATGAGATCCACGACAAAAGCTTGAGACGAAACATCGCAGTCTTCCATATGCTTCGAAGTTGTCAACCATGTTATCGCTCGTTGAACATGGGAGTCCGGTCTCGGCACATATCGTCGAGAATCGTAATCCTATTGATGGCATGATAGTACATCCAATACGCGGAGTCTTCTCCCCATCATTTCCCCCGTTTTCCTTGCTCTGATCGCCATTCTTCATATGATCGCCGGTAAACCCATGCGCTTTCAAGCTTCTCAAGGTTCTTAATATGCAGAGCTCGACTTTCAAGATAGCCTCATCTTCTCCTGACCGCGCGGCAGCGTGTCTGGGCCACCACAAGACCGTAGCTAATGACATCAGCTCATCTCTAGACTGCCCTTGGGCATATCCGACATCTCGCTCTCCGAATGGCGGGGTGTAGTGCGGCCGCTGGCAGTGGTGCTCCGCCCCCCAGCACTACCATTACCACCGCCGCCGGTTCCAAACAGGCCGCGGCCGATATCCAGGCCAGAAACGCCTTCGACCAGCTTATCGAAAGTGGAGACGAAGGCGTTAGGGCTTTCGTCGCCGGCGGAGTGGCGAAACGAGGCCGATGTGCTGTCCGAGGAAACAGGCATGCCGGGAGTGAGAGCGACATGGGCCGACTCGATGGCGGTGAGGACGCTGTGGCTGGCGGGGAGGCCGGGCACATTTGGGCTTGGAGGAGACTTGCTGCCGCCGTCGGGATCGGGAGATGCCGTACTTGAGGTCATGGCGTAGCTGCCGATCTTCTCCTCACGGGCCGCGGCCTCGTTCAGATACTCGTTCATCTCGGCGTCGGTGCGACCAAAGCACTGCGCCCACCAGCGCACCTCGGACAGCTTGGGGAATAGCAGGCGCTCCCGCCCGCTCTGGCGGTCGTCGATGGTAGCGTTGTAGTCCGGGTTGAGGAACTCGTGCTTGCGCGAAAGGAAGTAGTCCCATACGGACCTGGTCCTCTCGCTGGCAGCGGCGTCTCTACGGGCCTTCTCGCTGTTCCAGAGAAAGGTGCCATATTGGGCAGCGTAAAGATGGTAGAGAAGACGCCGTAAGAATCGTTCGTTGAACTCGAACCGCGTAGGGTGTTGGCGCCATAGTTGCCAGGTAGCATCCAGGAATTGGTGGAATACCGGCGAGATCTCGTTAGGCTTTGTCGGAGCCGTGGCGTCCTGTTGGCTGGATTTCCTGACCTGAGAGGGGTCGTCGGATGGCGAATCATCGTCATCATCCGAGTCCACGCTGGCATCTGGGCTACGCTTTTGGTTGAAGAAACGCCTTGCACTGGCAAGGGCGTTCTCGAAAGCTTCTCCCGCCCGGCCGTCTGATTCCCCTGGCTGCAAGGACACGCCGGCCATAGCATCTCGCTCCATCACAAACCACTTTTCGTGACTCAAGGGTCCAGAACGCTGCTGGAACATGTGGCCAAATGACAACCAATCTTTCTCGATCAACACGATGAATCCTTCTATGGTACGGTAGTATGGGTCCAGCATCAACTGCGAAAGCGCTGAAAGCTGGCTCGTGCGGTCCCAGCCATCAGAACAGTGAATCAGGACATGGGAATGTCTGATGCCCACCTGCCGCGCAATGAGGGCGGACCCGTCGAGAATGCCGGTGATGTGTTTGAGCCAACCGCTTTTGGCCAAAAGATCACGATTGGGAGGCAAGACGGAGATGTCGCTGTCCCTGATCGCATCGATGACAGTATTCAGGGATTCCCGCATGACGTGGATGTTCTCGATGTTGAGATACGCCTTCTTGGCGAATTTGTAGTGGTCCATGTTCTCCGAGCCCTTGCCCATAGCCTGCATCACCACAGCATTGATCGTAGGCCTCGCGTCTACGATCAAATTGCTCTGCTGGGCACCGTAGATCAAACGCTTGCCTGATTGGGAATCAACATCGGTACCTCCAGCGGCGAGGAGCTCGTCCTCCATTCGCTCGGCCTCTGAAGTATTTCCCTCTGAACTGGCTGCCCGAAGATCTGCCTGGCTGGACGAAGGACTTGGTTCGGCCGTTTCTATTGTGGGCACATCCAACCCATTGAATTCGACAGTGGCTGAAGCAGAGAAGCATGCGCCGACTAGCTTTTCGTCTTGGATACTGCGCGCGCCGCGAAAACCCACCATAGGCTGGGAGCTTCGAGTGATGGAACAATTGTTGATGGAGTGAAGATATGTGAGGACCGGTATCCGCTGCCTGGACCGATATGGGCCAGCATACTTGATGACATTATCGGATATCGTGGACGGAACCACCAGCAAGCCCGGGTAGGTCGGGGAAAAGGAATAGTCCTTATTGATCTGGGAAATCCGCCAACCCCTATCGACAGACTTGGTACTGATGCCCTGACGTCGATACTCGGCCCGGGGGTCATAGATATTCCAGCCGTTGAAAGGCTTCTCTGCCCGTAAAGGCTGGTAGTGGAATGCATACAGCTTCTCTATGGTGCCCAGCCGGCATGTACGGTTGCGAATGAACTCGAAAGCTTCCCGAGATTCATGCTCGTCAGCAAACGCAAAGTGTACGAAGCTGAAGTCGCGTCCGCGTATGCGTATCGATGAGGGACGGCCGGTTACGCTCGGACAGGGTCGAAAGGTACAGTGAGCGATGATGGGATAGGCGATGTAAGACTCTCGAAACTTCGGGGCATTCGGAGGGAGGGCGGCTCCATCTGGAAGTACATTGGGGAAGCGGAATATGATGTGATGGTCGGTTAGCTTGAGCTCGCCAGACTGCTTCTCGCCATGCCGGATGGCATCGACATTGGGTATCTGGTAGTATTGTGGGTGATCAGCACCGATTTCTCAGAATGGGCGCCGGGATAGACGCTATCATGCTATAAAGCAGCACACACCTCTTTCAAAGGCATCTTGAGGGCTGATGGGACGCGGTAGCCTTGAATCTAGAAGTGAGATGCCGAGCAGCTGCCCTGGCTGATCAGCGCAACCAACTGTTCGGCGTTGAGTACCTGTCGGCGCAGCTCTCGGCGGGTGGAAGTACGGAAGAAAGGGCGGACGGTCGGTCAAGGAGAGAAGAGCAATGAATTGTGCTAAGTCTGAGTATGTCGACTTATTCTAGGGAGTGCGAATGATTCAGAAGCTGGCATGTATCGCAACCAGCCAAACAAGTGCTACACCCGGCCGGGCGCATGCTGTTGTCGTGGCACGGGCGTGGATGTCTGTTGGAGGACCACGGGCGGCTTGGGGGAGGATTGGCCCGTAGACTGGCATATGATCACGAGCGTGCGCTGTAGCGCGGGGCTCTGCTAGCACCTGCTGTACAGGAGCTGCAAGGCTGAGAGTGAAAGGGGACCGGGACCCGACTTGCGGGATCGGAGCTGGATCGGACGCGGGTGCCGCCTGGATCCAGCCGACGTCAGAGCACTGGGCTCTTATCGATTGCAGATAGTGGAGGCAGGCTTAGAACAGGGGGCCGGGGCCTCCACGTTACCCACGCCGCTACCTACCTTATCCAGTGCCTCGCACCACACAAACCGCAAGAACCCTAAGCGAAAAATCCCACCAAAAATTGCAGACAGTGCTGCCACCACTGTTAGCGCGCCCTCCACCAAAAACGACCCTCGACTTTTCCGTGAGGCCTGTACTTGCACCGCATTCCCATCCCGCCAGCTCGACCAGCCCTCACTTCCTCGCCCCGTCACCACACCTTCGAGCAGTCAACCGAGTGCCAATACCGACAACATGGCTGTCCCGGGATCTCAGATGTGAGTTACCTATCTCATAACACATGCTTCTGTGCGCGCGCAGGGGAGGGTGCTGTCAGTTCGATGCTGCAAGATCGCGACGGCGAACGGGGCTGCTTCTGGGCATCTGCCATCGGACACTCGATGACTGGAAACGGATTGCTAACATTCTGTCCCATCCAACAGTTCCAAGCGCAGAAAGTTCGTGGCTGACGGTGTCTTCTACGCCGAGCTGAACGAGTTCTTCCAGCGCGAGCTGGCCGAGGAGGGTTACTCCGGCGTCGAGGTCCGCGTTACGCCCACCGTCACCGACATCATCATCCGCGCCACCCACACCCAGGAGGTTCTCGGCGAGCAGGGCCGCCGCATCCGCGAGCTCACCTCCCTGATCCAGAAGCGCTTCAAGTTCCCCGAGAACAGCGTGTCGCTCTATGCCGCCAAGGTCCAGAACCGCGGTCTGTCCGCCGTCGCCCAGTGCGAGTCTCTGCGCTACAAGCTGCTGAACGGTCTGGCCGTCCGCCGTGCCTGCTACGGTGTCCTGCGCTTCATCATGGAGTCCGGCGCCAAGGGCTGTGAGGTCGTCGTCTCCGGAAAGCTCCGTGCCGCCCGTGCCAAGTCCATGAAGTTCACCGACGGCTTCATGATCCACTCCGGTCAGCCTGCCCGCGACTTCATCGACAGCGCTACCCGCCACGTCCTGCTCCGCCAGGGTGTCCTCGGTATTAAGGTCAAGATCATGCGCGGCTCCGACCCCGAGGGCAAGGCCGGCCCCAGCAAGTCCCTGCCCGATGCCGTTACCATCATCGAGCCCAAGGAGGAGAGCAGCGTTGTCCAGCCCATGAGCCAGGACTACGGTGCCAAGGCCGCCCAGATGCAGGCCCAGGCCGAGGCTGCGCGTGCCGCCGAGGAGGGCGGCGAGGAGCCCGCACCCGCTGAGCAGCAATAGGATTGCCAGCAGCAATAGGATTGATTAGTCGGTGCTGGACTTCATCAAACCCAAGGCTCGGACAAGACGAGAGATGGTTGTTAGTGAAATGATGGGATGAAGAAGCGGAGTTGGTTTCTTCAGGGGTCAACTTCTCGGCGTCTTTAATCGTATTTGCATTGTACGGAGGGAAACAAATCCAGACAATCACGGATCGCTACGGTCGATTCTAGGCCAACGGCAGCATCTGCTGAGAAGGCCGTAGACTGCTAGGTAGCAATCGTCACGAGTGAACGCACCGCCCTCTCGAATTGCTGTGATATACGTGACCAAGTTGAGACATGTAGGGGCCACACGTTTAAATGCGCTTGATACCCCTGTATCCTATAAATTTGGGAACTGAACAATATGAACTCCGCCACTGCGAGTAATCTGAAGAGCTTATGTGTTTGTTTCAGGACTTCCCCAAGCTCGGGGTCTTGGGGTCTTGGGGTCTTGGGATCTTGGGATCTTGACAATTGATGTACATAACGGATTGCACCCAGATCTTGACGTGTCCACCCCCGTATTACCATGTCATCTAACGCTGAGATTGAGCAGCTTGGGCCTTTATTAGACTTGCGCGCGTACCGAACTCCGGGATATTGCGAAATGATCCCTGTCAGCTGATCCATGCCAGCCACGCAGGCCTCCTCAGGTCGGTAACGAACGAACCCTTGACCGTTGACGTGTACGAAGGGCCGTAGATAGACACGAGCTTTGTCGATTCGCGACTACGCCTCATATTCCTAGTGCACTCTTCATGGTGGGGAGCTTACAACTTCGATTGATTCACCTTGGTGTAGTTGCTTGGTTCTCCCAAGGTTTTCTGACTCGCGATCTACGGTCCCCCTTTCCATTTGTTTTCCTGGGCACTGTAACACTCTGCCTGGCGAGAGACTCTTGTGCTCACCAACCCTGCTGATCAGTACAGCAGGATGTACCGCAGGAGGTATATTCCCATCGTTAATCGTCGTTTCCTTGGCCTTCCCTAATAATCGTACACACGAGGCTGCTAAAGAGCTATGCGGCGGAAAGCGGGAGTGAAAGGGGTTGCTAGACTGTGAGGTATAGTAGCCTCCATATCCGCTTGCCCGCGTTGATTGATTCGTGGACGCCCCTTTTCCCGCGAAGCCAGACATGGCCTCTGATGATGAGTAGATGCCAGGATATGCCTTCCGGAACGCCCCTTTTTTGACTGTCAAAAGCAGTACAACCAACCCAATGCCCCTTCCAAGTTCCCGCCAGAAGACTGGATCACCTCGCTTTCTATACTCCAGCTTCAAAGCCCGAAACGAATAAATCCCTGTCGTCATGTATGAGTTGCGACCCGTCGTTCATGTCTAGTCCCAGATTAAAAACAACATTAGACTCGAAGATATCAATCATGCGTCCAGCCGGTGGAGCGAAGGTTCTGGTTCGTCGTGACGCCGCAGGGCAGGAATTGTACAAGGCGTTAGAAGCGACGCTGCGAACGGTCATGCTCAAGATGGCAATCCATTTAAATGATCTCGGATTACTCATCGCGTAGCCTTCCGTGCTCGTCCGTTTGTGCTGTTGCGCATGGTCGAGGGCTCATCGTCGCCAGAAGCCAGGTCCTCGAGCCCATATACACCAACTTCCTGCTCCTCGTCATAAGCACGCATTAAGCCGTCTCGGTCGGTGTGTCCTCTGCTCCCGATGCTCGAGCGAGGTTCTTGGCTCCTCCGTGCTTGCATGCTGAGACGTGTTTGGATACTGGAAATCATGTCTGTCCCCCCTACGTCGTGTGAATCCACAGCAAGGGTCTTCGTTCCATTCGGATCGCGCCGTGAGAGGTTTAGCAGGTATACGCCAGTAAACGTAACGAGGAAACCGCAGAGCAACGATAACGTGTTGACGACGTCCGTGGTGTTGAAGCCCGAGAACAGAATGAACGACGCGCATAGGGTGGCGGTCGTGAAGGTGACGTAGTACAACGGGTTGACACTGGCAAGACATTAGCTTCCGTCCTGTAGATCCTTTATTGTTCAGCGTGCGGCCTCACATTTGCGTACTGAACTGGCTCAGGGCCTTGTTGAAGTAGTTCATTTGGGTAAGAATGCAAACGGTCGTCAGGATCATGAAGACGTAGGTCGAGGGGTGTGTAAATTGGTTGTGTCCGGCAAAAGTGAGCTTGAGCGCGATGCCAAATGCCTTCACGGACATGACGGATACGGAGCCGACGGTCGAGCAGATCGAGAGATAAATCAGTGGGTTCTTCTTGCCATGGATCGGGGCGATCTTGTAGATCATGAAGGTTGCGAAAGCCGCAACAGCTGCACAGTACAGAAGAAAGCCTGGCGTAGGCGTCAGTGGGAATTTCCTCCAGAATCAAGGTGATCGAGTAGTCGCTTACCGGGCTGAATGGCAAAATGTAGGTACTTCTCGATCGTCTCGATCTTCTCGTCCGGGGGCGCGTGGAGGACGATGATGATGGCTCCTAGCAAACAGATTGCGCAACCTAATCTACCAAGAACGCCCAACTCCTCTTTCAAGAAATAGGATCCCAGAACAGCTCCTATGAGGACAGACAGTGCACCCAGCGGGGTGACCAGGATGGCGGGTGCGAATGCATACGCTGCGAAGTTGCATATTTCTCCAATGACCACTTTGCGGCTTCCGTCAGTACGTTCGGTGGGTTATGTCGACAAGAGAGAGAAGGGAGTGCTCACTGGTCAGGATACCTGCCCACCAGATGGGATTCATCAGGTATACGAAGCCATCGCCTTGAAAGCCAAGCTTTTCTTCTGATTGTATTAAGCCCTAGGTTGGTCGAATTAGTCGCGTGCCGGGAGTTGCGCGCCGATTGGGAAGACCGGGGGACGGCAGACTCTGGGGGGTGCTATCGAGGGTTATGGTACCTTTTTCGTGATCACAAAACTTGTGCCTGGAGACAAAGAGAATTAGAGGAGTTGGTCACGACGCATGGAGAAGCATCCAGAAGTGCCAGAAGTGCTAGAGGGGGTGTCATACCGATGGCCAAGCTGGAGGATATGGCTAAAGCCAACCCGATGTATCTGTTTTGAGAGAGAAGTCAGCGGGAGGTGCTAGACCATGTAGGAGCGAAGGTATTTGACAGGCCGACCAGCGTGCGAGAGCGTCTGCTGGGCGAAGAGGAGGCGTTCGAGGGGAAGCGTACTTGTCTTCGAGCACCATCATACTGAAAGAGAGTGTTGCCGACGATGCGAGTCGCGGCGATGGTATGGACAGCGCAGTGGGCGGAGAAAGAAGAGGGAATGTCCGGATGTCTGTCGAGCCGCAAGAAAGGAGCGCCTGATGCAGGTGCGTCGACAGTTCGCGATTTACAGAGGACGAGACGGCAGGGGGCGAGGTCAGGGCGGCGATGAGGGTTTGCGCCTCTGATCAAGCGATGCCAATGCCGCGGCAGAAGTCCTGTATATCGCCTACGTCGGGTACAGCAGAGAGCCACACAAAGCCGGGGTGGGCGAGGTGGCGGTTCGGTCGAACTCGAACTCGATCGCGTGCGGCGTGGAAA
Organism: Xylariomycetidae sp. FL0641; assembly: GCA_022376655.1. Taxonomy (NCBI): domain Eukaryota; kingdom Fungi; phylum Ascomycota; class Sordariomycetes; species Xylariomycetidae sp. FL0641. Next base: position 303,549 of record JAJJKE010000020.1, read on the forward strand.
TTCGAGGGGACGTGTCTTGCGAAGGAGGATGCAAAGGAGAGTTTAGCTGGCGGCCGAGAAGGATGGCCGTGTTCAGGGTGCGTGTGCCTGTGCCTGTGCCTGTCTGTGGTGGTGTGCTTTGCGCTGCAGGTGCCGAGATGCTTCGTGGTCACTTGAAGGAAAGCGGGAGGCCAGCCGAGAACGACCTCAGTTGGAAGACGCAGCCAAAACGGGTTGACGGGCAGCCAGCCAAGACAGCCGGACAGCGGGCAGACAGCAGCAGCACATTAGAGGGTCGCAGGTGACGGAGCGCAAATCGCAGTGGAGATGCACCTCAGCGTCAGAAACGGAGTGGGCTAAGGTAGGCCGGCCAGTACCTAGGTCGCCTGTACCTCCGGATGAAGGCCAGTCAGGTGCTGCTGTGGGCGAGCGGTGGTGCCGTCCGCTGGTATGAGGTACAGCGGCGGCAGGTACGGAGCACTGGGCCACAGGTGTGATGAACCCCTAGCCCGCTGACTTGAGAGGAGGACAGGGGCGCGTAAATGGGATCTGGCTCCCGTCGTGTCTGGCAGTCTGGGACTCGCGGGCCACTGCGTTCTACGTACCACTGGCTGCCCGTCCTAACCCCCAATTGGCCATTGAATTCCCGACTTCACAACCTTACAGAGTTCGAACAGGCAAGCTGGCTGGGGGGCGCTAAGCCGGAAAGGGCTTTCACCACCATCCTCATTGTCGATCGTTTCTGTAAGTCGTACAGATCGAGCCAGACAAGGAGACTGAAGGATTGCAATTGCCGAACAAAGACGGCCACAGATACCTGTTGGCTTCCTTGAGAGACAAAAAAAAAAAGAATACCTTAGACAGCCAACACTGCGTTTACTAAGCCTTTCCATACCTAGGTACGTCCTAAAGCACACACGTGGATAGGATAGGTAGCGGATCTTTTAGTATGACCCCGACCGTTTACACCTGCCTTTTGAAACATCCAGCTTTTTCGCCAATGCAAGCAATGCTGCTAACGACCGCATCAGCCCAGTACTCCACTTCCGGCCAGGCACAGCCCCAAAGCGTACGCAGCCCGCAGGAGGTGGCAGCTTGGGCCTCCCTCGAGGTCCATTGGCAGCCAGATGCCGCCACAAAACGCCTCCAGGGTTTCCCGCATTACTCGCTGCGAGGCCCTGAGGTGCCTGTAAGCTCAGGGTGTCAACAGTCGGGCCCGGGCTGCTAAAAGGTAAAGTACGGGAGCGCTGGAGTCTGCGCCACTGTAGCGTCTTGGAGGGCACCAGGCACGCGCGCACGCACGACGCACGCCAGCCGAGTCCAGAAACAGGAGATTCTGGTGAAACCATCACCATCCCTGCACACATGTTTCCTGTTCCTGGCGGCCTATCGTCATCGCCAACTCCATCTCCACCAGACAAAGTAATAAGGTCCCCTACCTCAGATACCCTGTGCTCTCGTGAACACCCCCTGGGCCCCTACGGAAACACCACATTCGAACTCATCTCAACATGGAACAGTCAAGTTGAGCATGGCTGATGCGGTGGAAATCTGATAGTCCTCTATTGTAGGCAATTTGCATGCTCAGCCTATTTTGCTGTATCGAAGCCACCTATTAATTCAGTCCACCGCCCACGGTGAGAGATATCCCCAGTACATTCAGAGGCATCGGCAAGGCCTGGTCAGGGCTCCTGACGGCTGAACCATAAGAAATACCACATCTGCTCGGTATTTGCAAGTCGAAATCACTTTTCCCAGCGCGATCGCGTGGTCGTCCCAACTCCTTAGACACCGTTGCTGAAAAATCTGTATTGCTACATGCCAGCAGCTCCAGCGTCCGTAGATTGGCGTCCACTTTGGGTATTGGTCAACGACGGAGAGAAATCAAATGGGGAAGAGAAACGCGCAACACCGCGTACCAATGGCTCGAGCCACGCCGCATCCGCCGTCAGTCGTCGAAATTAACTTACCGTGAGCACATCCCGGGGTTGTCCCCAGTTATGCTTTCTCGTTCCTGTGTTTGTTAGTGCTCTGCTGGCGGTCGTTCCCTGTATCGAGTGCGGCGAAGCTGGTTGCAGATGACCGCAGAGGCTACGAGGCTAGCATCAGCGGAATTCTGGCGAATCTTCTAGTTTTGCTGGCCGGTAGAGGTTGGGGAGGTGGCGAGAAACCAGAAGGGGACATAGTAAGGGTATGGGGAAAGCCGCAAAGCTCAAGATCGACGACGCTTGACATCTGGCCTAGGGTCAGCATACATCCTTGTTGTATAGGCTTCGAAGCTGGGGATCGACAAACCGTTCTCTCCACTTGCGTCTTCAGGCTCGTCCGAATCCTCGCGGACACGCTTGCCAGTGGCCGGTGACACTTGTACCGTCTGTTGGGGAGCTTTCGAGTCATCGCGGGCGTCTTCGTTTTCTGATTCCCAAGTGATCTCATCATCTGCAGGTACTTCGAGGTGGGTTGAGTTTTGGGGACTCTGCATCGGTAGACTACCAGTGCCCGCGTCCCTGGGCTCTTCCTCGTCATCGGAATAGTCAATCTCGTCCTGTTCGTCTCCATTCAACGTAGCGGTGGCGCTAGTGTTGTCTGAGTTGGGGGCGTCTGCTGAGGCTGCTGCGGCTGTCGCAGGCTGGACATCAATCGTGGAGACATCGTTCGTGAGAGATACTTGCTCGGACTGCTCGTTTGAGGCATTTGCATCATCATGGGAGGACTCGTCCGCTCCGTGGTCTTGATATCCATTGTTAGTCGTCCAACTTGACTTCGCATGGGGAGGAGGGCAAGAGAGAGCGCGTGAAAGTTGAGTGTTCCAGACTTCTGGCAGCTTTGTAGAGTAAGACCTGCTTGCCGGGCTGCCGTAGGTGCTTAAGCCACTGCTGGCAGTTGTATGCAGCGGGACCGTTATCCGACGATCGACCCGCCAGCTAGCATCCAGCTGTTCGAGGTCGAGCTCGAAGCACGAATCGCACTGACAACCGATGTTGTGCTGGCATGACAAGGGGACGAAGGGGGTTGAAGGAAGGTGGGGTTTACTTTGCTCTGCAGAGCCGTCCAGCTCGTCGTTGGGCCACTCAAGGGTCGCATCTGCGCCATCGTCTTGGGGTGCCCCGTCTTGGGGTGCCTCGTCATGGCTTGTAGCCGCTTGCTCTGTCTGTTCTCGTGGGGAGGCGGTTTCGGTCGTGGCCACTGGCGGGGAATCAGTTTCTGGCTTTGCATCCCCCCCAGCAGTTGCAATGGCCTCGTTTTCATGTCCGTCGTCGAGATCTTCGGCTTCCTGGGCCCATTCACCGTACCCGTTGTCCCCGTCTTCGTCTTGCTCTTGACCTCCGTCAACATCATATTCATGACGCCCGTCATCGGCCTCCCCGTAACTCGCTTGTGGGCCCTCCTGATGATCTACGTCCTCGCCGCCGGATGAGATTGAAGCTTGTAGACTTCTCAGTTCGTCGGCGTAATCCTCTTCGTCAGGTGTCGAGCCTCGATACACAGCGACCTCAGAGAGGCCCCTGCCCGCATCCGCACTGTCGAGAAGCGCCAGCAGGCGTTGCTTGCAATTAGGTCTTACCATCAAATACATATCAAGCTCGGCCGCCGGCTGGGCTGTGTCGTTCCGAAGTAGATTATCGTAGAGAACCACGATATCACCAAAGGTATATTTGGTTAGAAAGTCACTGGTGGTGGACTATTCAAAGTGTCAGTTCCGGTCATGGACGAGGGTATGGGTAGGCTCTTACCTCGGAAAACTCAAGACCGAGTCCGTCCACGTGCAAGACTAGTTCATCTAGAGGAGAGATCTCTCCTGAGATGACATCCCGCAAGCTGGCCAAGAACTGAACAAGAGGCAAGTCCAGCGCAGATACATCACTGAGGAAATAATGGTTGGGATCATCATCTTCGGACTTAGCGAAGAGTCGATAATCTGTCTCGCCATAGGAGATATACAACTCGTGTCGGGTCGCGACCACAGCTGCGTCTTCGCTGCGGTGAGGCTTGACAACGGGGACGACCTGCGAGTTCTCTTCAACGGTGGCATGTTCCCCGGTGCCCTCATTGCCGTGCTCGAGCACCTCTGGCTCCTGATGCGTATCAGTATCAGCTGGGTCATGCGGCTCAGCCTCAGAAGCCGTATCGCCCTGGTGTGTTTGGTCTTCTACTGGTTCTTTCTGCAGTTCGGCACCGTGACGCAGGGTTGACTCAGGAAGCGAATCCGACCCATCATGTTGGGCCCGTGTTTCTTCCGCAGCATAGTCGTCTTCAACAACATCTTCCTTGATGGGAGCAGATTTCTGGGGCAATGGCGCCTCAACCAGAGCAACGCTATCATCTACTTGCTCGGATTCAGGCTCTGCGGCTTCATTGTCGTACCCAATTACATCCTCTCTGTCATCAGGATTGCCAGGGTCCAGAGAGACCTGACCGTCTAAGGCATCGGCTGCTTCATGGGAATTTGCCGGTGTGACAACAGATTCAAGATGGCCAGCAGTCTGGAGAGTCTCTGATGAGACGTTGACCTCGGAAGTTTGCGGCTCTGGAACATCCAGTAATCCGACCAGAGCTGCTTCTTCTGCGTGTTCCGGTGGTACGCTAACATCTCCACTGATGTTACGGGAAGAATCAATGGCAGTCCCGCCATTGTCCGACACACCAAAGTCCTGCCATTCTGTACCTTGTGCAGAGAGGACCTTGGTGACATCCTGGGGCGCATTACCGCCAGTAGCGGTTTCTTCGCTCAGGTCGACGTCGATTGCCTCTTCCCCTGAGGTCTGCAGGTGGAACTCGTTTTCTGTTCTCATGGCATCAATGCTAGTCGTACCATCCAGAGGCTCAATTTGGCTGGTCTCCATGGTATGGATGTGGCTGTCGTTCAGAGCAGCACCGTCCTCCCAAGAAACGTCATTAGCGTTTCCAAGATCGATGTCAATGTCATCTGCGGCGGCGGCAACGGCGATATCATCTTGGTCAATGTCATCAGCATCAACCATCCCATAGGATGCATCGTCGCGCTCGGCCATCATTTCGTCTCGTGAGTCGGAGTTGAAGCTGAGCATGTTCTCGACTTTGTCAAAATCATCACCAAAATCCATGAGCTCATCAGGTTGTCCAACTGCGAGATCAAGGTCTACATCGATATCTTCCTCGAAGCCAGGATGACCGAGGTCGGTTGTGATTTCCATTTCCTCGACAGGCATGGTTACGTGACGCACACGGGTCGGGCTTCAGTGCTTCTTTTAACACGACAGGTATAATAATCCTCGAGTTCGGGAATGTGATGCGTCGCAGGAACAAAGCATCGAGGCTGTGGCGTTCCAGTCTAGCGTGAATGGTAGATGGCCTGCGGCAAGCTTGCAACCCTATATCCTCGCTGAAAGAAATGGAAGACGAACAGTGACGCAAGGCGAGCCAGAGGTTGCAGGGATTGCCAGACCAAGTGGTAGATAATCCAGTCGACAAAACTGCAGGGAGAGAGAAGTAACGACTTCCTCTTCTTGTTCGGTGTAGTTGCAATGGGTGGTAAAACCCGACCGAGATCAAAAGGTAGCGTGTCTTATCGTCACGGGAGGCAAGCAGGCAAGAACAGACAGGTATCTGGTGGATGAATGGTTATTCAGCCAGGGAGGTATCAGTGTCGCGTGCGCTGAACGTCGTCGGTAACAGGTACGTTGTTGTCGGAAGGGTTTGGTGGAAGTAGGTAGGTTGGTGGATGGGTAAGGTAAAGTAGGTATGAAGAAGTAGGTAGAAAGGGAAAATGGCTGCGCAGCGTGGGATCTTTAACAATCAAACGCGGTTTAGGTTTGGAGGGACCGGACCTCTTTAGGTAGAACCTAATGACGGAAGGCTAGAACGCCGCCCACTGTGGAGAGCTTAGGTAAGGGAATGTCGGTAGGCGACAGAGTCTTTGCGGTCGTGCTGTCTTGTCTGTTCGTGTGTTCACAGCAGACCCTGAGGTATTCACTATGAGCATCCAGATGATGGAGGCAGATATTTAGTAGTAGGAGCTTTGGTGAAATCGAGTTGCCTCGTGAAGTTTCGGGCTGTTGCTGACAGCAGTGAGATGTTGGTCAAGTTGGGAGGGAGACTTTGGGGAGTGTTGGTCCATTTGCGGCTCCGTGAGATGGATTCCAGAGGGGGTCACAGGCTGTGCACAGACCAGCGAATCGTACAGCCAGTGGCCCCACACCCGCCTGGATCTCCCCTAAACCTCCCAGGGGCCAGCACCTGCCAGACATTTTCCACTGCCCTGAGAGTGAGCCGGCGGGACAGCTGGCTGCTATCGATCAATCGGTCTACTGTGTACACACTCCCTCCGAATTACTGCAGCAGCAGCAACAACCCCTTTTGCTGGTTTCTGCCCACAGCGAGGTCTGCCCTTGACACGATCATAAACGTACCCATTGCACTCGGAAGAATTGGTCGTCACGATGGTAAATGCTAATTTGGCTCTCAATGCCTGGTCAAGCTGACGCAGAACTCGCCGTGTCCAGGTCGTCCTAGCTGCCTCGATATGCACCCGCGGAGGGAAAGCTGTCCTCTCGAGACAGTTCCGCGAGATGCCGAGATCGCGGATCGAGGCCCTCCTCGCATCTTTCCCCAAGCTCGCCGACTCGGGCACTCAACATACCACCGTCGAGCAGGACAATGTCCGTTTCGTCTACCAGCCCCTCGATGAACTCTACATGGTCTTGATCACCAACCGCCAATCCAACATCTTGCAAGACATCGACTCCCTTCACTTGTTTGCGCAGGTTGTTTCGAGCACTTGCCGAACCTTAGACGAGAGGGAGATCTTGAAGAATGCCTACGAACTCCTCAGCGCATTTGACGAGCTCGTCACACTCGGTTACAGGGAGAACTTGACCCTCAGCCAGATCAAGACGTTCCTGGAGATGGAAAGTCACGAGGAGCGCATCCAGGAGATCATCGCCAGGGTAGGTAGCCTGGATAGGTTTCGAGCGGTGGCAGCACGCTGACAACTCTGCAGAACAAGGAGCTGGAGGCCACGGAAGAACGCAAGAGGAAGGCCAAGCAACTGGAAATGCAGCGCAAGGAATCCGCGCGAACTGGTCGCCCTGGTGCTCCCCGGACACCAGTATACCCGACATACACGCCGCCTACTCGCCCGACTCCTACGGATACCTACGACTCCTACGAGGCTGAGAAGAACAAGTCTTACAACAAGTATGACACTCCCCGAGCTAGTCCTGGTCCAATGCTAATAGCCCGTCTAGGCCGACAATGATGAAAGGCAAAGGAATGCAGCTGGGCAAGAAGTCCAAGACGACCGACATGTTCGAGCGTGTGCGCGGTGACATGGGGGCCGAAGTCGACGACTCGCCGCTCGTACCTGCTGCTCCCGCGCCCGTGGCCGAGCCAGCAGCACCGCGTATGTCCTCAACCCTGGACCGAGATGCTATCCACGTTACGATCAACGAGTCCATCGGTGCGAAGCTGTCTCGCGAGGGGTCTTTGAACTCTCTCACGGTCAGCGGTGATCTCAGCCTACGAATCTCGGACCCGAGTCTGACCAAGATCAAACTTGACCTCTCGGCAAATGCTTCGCACGGAGCGCAGTTCCGCACCCATCCCAACGTCGACCGTGGCCTATTCACAAGTTCCAAGATCATCCAAATGAGCAATACGGCGCGAGGGTTCCCGGTCAACAATTCCGTGGGCGTTTTGAGATGGCGGGCTACGCCCAAGACGGACGACACCAGTGCGCTTCCGATCAGCTTCACGGTATGGGTCAACAAGGGTTCGGGCATGAACTACACTATGACAGTGGAGTACGAGCTCACTGGGGGTGACACATTGAAAGACGTGTCCGTGGTCATCCCCTATGCCACGAGCGAGCCGTCTGTTTCCAGCTTTGATGCTACGTACGAGGTGTCCGGAGACAGCTTGGAGTGGACGATTGGGACGGTCAGCGAGGAGAACCCCAATGGATCGTTCGAGTTCGACGCTGAGGCGAACGACGAGAATGAGTTCTTCCCTATGCACGTGCGATTCTCGAAGACTACGCCGTTCATCGATGTCGATGTGAGTATCGCCATTATCCTGACTTTGATAAGGACGACATCTAACAAGTCGCAGGTTTCGTCAGTGTCGTTGCTGGAAGAGAACGAAGAGGTGACATTCTCCAAGGATATCAAGTCTGTGGCAGATAATTATGTCGTAGAATGATTTGTCGAGCGAGGACTGAGCAGTGAATGAGACGTACTAGATGATGAGCAATGGCCGTCCAAAACGAGGCATCTTTGAATGGATGGGTGGCTGGAAGGTTGGGTGGGAGTTCTAGAGTCTAAAATCGTCGCAAGTCTTAGATCATGCGATATGACTTCCCTACCTTATACGATAATATTCCAACAGGTGCATGATCAGCTTTCTTGTCACGGTGAATTTGCAGGAATGCATATGCCAAATATGAAGATACAGTTGATATGTTGCCGTACATACTGTGCACTGCACTTACGTTACTTGCTGATGGTGAGAGAAGTGGGACCATGCACACTGTACGGTCACTCGGCAGAGCAACACGACAGGCGCGTTGTTCAACATCAAATACTTTAAAGTACCTAGCACACAACTACCTGCAATTAAGGTAGACGCCGGCCTGCCCCTTCTTCCACGAACGACAACCGGCAACGGGGCCCTGGAGACGGGTATGAGCAGATCCGTGGGACGCAATACGCGAGATACCACCAGTAGCGCATGGGCTGAAGAATCATGAGCCAACCAGCGGAGCTGAGGCTCTTCAGCGAAACACGTCTGGACCCCAAGGCGCAAGGTGACCTTCTCGTCTGCAACCCGAGAATCGAGCTTTTCGCCAGTGCTGCTGGGCCGAAGACTCTCCAAATATGGCGATCCAATGCCCAGGTCGTCGCCAAGAGCAGCCAGCGTGGCGAGCGCGAAAGCATTGAAGCAGTGCGATGGAAGGCCGACGGTGAGATGCCCAGCCATCCCTAGTACATCCGTGGAGCTCACGCAGCAGCAGGCCAGTTCCTAGCAGTGGGATGGAGCGACGGCATCGTGAGGTTGATGGGCCTGGAATCCAGCAAGGCCGTGCACCAGATCGCCGTCTGTGAGCCCACCACGGCCAAGATCACCCATATCGGCTGGGCACAGAACTACGCTGGGAGGCGGGCAAAGTCGTCACCGAATCCGTCGACGATGACTTGGGAGCAGCTCGCCTCTCAGGGACTCGTTGCGGACGGGAACAAATCGACTCTGGACCTGCCGCGAGAGCTGACCTTTCTCGAGATCGACACTGCTTTGCCAAAGGTCAGCCCTTTGCCGGCTTCCGGAGGATCTGGGTAAGTCGCCGTTCGGGCCCTGGGCAGATTCTCAGCTTACGTAGGCGCAGCGATGATATGTACGTTTTCACCACCAGAGCGTCACTCGAGTTCCTGTTCCGGCCTTTCTCTCCGACCGACAGCGACAAGGTCGACGTCATGGTGGTCGGCACCAACGATGGACGGATACACATTAGTATCTACGATTCCTTCGTCATTGGCACGTTCAACTACAAACTTCCTCCGAGATCTGGGAGCTGCACCTTGCAACTCTGCAATCACGCATCTCACCCAGACTTGTCAACACACATGCTCATTTTCAGGCCCTCGGGGGAAGACAAGTCCAAAACGGTATATTTAGTGCCTATGGACTTGACATTCGTTCATTCCTCACCCGAGAACTTGTCTCTCCTGGCATCCAAGACTACGACTCTGCAGAAGTTGTTGCGATACGTCAAGCAGGTCCAGATGCACATGGTCCACGAATGGCAATCAACTCGCGAACTACCCAATCGGTTCCTGAACAGTATAAATCAGACGCTTCGCGAGACCGAGAAATATGGTGAGCTCAACATTGGTCAAGCGTTGTACCACTCCGTAGTCACCGGCCATACCTTTCCTGAGGTGAAGGAATGGCTCGTCGACCAGCTTGCCGAAAGAGTAAGGCTTGTTTCCTACGCCAATGTATAGAGACGGCTAACATCGAAAGGGCCACAAACGATGGGATAAAGCAGTAATATCGGGCTTGCAGACGCTTCGTGGTCTTGTCCATGAGAACATGCTGCCGGCCTTGGAGCGAATGGGCATCATACTCAGTCGCCTCTTAGGCATCGCACGCTTCCACGAGTCTAAAGCAGAAATCGGCTTCACCAGCTCTCAGATCCTGAAAGTCATGGACACAGTGTCCTGTCTTATGTTGGTCGGTAACAAGATTCTTCTCCTCGTCATGGAAGAGTTGGAGCTTTTCCACTGCTTCTCCGGCTGGCTTCGGCATGAAATCGTCCGCCTGGCCTCATCTTCGGCTACAGATGAACTGACCGAGAAAGAAGCGACCATGGAGCATGGTAAGGTTTTGGTGTATATTCAGCAATTTCTACCATCGAGTCCCTTACGACACTACCTGAGCAACGTCGCTGCTGCCGACTCCGAAAGCAGTTGGCAACAGGCAGACGACGGTAGCTCGATCTTGGATTTGCTGGAAAAGCAGATCAGGAAGCAAGAGGCAGGACAGGACGTCCACGGGGCGTTTCCCCAGGCTGAGTTCCTATGCAACTACCTCGACAGCAAGGCCAATACCATCTTCGAAGGGCTTGCAGCCGCCGAAATGCGTAGTGTGCGCTTCGGACAGAACTCCAAGATCGAAGTGGAGCACAAGATATTAATGTCCGATGTCAGGATGTCAGCTGTCCAAACGTCCACTGTGAGTGTACCTGTCCCCCGCTTGGGCGGCGGTCTTGCTTATGAGAGACACAGGAGCAGCCAATAAAGGGGCTTACTTTTCTGGCCCTCACTACAGAGGGAGAAGAGAGCACATGTAAGTCCCGATCCCCTTCGACACTGATCGGAGGCTGTACGATCTGAGTTGTTAACCTGCAATCAACAGTATACGTTTTTCGCTCAAGCACAACAGTAACGAACGGTATCAGCGGTTCAGTCACCACAGAAGTGACAGGCCTGACACTGGGCGATGGCAAGATCCTAGACCTGAAGTTCCTCTACGACGATAGCCTGCTCATTTTATTAGCACCTCGAGGTATGTATGCGCCGCAGTCCTCAGTCCGACGTACAGCTAAGCCACATGTTCAGCAAAACCCAACGTCCGCCTCGTCCGGATTCCTCACGGATCAGAAGACCTGGGCTACCAGCCTTACAAACCCAAACAGGCCGTCTCGCCCCATGTTCTCGACAACCAACAGGTCGAAACCCTATTCGTCAATTTCGCCGTGCCGTGCGAAGCCGGCTTCGTGCCGACGCATATGGAGATCAAGGAGGCGAGCTCGGAACGCGGCAAACTGCCTCCTCGCGTTTGCTTGCTGGGGCGCGATTCCCAGACGTACAAAGTCTTCGCTCTGCCGGATGATCTCGCGAGTACATAGCAGGGCGATGATACAGTGCGCGGTGCTTCGGGGAAAGTTGTGTAGATTACCATGCATACGGGATAGCCTCGCATTGCGGTGTAAACTTGACCCCGAATATCGTGTCTCGCCCGAGTAGCTGTACATGCACATGTGTCCACAGTTGCCTAGCAATCACCAACACTGAAGGTCGGTGCTGAAAGTCGTAATCCCATGCAATGACTGATAGTCGTCGGTTTGGGAAGTTTCTCCTACGTGGTAGTGGCCCCTTTCTGGCAACTAATACCACCGCATCGCCTGCTTTAACCAGCTCTCCCCTTCTTCGCCCACTCCCTAAGCACGTTCTTCTGGATCTTGCCGGTGCTCGTCTTAGGCAATTCGGCGACCACTTCTACCTCGCGTGGGACCATGTAACGACTGATGGAGCTCTGGTCCTTCGCCCAGGAAATTACCGCCTGGCCGTCCGGTACGCGGTCTGCCCTCGCCGTCACATATGCCTTGGGTCGCTCGCCCCATTGCTCATCCGATACCGCGACTACGCCTGCCTCGAGCACATCGGGGTGCTTCACTAGCATGCTCTCTAGTGCGAGGGAGCTGATGTTCTCGCCACCTGGAGCGAGAAGTCAGCCGAGATCTCGCATTAACGAACTCTAGCATGGAAGTAGCAGCGCCAAGAAGGAGACGTACCGCTGATGATAATGTCCTTCGCACGATCCAGGATCTGGGCACTACCATCCGGATGCATGACCGCCAGATCGCCTGAATGCAGAGCCCCGCCGGCGAACAGCTTCCGCGTCGCCTCAGGGTCCTTGTAGTACCCCTTGGCGCAGATGTTGCCTTGGAACACGATCTCGCCGATCTCGTGCCCGTCGCGTGCGACGTCCACGAGTGCGTCGTTGGCTTGGTCCGGCTTCACAATCCGAATAGGCAGGCTGGTAAGATACCCGTGTCCTTGCCGCGCCATCAATGCGTACTTCTCGTGAGAGGGTAAGAAGTCCCATGCCGGCATCGGGTAACCCCGTGTGATGGGGCCGTAGGTCTCCGTCATACCATAGACATGGACGGGTCGGAGGTTCAGGTTGGTCTGTTGTTCAAAGTCAGTGTCTTCCAGAGGGGTCTTGATGTTCGAAGTGTATGTAATACCATTTGTTCGAAGAGATGGGCTGTAGGAGGACTGGCGGCTACCGTAACTCGTACTGGCTCAGGTAATCGCTCTGCTTCCTCAGCCGCACAGAGCAACGTGTTCACCGTTGGAGCTGCGTTGAAGTGAGTGATGCCCTCTTCCTTCAGGAGTTTCCATATCAAGGGGTAGTCGATCTTTCTTAAGCAGTAATGCGTGCCTCTCACTGCCGTTACCGACCAGCTTGGAACTATCTGTTAGCCCGCGTGGATATCCCCCCGAACGTTGGTGACTCGACTCACGGAAATGTCCAACCCATTGCATGGAACCTTGGCCCAGTCAGCGTGGCGATCACTTATAGCGGGTCAGACTTACATTGGGAGAGTCCACAAGTATTTGCATCTTCCGAAATCAACATTCAGTTCCGACTCAATGATGTTTCCCAGTGAAGCGAGATATGAACCCCTGTGCGTGTAGACACAGCCTTTCGGTCTTGACGTGGTCCCTGACGTAAAGGGAATCGCGAGCATATCGTCTTCGTTAGTACAATGTGATTGCAAAGCCTCCCAACCATGGCCGCCATGTGCACGGTCGAGTTCTAATCCTTCCAAGACGGCCTCATCATATGGGCCAGAGGGTTCACCCTGCGCAGGATCGGTGTCCTTGGCTTGTCAGCTACTGGCGATCAACTTTGCAAAGGTTAGATGGAGATGTAAGCAGGTACTCACCAGATCGACGATGAAAGGCACATTGGGATGGCTATTCTTGAAATCACCAAGCAGCGGCACGTACTCCTCGTCGACGACAATTGAGTCGACTTCGGCGAAATCAAAGATGTAGGCAATATCATCTGGCTTCAGTCTTTACGGCTCTTAGTCTTCACTCGCTACCTTGACTTCAGGGCTCCTCTCATCCCTCTCGGCCTCACAAGTGGCACAAGGGGCGTCTGCGCCTTACCTGTAATTGACCGGCACTACCACAGCTCCGGCAGCAACAATACCAAAGATGGCCTCGAGGAAAGCAGGCGTGTTCGTCGCCAGTACACCAACACGGCGGTAGCCCTTGTGGCGGAGGTAGTAGGCAAGGCCGCGGGCGCGGTCAGCAAACTTGCCGTAAGAGCGGCGCAGCACAGCGCCGCGTGATGTGACATGGTAGATGGCGGGGGCGTCTGGCTCAATGGCGGCGGCGCGCTGCAGGAAGAAGGTCGGCGATAGCTGGTGAATGTGGTGCGTGTGATCGTAGCCGACGGGCGAGGACGAGCCTCTAAGATGGCCCACGAGGCTCCGAATACGTGATGTCGCCCCGGACATGATCGCAGGGAAAGAAGGTGCAAGTTCTTCTCGTGGTGAATACCTCGATACCCCCCAGAGTGTAGTGGCCGTTTAACCAGAACGTTGAGGCCGTTGAAGACACCGTTGGGTATGTCACATGTAACTCGAAGAATGGTCTGAGAGCGCGAATCACCATTCGTCCGTAAGCGTGGCTGCAGATGATCTGAGTTTGCTGCAGATGTAGGAACCCCAACTCATGTCAGGTAAAGGTAAGGTACCTTTCCCAGGTAGGCAGGAAGATGCGTGAAGAAGGCACGGAAGGTTGAAGACCACGGCCGTTCAGCTCCGACTCCGACGGGCAGCTTCCATGAGGGGGTCACCTTCCCTCGCTTTCCTACCTACTCCTCACCGGTGCTGTGTGGGGAAATACCACCTATGATGAGGTGTGCGACCCGGACCGCCTCCACCTCCTCACATTCGGTCCGTGCCGATCTTCAATCTTGAGCTAGCACTGGTGCAGAATGACGAGGGACCGTGGGGATCTCGCAGATAATTCGGGTTCAATGGAAGACAGACTGGCTCTTGGTAGGCCAGATATGCTCCATCGTTCCATCTGAAGGGCATGCTTGTGTCAAGAACCGAGTAGAGAAAAGCATAGCACTCCGATACTCCGTACGGACAGTAGGGTTAACTGCCGTCAAAGCAAGACCTTTGGAATGCATGGAAGCCTCCGCACCTGCATGAGCTTTTCTTCCTCAGCTCATGCGCCCTCCCTGGGATCGTTGAGGGACCACGCTTTTGCCCAGGCATTCGAATATAGCCGCCCCAGCATCCATTGGAATTTTGGTACCTACCTAAGGCAGCCAAGGTAAGCATCACACATGTCTGGTGTAGCATCATGTTAATTGGGTATCGAAGATCCTGCCCGTACGCCCCCTCCCCCTTAAGCCCGCTCGCAAGCAGTCATTCCAGAGTACCTCAGCCATCCTTCTCGAAGGCATCATTGAGATAGCCGACAAAGCTCTCTCGTACTCTTCCAGGGGTCATGTTCCCAACGGCTTCGAGACCGATTCCACCTCTGTTCAAGCCCATGTAGGCTCTTCTTAACCGCTGTAGTTGCGGCAGTCCCATCTTCTTACCAGCGGGGAGCTCTACCACCAGATCATTCTCGCCGTTTCCGCCTTGGGGAATCTTGACCTCATCGCCGCCGTCGTCCCCTTGCTGGTCGAGTATGCGCTTGACGATCTCCTGGGTCTCACGATCCAGCACGTAGAGGTAATCGCCGTCCGCATCTCTACTCCGCTGCATTGTAGCCTGGTTGGGCCTGATGATTTTCCGTCCATCGCCCGCGACCGCATCCCACAGCCTGTCGAAGACCTGGCGGGTCTGCTCCTCGCCGTCCTCCCAGATGAGGGGGAACAGCGGGCTGTCCCAGCGGGTCATGGCGTTGGGCTCCTCGTAGCGGAAGACGAGGTTCTCCCAGTTGGCGGGCTCGTACGCGCCCTCGACCTCGGCGGCATCGTCCCCGATGCGGCGGGCATCTGCGGCCCCGTCGGCCTCGCGGGCCAGGCGCGCCTCGTTGACCTCGCGCGACTTCTCCTTCGAGCAGCCGATCTGCAGCACGCAGCTCGGCGTCCGCACCGCCTTCGCCTCGCAGTGCAACTGATACCGCCAGCCCTTTATGTAGTTTAGTCCGTCCAGGATCACAATGTCCCTGTCGCTGAGCACGCGCTTTACGGCGCCGTACAGGCTGGCGCGCGCGTCTTTCTCCGAGGCATTGGCCGACCGCGTGTGTGCAGGGAGCGTGGAGAGATCGTACACGGAGCGTGATATGGACAGGGTCTGATCTGAAATCAGGTGCAGGCGGTACTTCGGTGTACCGCCCTCGGGCGTGGTGGACTGGATGCGCTCGGAGAGGTACTGGTGCAGCTGCTTCGCTCTCGCGGTCTTGCCGGACGTAGGGAATCCGGTCACCATAATAAGCTACGCGATAGTCAGCATAGGCGATGTAGAGCTGTTCAGCGGCTGTAACCTACAGGCATGTTGGCTCTATCAAGGGCGGGCCCATGGTATCTTGTCTTGCGAAGACCAGCAGCTGCCACAAAAGCTTGGAATCTTGGATGCGTTTTATTAATCTTTTGGGGTAAGTACGGAGTAAAGAGATGGAACTTAAGATTCCCCGCCATGCCACCCTCAGCAGACCCCTCCAACGATGATATCGATAAGCTCCATAATTTCACTTCATCGCCCGGGGTCTAAACGCCATACCTCTTCTTCCCAAGGGAACTGCTCAATTACATTGAACGATTTCTAGCCATCCGACTATAAAGTCGTCAGTTGCATATTTTGCAGTCCCCATCTCAAAACGTAGGAGTAGGGTCATTGAATGCCCCGCCGGAGGACGCCAAATAAGCTCGGATATGTGGAGATCAACGTATTCATCGCCTGGGTACAGAGAATGCCTTGATTCCATACCGTAGTTTCTGATGGTATTCATATAAAGGCATCTATGTCCATATAAAAAATCCAGTTATGTGCTTCCCTCTGCCGATAATACCACCCTCTCCGAGTCAGCCTTTATGCGTGGTGCCGACCCGTTGATGGCTTTTGCACCATGGGTACCGGTATCTCGTACCCGGTTTCGACAGCGTCGACGGACGCATAGTCGAACCGTCCCTGGCGCCGGGGCACCCGAGGCGCACGGGGCCTTCGCAGCCGACCGCTGCCCTCAGCAATCTGCTCTTTCGGCACGGCCTTGAGCGTCAGGCCGATGGCCTCGACAATGGCGACGACGATCATCTCCTCAATGACCGCTACCCCGAGGATGATGTGGGGGTTGCCGGTGACGGGGTTGAAGTCCGGATTGTTGGCGAACACGGACACGGCCGCGTAGACGAGCCGGACCAGGATTAGCGGCAGGCTGAGGCCCATGGCGAGCACCACCCTCCTCTCGCCCTTCTCGATGCGCGACAAGTGCAGCGCGGTGAAGGCCGTCGCCAGTACCAGGATGATGTAGCTGACGATGATGAGGGTGGTGCCGGCCTTGGCCAGGGTGCTTTGCGTGTATACCCCGGTGGTGGGGTAGTTCTGGCCCGACTGGGTGCCGCCGGTCGTGGACAAAATCAAGGAGACGAGGATGAGGAGCTGGACAAGACGAAGAATGCGTGGGCTGATTATGGCGCCCCTGCTCTTGCGGATGCTGCTCAGCGCGCGGTTGAGGAGTGCCACCTGCATCAGCATCAAGGGAGACAGGCCGATAATCTGAAGAATCGCCCAGCCGACGAAGAGACCGGTATTCTTCGGTTGCGATATTGTGGCCAGCTGCAGCGCGGATCCTATTATTCTGGCCAGGGAAAAGATGACGAGAAATATCCAGCCGGAATTGCGTCGAAAGCCATGCCGCGCCGCGAGGAAGCAGGCGACAGCGCCGGCCGGAACGTAGTAGGCCATCTCGGCAGTCGAGATGGCGTTGAGCTCGGTGAAGGCCATGGCGAAGATATGGAACTAGAGGATATCAGATCTAAGCCGTTCTATGGTGTCGAGGAAAATCGCGGTATGGAATGGGGCGTGAAGTCATCATGGCAGACTTGGCAAGGCCGACCCGATTACTTTATACTACATTCTGTCATATCTTCAAGAGAATGTCTCTCGCTGCAACGTGAACAAAGGGAGATCTTGAGGCCTCGTGATCCTTCTCAGCCCTAACGGCCCCAGTGGGACTCTTCAGCACCATGCGATGCAACGAGAGGAAAGGCAAGCGAAAGCGAGGCAAAAGCGAGTCAGACTAAGCTTTCTTCAAGATGACATCTGCACCTTGATTGGGCAATGGGCATGGCCAAGCCTCACTCGCATCCTCGTCCTGGAATGCGAACCAAGAGCTGCAGATCCAGGTGCCTCCGCAGGACCCTGGCTCTTCCCGTCGTGGCTGTGCTGCCAGTGCCGCACATGAACGAGAACGAGGGTTCAACTTTCAAGTCTCCCAAAGACAGCGTGCTGACACATATGGTTATCGGGGAGGACTCGGCATCAAGGCATTATACGGCGATGTTGACGCCAGATCGAGCTGAGATTTCGAACCACGGTGATTGCTTACCTTATCCTCTAACATATTGTCCACCGCTTTGCTTTCTACGAGGTCGCCCATAATCACAGCCCGCCGCTGTGTACCGACGTGTTATCGACTATTGTTTGTGGTCTTCCTTATCTATGTCAGTAACAGCTACTTCCAGGCTCCGTCATACCAGCATGCTCGAATAGATGTTTGTCAATTTTACTATTTTATCTTTAGCAGACTAACGGGCCAGCAGACCCCCAATCTTCTCGATCTCCTCGCCATCAATGGTCCGGCTCTCCCGGAGCCTGGGGCACGGTGTGCTCCACTGCCCAAGTCCGGATACTCTCAAAGTTTCTGCAGGTATGCGGAGTGCTGTAGTCGGGCCACGGGTCGCCGTCGTTGAAAGGATAGTTGAAGCTGAAGACGCCGACGTCGCCCTGGCACATGACGAACTGTCGCAGGGCGTCGATGCAATGGTCCAGGTGGCCTTCGAGATCCTTGTGTGGCGCCGCCGTGTCTCCTCCCATCGGCGCGTAGTGGTCCTTATACACATGCTGTCGTAGCAGGTTCAGACAGTGCAACTGATGGAACACCTCAATCGCTACCCGGTACCCTGGCTTTCCTTCCGGGTCCGTGATGGCCAGCGAGATGTCTGGGTTGAGTCCCAGGTCCAGCATCTCATCGCGCGAAATCATGGTGTCGCCGACTACGTCTTGTAAGCCGGCCTGTCCGCGTTTTGTTTAACCGGCACATAGTTACCTCGAGATATATACTCCCACCTCTCATCTACATCATCCCCTTTGCCGATGAAAGGGCCTTCGGCTATCGGTGGTAGATCGAAGTGCTGAGTCTCGTACTTGACTGCGGCAGCAGCCGGCGCTGTGAACGTCGTCAGCAAGATAGTCTCGGTACCACACATGAGGTTCTAACTTACACCAGGCGGAGTACTTTTCTGTGTAGTCGGCGTCCGAGACCTTGGCGGTTTGTGCACAGAAAGAGAGCGCGAAGAAGGTTAGGGAGGTTGATAGTAGCACTACATGGGCCAACCATATCCAATGCGGACTTGACCTTCGTAACCTCTCGCCCAACGTCTCTTTCTCTGACTTCCAGGCGAACTTTTCGTCGACGCCCTCGCCGTTAGCCAAGAAAGGTTCCTCGTCGAGAGAAACGGCGTGATAAGGCTTCGCCATTCTGAATACTGTTGCAAACAAACGGCACACCGGGTGCAAGAAGAGAACGAGCGACAGCACTTGGGTGAGACCAGTCACGAAATTGATCGCCGAAACAAAAAGAGGACAGCAGAGGATGAGCCTGTCCGAGTGAGAAAAGCCCGGCTCAAGTGGGAGGCCACAAAAGGGGGTGGACGTGGTTTGCTACAACATCGCGACCGCTTCTCTTAGGGCACCACCGGAGATGAGGATCTGGGGATGGTTTACGGCGCGTAAGAGGCCCCTTGCCTCCCTTCGGTCAGAACCGAATTGAGGCCTCTGGTGAGGGCCTGAATATGGCATTGGCGTCTCATGTGTGATTGAGACCGAAGATGTGTCACGCAGAGCGCTAGAAGGCAGGTTGAAACGAGTATAAGCCAAGGATACGTCCGGGGCTGCAAATGGAACCTGGTCGACACCCTTGCTCCGATCAACTGGAACACTTCGCGAGGTGGCACAGCACTTGCGAGGCCCAGAAGCCACGCGTGCCAAGACAAAACGCACAGAGACAGGTCAAGTCGAGTCGAGCCGATCGGGGCTGTGTGTTGATTGATTGATTGATGTGAGGAGATCTCGAGGCTATCAAGGCGATCATGGGGATTTAGCGTATTGGCAATCTTCACTAGGTACCTTAGGAGGTACATGACACTACTACCACGCCTGAGCGCTACCGTACCTGCGAGCCTGCCTACCATTCACCTCATCATTCCTTCTCTGACCCCATTCCCCTTCAGTAGAGAAGTTCGGCATCTGCCAAGTTCTCACAGCACTGCAAATGGACTAGTCTGCTTTGTCGGAGTTTGGAGTTGCTGTCTCAGTGTGAAGCGAGACGCCAGGCCTTCACCAGGCTTCGGGCTAGGTATTTACCCAGGTTTCCAGGGCTTTGGGCTGGGGTTCACAGCAAGGGAGCCGGACCTAAGGTACCTACCTAATCAATACGAGACCCACTCTGAAGTTTCTCCACATCCCAAACCGATGGCCACTGCGTCTTGGGTCAATGTTACCTCCAAGTTTTGATCAGATCTCAAGTAGATCCTCGATAGATCCTTAACAGGCATCGCTGTGCGAGTCCGCTTTCTCCCAATAGTCCATGTCAAGCGGAGGGCAATCGTCGCTCACGCCGTTCTAGCCGATCCCTGCCAGCCTGCTGCTTGATGAGGCTCTCGCGTCTTCATGCCCGTGAGAAGACAGATCCCTGCTTAGCCCGCGAACTTCCCCAGACCCCAAGGTCAAGCTTTTGTGATACTCCCCCTTGGCGGTTGGGAGTCCCATGATGAGTTACATCTATTCCATCTTTGGCCGTCCGGTCCGCTTTCTCTCACCTCGCCAGCCAGTCACCGCCATCCACGCGAACCTCAGTCCCGCCCGTCGGTGTCGCTGGTTAGCCCGTGCCTGTCGGGCGAGCCACTCTCGTCTGAAGCCTTCCGTCTGAACTACAGCCCTCCATGTCCGAGACGGAGGACGAGACGTGTCGATCAGGAGCATGCGACGGCTTCGCCTGGAGGTCTACCCATGGACTTGGCTCCAGACTCTCACTTGGAGATTCCCATAGTCCATCACGGCAAAAGGTCGAGCTTGGAGTCTTTTGATGTCGACCCAGCGGCACCAGAGATGGCATTATAAATCTTGCGACCTGCTCTTCCATCGTACCATCCTCATCTTGGCCCCATCATCCTTTCTCTTTCCATTCGCCGCAGTCTGGGACTCTTTCCGTTCTTTTCTCCACCAGTTTCATAATCATCTTGACTTTCTTTCCCCTTGACTGCCGGTCAGCCATCTCCAATCTTTCCAAAATGCATGCTCCTTCCCTTCTCCAGGTGGCTGTCTCTGGCTTGGTAGCCATGTCAGTTCCGGCATTGGCTGCCCCTACCGGTATTCAGGAGAGAAACCCCGAGCCCCACCACACCAGTGGAAACAGCAACGGTGGTAACAACGACAACGGTGGCGGGAACGGTTTCTTCAACGGCTTTGGAGGCTTCGGCAACTTCGGCAACAACAAGGAGAAGCGTGACCCCGCACCTCACCACACCAGCGGCCAGTCCAACAACGGTGACAGCAACAACAACGGCGGCAACCCGTTCAGTGGTTTTGACTTCGGCAACTTCGGTAACAAGAAGGAGAAGCGCGAGCCGGAACCTCACCACACCAGTGGCCAGTCCAACAACGGCGACGACAACAACGATAATGGCAACCCGTTCAACGGTTTTGACTTCGGCAACTTCGGTAACAAGAAGGAGAAGCGCGAGCCGGAACCTCACCACACCAGTGGCCAGTCCAACAACGGCGACGACAACAACGATAATGGCAACCCGTTCAACGGTTTTGACTTCGGCAACTTCGATAACAACAAGGAGAAGCGTGAGCCGGAACCTCATCACACCAGCGGCCAGTCCACCAACGGGGACAACAACAACAATGGTGGCAACCCCTTCGGTGGCTTCGGTGGTTTCGGAAACTTTGGCAACAACAAGGAGAAGCGCGAGCCGGAACCTCACCACACCAGCGGCCAGTCCAACAATGGTGACAATAACAACGACGGCAACCCCTTCGGTGGCTTCGGTGGTTTCGGAAACTTTGGCAACAACAAGGAGAAGCGCGAGCCGGAACCTCACCACACCAGCGGCCAGTCCAACAACGGTGACGACAACAGCGGTGGCAACCCCTTCGGTGGCTTTGGTGGCTTCGGCAACTTCGGCAACAACTAATAAGACAACAACAACAACACCGCCAAGGCGAAGAACCAGCGCCAAGACGACAGCATCAATCATCAATGCTGATCGTAGTGTTGCGACAGCCGGAAGCATTTGCCGGAACAGTGGGTGCCTTACCGTGTACATAGACCCTCAAGGAGGTCACTAAAGGGAAAGAACCCAGGACCCCACCTGGTTGATGGATTGAGTGCGATGCCTAGGCAATGGATGTCAGGGTTCCAGGATCAAATCAGAGATAGGATTGAAGTCGAGATAATAATGAAACTCGGTGCCGCAATGAAACTGTTCCTTCATCATTTTGTGCTGCGAAGTGAGTGTGCCCGCAGATCAAATGCAAGTATTCAAGGGCCAAGATCGGAGTGCGTACTTGGTTGCTGGGACCTCCATCATCCATGTCGTAAAACCGTTGGTTCGCAAAACCGACAGTACTATAGCACTGCAGCTTAGTAGATGAGATGCACCGGGAAAGCATCGTGCAAGATTACCACTTTGCATTGGAGTGCTTGAACCATCTGTGAAGTCCCCGAACAGATCGACTACAGCTTGAATAAGTATAAGCTATCTCTTCACCCAGACGTTGTCGTCCACTTACAGGAACTAGTACCCGAGTAATCGTAACACCGACACATGCCATCTTGACACAAACAGAAATCTGATGAGGACCGCAAAGATCCTACTGAGGCCAGCAACATAAGGAACATATGTGCTGAATCACAAGCCTGGTAATTCTTCAGATTCAGTTATACACCTCAGTTATAGTTCAGGGAGAGGTACAACAAGTATGACCTCACATGCGTACTAGAACCGCAACTGGAGCCCCGCCAAGTCGTTAGCCTCATCAGCCCTGGTGAGGGGTAAGGCAATACCCCCTGAGCCCCGGGACATCCCGTCTATCTGCCACGTTTGAGCTACCTTCCAGGTTGGTACCTTACTCAGATCTCCGAAGTGCCCAAAGTCTCTTTTCCCTCACCTAGCTTCCACAGAGTCGTCCACGACTATTCGATTTCGGGACGATGTCTCTCCGATCGATTGACCAGGAGGAGAATCGACGACGTATGCAGAATGGCCAGCTGTATTTCGCCTTCACTCCGGATCTGATAGCGGACCGCGAACGATCCCGAGCCGCCCAGAATGCGTTCAACAACGCAGGAGATGCGCCAAGACGCAAGCTCGTCGAGCTATTCCAGGGGTGAGCTACAACTTGAGTACTCATCCATACTATGCGCGTCGTTTGGCTAACGCCTGCCCCTGCTTGATAGCATTGCAGATGACAAGACCACCCTGCCTCCGCCGGCTCCCACGCCCGAGGAAGACGAAGACTTGTTTGCCGAGTTTGTCTGGTGCGAGCGGCCCATAAAGATGGATTACGGGTACAACGTCAAGTATGCTCTCCTGGGATCCGTTGTCAGCCTGCACTCACCATGATAGGTTCGGGAAGAACGTGTACGTGAACTCGAACTCATGCTGGATTGACACCTGCACGATAAAGGTTGGTGATCGAACTCTGATCGGCCCCAACTGCTCATTCTACTCCGGAACGCATCCGACGGATCCCCGTGTCCGCAATGGCACGAAAGGCCCCGAGGGCGGCGCCCCTATCACGATTGGCGAGGACTGCTGGTTCGGTGGCGGCGTCACTGTCCTGCCAGGCGTGACTATCGGGCGAGGGTGCACGATCGGTGCTGTGAGTGTGGTCACAAAGGACATCCCGCCATTCATGATCGCGGCAGGGAACCCGGCGAGGGTATTGAAGCCAATTCGAGAGGCGCCCCCGGGAGAATTGCCGCCTGGTTACGTGCCGGCGTCCGATATCCCGATCTCGTAGACTGCTTCCCCCCAAAGACTCCTATAGACCTCCTTGCATGGTGAAAGACGAAACGATCAGAATAAGAACGTTGATCCAGGCCCAGATGAATGGGATCCATGTAGACATTCGATAGCACCCGGCAATGTAGACGGCGCCGAGTCTGTAATAAATCGTCAGTAGCCACTCAACCATCCTAGACTGGCAGGACGCATGCATACACCACCCCAACAATGCTCCCTGCGAAGAGAGCCTCAACGCCCGCGATTACGGCGTACACGGCCGGAATAGCTAGCGTATAAGGGATCATTCTTCGCTTGCCGATCTGCATGAACAGAGCGATGCCGGTGACGGCGAGGTGGAAGAGCGCGTAAAGGATCAGGGTCCAGAGGAGTGTGTATCGCCACGAGTCCCATATCGAGTAGAGAGAGCAGTCGATACTCTGGGGAGGCCAGCAGAGGGCTGGAAATCGCGGGCGATTGTAGCCATGGGGAGGATAATTCGTACAGCTGTCTCTGCGACCGGTCAGTGCCACTGTATGTGCGCGAATCGCCTGAGCTGCCATGCAGGAGACGGGACGGGACGGTATGGTACGGTACGGTATAGACGTACAGTGAGGTGGCCATGAGGCCGCGGAATACGATCAAATCCAAAAGGGATGCGCTGCATAGGAGGTAGATATATAGGACGGGGGACGAGATACTGTGTTGGTAGTAGACAGAGGCGACAAAAAGAAGTCGGAAGGGAGTCGGATTTCCTGCAACTGCGATGCGACGCCGTAGTCGCGAAGCTTAACTCCCTGTACGAACAGTGCAGCGTTATTATGGTTACAGCTATTGTTAGGGGTCAGGGGTTACCTCCTAGTCGCTGAATGCACCTAACGAGATTCAAGGTTCCCCTGCAAAGCGCGCTGGACGTGATTGACTTCCACCAATGCCTACCTAAAGTAAGTAGACTGACGTCGTGCCTCGGCATCCGCCCGCCGCTGCCACGCCGACGATCAACACATCCCGAAATCCACCCAGCTCAACTTCCGACAACACTCCGACGATCCAACGACAAAAGCCCTCCCGAATGACCATGACCTGAAATTCTCAACAAGCGGCAAGTGTCCCACGCACCGAGAGCAGCAGCAGTAGCAGCAGCCGCCGCCGTCGTCGCCGAAGATGCCCGCCGACCGCCTGCTCAACCGGGTGCTGCAGGCGTACCAGGACCCTCCGCCACGCAGCAGCACCGAGACGGACAAGATCCTGGGCACGACGAACGCGCTGCTGGCGAGCCTGACGAACCCGCTGAACCTGTCGCTGCTGACGACGCACTTCCTGACCGCCCGCGCCCTGTGGCCGCCCGCCGACGGCCTGCGCGCCTGCCACCGCGTCCTCGGCATCTACCACACCGCCGCCGGCCGCGTGCGCCAGAACGAGCTCGAGAACGACGCGAACCGCGGCGGTCGGCTGGCCTGGGGCGCTCCGCACCCGCCGCCCGTGGGCAGCGGCGTCTCGGCGGAGAAGTGGGCGCGCGCCGTCGCCAAGGGCCTGGATGAGCGCTCCGAGCGCTGGCAGCATCTTCTGGTGCTGGCCGGCGTGCTCGTGGGCATGGAGGCGGACGAGCGGAAGTCGCTGTCCTGGAGTCTGCGCTCGACCCTGGAGCAGGCCGTCGTCACGGCCGCGAACTTGGCCCTCGAGGATCCCGTACGGACGGGGCCTCTGGGCAGAGGTGCCGTCGTCCTGGCCTTGACATACGCGTTTCCGCTGTTGGCGGACCATCACAAGCGGCTGTTGAATGGCAATGCCCTGGTACCAGCCGTCGTCGAGACTATGCTGGGTGATGAGGGCTTCCAACGCGCCGCTTTTGTACTGAGCATATCGAGGGATATCACTGCGAGTCTGAACGCGTCGTGGTACGCAGATTCGCCTTCCGCTATTCGGCTCCAGAACCTTGCTTCCCGCCCTGTGGTGCAAAACATGGGCCCTCTATCGCTGCTGGCAGGCTTCGCCATAGAGAACGCTACAGACACGCAGGCCATCCTGCAAGCTCAAGACGAGCTTCTGGCTTTTACCACGGCTTTGCTAGGGAACTGGCAGGGCTCTGCTCTCTCCCAAATCGACGTGAGCGCAGCGGCAGCCCGCGCGCCCGAGCCATTAGCAGCCCGTTGGGAGATGCTCTGGCAACTTCTGAGAAAGATCTTATTTACAGTGGTGGGCACTTTGCAGCCCATAGTTGGGCAAACATTACTGGATCCACGTCTACGCAACGACGCAACCGCGCCCGTGGTGGCATCCAAGACATTACACGCGCTACGAAATCTTTCCTTCATCTCCTCCCACCAGGGCACCAGCTCCTTCCAGGTCTACGCCTTCACCTACCTCACCTCTCTCGACATCCTGAATAGATACCCCGACGCCAGCGTTGCCTTTCTCCAAGCCACCCTTCCGCCACCGCCGCCGGCCGACTACGTCCCGTCACCCTCGGCGCAGGCCCTTACGCTCTTCTACCTGAATACAGCTGAGCACCTCCCGCTGGCGCTGCCAACTTCTGCATGTGAGTCCCTAGTCGTGGGGCCAGCAACCGCGCACCTGGCGCCTACCTGCTGGCTATCCTCGCTCACCACCACCATTGAACCCCTCACCACTGTACCCTTAGCCCGCGACCTCTTCGAGGCTGCGCATAGCGCGACGCTCGCCGCGCTCTCGTGCCCACAGCACAGTCTCCTAACCGCGGAGCTGGTCCCCTTCTACATCGACGCCCTGTTGGGCGGGTTTCCGGCCCTGGTCAGCCCGCGCCAGTTCCGCCTCGCCTTCCGTGTCGTCCTGCAGATCGCTTGCGCGCCCTTCCCGCTCGCGGCATCCCACCCGCAGCTCGCGGAGACACTGCTGGAGATCCTGAGGGCGAGGGCCGAGCGTGCGGGCACCGCGTCTTTGCCCTCCAAAGACGAAGCCGGGGGCGACGAGATACTCTCGGAACAGGTCGTTCTCATCCTCGCCTTGATAGACGCCCTCCCGCACGCCCCCTATCCCCTTCTCGACGACTGGTTGACCCGTACCGCGCAAGCCGCTGCCACCATCCCGGACCCCGTCATGCGCGCTACGGCGCGCAAGCGATTCGTTGACGTCCTAAGTAACGGCGAGCTCGATGTCGAGCGAGGCGTGGTGGGCGTGGCGTGGTGGGGCACGAAAGGCGGACGGGAGTTGGTGCTTGGCCGGGAGGCCGTTGAGGCCGAGGCGCCTATGATGAGCGGAGCCCTTGGAGGCGCTCGGGGCGAGAGTCGACTGTAAGGAGATGGGCTCCATGGTTGCCGAGATGGTGAGGGGGATTCGCCTGGCAGGTTGCCGGGTTGGTGTTGCGTCCCCCCACATGGCCCTCTGTCGAAGCCAGGCAGGCCTTGATACGCGAGTTCCAGTATAGAAGGATTATGCATGCTCATGGTCCGTACATCTTCAGAAGTGTGTTCGCTATCCGGTGCTAGATAGATAGTCGACTTCATTACCGTCTCCCGAGTAAAAGGAGGTGACAAGGCGATCAGGATCGTGAGACCACCACTTTGAGGCGAAAGAAACCAAGTGTTACTCCTACGTCTGGCACGCTTCCCGCTCAAGTAGCCTCTTCGGTTCCTCATGAGCAGTACCGCAGTGCTACGGCGTCCATGACAGAGTGGTGTGTGCGCTGACCTGTGTGTCACCCCCCGCCCCTCATAAGATACTGGACCTATAACTTCGTGCTCGGGGAATGGTTGTGAGGGTCTGCAGTTCGAAATGCAAGGAATTGGGCAATCATTGGTCAATAGCGGATTTATGATACGTATCCAGATTGGTAAGATACGTAAAGGTTGAGCGGCGTTGGCTTCCACACATCAGAGTCCATTACGTTGGACTCATGTCACAAGGAGTCATGATAGCTAAGGTAGGTATCCAAGGATCGGGGAAATATACATATATATCTACGGACGCAATGCATACACGTGAGGGGCTGTCATCAACAAAGCGTTGAAAAGACTCGTCTAATTTCGTGATCCTGTTTCTAACGCCACGTAGCCAATGCACAATGTATCCAGGTGCTCTTGGATGCCACAAGTCTCGCTTCCTCAACCAACTTCGAAGGCCATGGTTTGAACTTCATCTTGCATGTTTGAGCCAAAAACACCCCCAACTGGTCAACAGTGGAAGCAAGCGTCCAAGGAACGCCATGCAGGGTAACAAGGTATCATACGGCCAACCCAACCCATCGATAGTCCATGGTGTTTTCTTGCGTCTTCATAAGATATATACGCCGTCAAGGTTATAATGTCTAGGAGGGGGTATCTTAGTGCACGTCGGATGTGAAAGCACTGCTGAGACCTAATAAAGTCATGCCCGAGAATGCGAATAGAATGCTCAAGTTCTTGTTGTGATTCAAACTCAGACTCTCGACGAATAGCTGCAAGGCAACGCTGGCCATGATGCCTGCAGTGATGGAAAAGAGGCAGCCGTAGGCCACGGCATCAGGCGTCATGTGGGTATGCTTTGCAAGGCTGAACCACAGGACCGCAATACCTGCCCCCAAAGGCTGGCTCAGACCTCCCAGCACGAAAGACCAGATGATGGCTCGCAGGCGACTGTTGAGTGCCATGTATAGTGGAAGCGCAAGGGCGAAGCCCTCCGAGATGTTGTGCACAAACAGGGCCAAGAAGACGTTGAAGCCAAGCGAGGGGTTCGCGTGGTTGGTAGCATAGGTAATGAATCCTTCGGGAAACTTATGCAAGGCGATGGCCACCGAAGTCTGAAGGCCAATCGACAGAAACGCATTCTCGGCAACGTGGTGATGGTGCTGAGCCTCAAGGTCCTCTGAGTTCACCGAGTCACAACCTTCTTCATCGTTGTGGCCGCCATCGTGCTCATGACCATGGCCGGGCTCGCTCAGCGCGGTTGTGGCGCGACTCCGAGTATGTGTCGGGCTTACGAGAGCATCGTCGTCATTACCATCCTCCGCAACTCTTTCCATAGTGCCAGCCGTCATGCCGGTAACAGATCGAAGGAAAGTGGGAGCACGGGAGACGAGGTTAGAGCGGCTGAGGTGCTTGAAACACTCTTGTCCACAAGGATCGGAATATCCGTAGCAGGGTCCTGCATTGTCACAGTTGGTCTTTGTATCCTTGACAAACGACATGACTCTCCTCTGCACCTGTACCATCGAGGGTCGTCTGGAGTAGGTGACGGCTCGTCTGCGACCTTCCGGGATGGTGTCAAGATCGGGTGAATGGTCCACGCCGGCTGTCTCTGATCTCTTGAGGGTATTGCCGCGGTGTCTGGGGGATGGGGTTAACAACGGAGTTGATTCACTAGCCAATCCATTGTCTCCCAGGCGTGTTCTCGGCTCGTTGACATGCGTGCGTAGAGACTGGCGTCTATCGGCACTCCGGGCTCGCGAGGATTGTCTGCGGCCAGTGTCGGGTTGCGGATGGTCTTCTAGGGCATGCTCGTCATGGCTATGGTCGCAGTCGACAACGTGTGATGGTATGAATTGATGGAAGAGTCTCGAGAGAATCTGGATGCCGACGAAACCAGCCACAAAACAGCCCATGAGGATGAAGCCTGCCCGCTGCTCGTCAAAGCCTCCCTTTCTAAGGTATTCCTTGGCTTCGGGCAGCATGCTGTTCAAGGACATGAATAGCTATAGAACGAGCGGCAGTGTCAGAGAGAAGGATAGGACGCGGGAGTGGGCACAGACGGGCTCACCATGACGCCGAAGCTCAGGCTCAGCGAACAGGCCAGAAAGCTATTGCTGTCTTGGATGCGAAAGTCCTTCTTGCCCGGGAAGAGTCGCACGATCGAATCAACGCAAATGATGCCGGCGCCCAGAACACAGGCTAGGATGCGAGTCAGTCAGCAAAGCGTGCGGTCGGGGGCACACGGCAACCAACGGCGCTGCGAGCGCGGACAAGGTCACACTCACCAACACCGCTCACGATGCACATTATCCATCCCCTCAAATCATTGTCCATCTCGGCAACCTCCATGGTAGCGACTGGCCCGTCCACCTATTCGTCGCAGTCTAGGAATATCGCGGTATTAGGGTAGCATGGGCGACGGCGGAAGGATGCTGGATGTGCAGCGAGCGATGCAGTGGAGGGGCGATCAGGGTAGGTTGGTAGTTCGAGACGCTTCCGGATGGTCGTGCTGCTGTGGAATTCGAGGCTGGGGCACGAATACCTAACAAAGACAATAGAGAAGGAAGATGACAGCAACAAGGCGGAGGACGTTTCCTCGCAATTGGATATATATCGGGACGGGGAGATGGCCATCAAGGTACCTGCCGAATCCGAACCACTAATATGGGCCGTATGCGAACAGCCTGCATCGCAGAAACGGCCAGGAGCGTGGTGAGTCTGAAGGTGCTCGGCTACCTACCTGTAAGTACCTTATGTCATAGAGGGACTGGTGCAGGTGCGTCAGGCAGGGCCCGCCGCTGGCGATCAGCACGCCAGGCCCGCCAGAGACCCTGCGTTCTGCCCCGGGAGGGCCCTGTTGGCCCTGAAGGACAGCAAGCGACACAATGCGTCGCTGCTGATTTGTCAGGAACCCGCTGCCAAGCTCAATCGGGACCACCGCGTTGGTACGCTGATCGTGCAGAAGTAGGTACCTTCTGCGCCCGCTCTGCGATTTGCTTTACATATGGCGGTTGGGATAATCACTGCTTTAACCAAGCTAGAAGATAATCAAGTGTGGCATGACTATCTTATAGACTAGTTACAATGGTATAATCGCTAATAACGAAGTGGTCATCCGACCGTAGATTTCAGCAGCCATCTTGATCGGAAAGCGTACATATTTGCGCGGAAAGTGTTCAGTTGGGTACCTTGATGGACAGCAGTGCAGCACCCGGCGCCAGGCACCCAAAGTCTGGTCAGCATCGGCAGCAACTGCCTTAATGTGGGGCGATCACATGACATTCGCACGCAAAGGCCCTACGTTTAGGTAACCGTTGCCGGGCAGCTGCTCCTTCGCCTTCGCCAGCTGCCTTGGCTATTATCTGCGGGAGAGCTGTCTCGGAAAGTGTTGCACGTGAACTCGCGTTTGATCCGCGTCTCGTCTGACTTACCTAGGTACTGTATAGTACGCCTTCAGCCAACGTCCGTCCACCTTGCATAATATTCCATTCGGAATCCCACAGGGCTACAAGTATCTCTCCCGCAAGAATACGCTTGGACAGTCGCCTGATATTGGAAGAGCCATGGACGGCCACGACCCCTTTGATGGCGACGAAGATGCTGCGCTCCGCCATGCAATCGCCATGTCGCTAGAAGAAGCTGGCCTACCAGCCGCGCCCGCGTCGGAGAATGGCACTGCACCAGCACTTCCCATCGAGTTAAGTGATGATGATGAAGACGATCTAGATCAGGGACCTCGCTGTCCACCCACGCCTAAGAAAGCTACCAAATCGCACGCTGCCGCGGACGAAGAGAAGCAGAAGTTCGAGGATTCCTCTGGAACCGGTGCCGGTATATCTTCACAACCTTCCCAACCAACACCCGGGAGCGGTCTCGCCGGTCTGGGTCTTGACAGAAAGAGAATGGAGGAGGAGCGTCTCGCACGGTTGGCTGCCAAGCGGAAAGCCTCTGGACCAGACCTGGATACGCAACGTCCCCAGCAGAGATCGAGACTTGGCAGAGAAACAAACAGTCAGTCCCGCCATCCATTTCCCGATGAAAGTGGCAAGAGTGTGTCCCAGTCTAGTGCTGCATATCAGGGCCTACCATTTTCTCGAGGCGTCGTGAAGAAGACTTGGGCTCGGGGATACCCACGCAAGGACGACATCACAATCGAGGAGGTGCTGCAGAAGGATCAACTAGAACTCGCAGTCCTGAGCTCGTTCCAGTGGGATGATGACTGGCTTCTGCAGAAAGTCAATATTGGGAAGACTAAGCTTGTATGCATCGCTTTTGCGACAAGCGAAGCACATGTGAGTAGCCAGCCGATTCGCGTGGTAGTCTTGACTCTGGATACTGATGCTTTTCATGCGTCTACCAGAAAGAGGAAATGAGGACGAACGTACCCAAAGACAGCATCAGGTGAGCTTAGATCAGTGCTTCGCCAGAAATTCCGTCTTGAACAAATACTGAGTTGACGACGACGAAAGGTTTTGTTTCCCGCCCATGATGCCGGCCGGAAGCATGCATTCGAAGCTCCAGCTATTGAAATTCCCGACCTATTTGCGAATCGCTATCCCGAGTGGCAACCTGGTCCCTTACGATGTGAGTCTTGCAGGTTCTCTTTATCTACTTCGGAGAAATGAAAACACCACCCCAAGTGAACACAGGCCGAGAATGCTTGGCTAACCTGGGAACTCAGTGGGGTGAAACAGGCATCATGGAAAACCACGTCTTTCTTATCGATCTCCCCCGAACTCGAGAGCCAGGAACCAAAACCACTTGGCAACCCACACCGTTCTATGAGGAGTTGCTGTATTTTCTCGGTGCGCAAGGCCTGGACGACAAACTTCTCGGCAGCCTAGCAAACTACGACTTCACCGCGACGAACCAATATCGATTTGTTCATACAATGTAAGAATTCTCTGCTTTTCGTCGCTTATTACCTGCTAGTCAGAAAGTTTAACATGGAATCAGTGGCCAAACCCACGTGCAAGAGTGGCAACGAACAGGTAGGGTTATACTTCCCTCCCATGAGTCTGCGCCTGGGTGGAGTCGACAAGTCGGAAATTTACCATGGGATGATTCTATTATTCGTGATTACCCTAGGTAGTGGTTATCCCACGGGCTAGTCGCTGCAGATGAAATAATCAACGTTTGGGTTGATTACCCCATCATCTGATCTGCCTAGGCGGTGACGATGACGAGGGCGCAGACTCTTGCAAATTTCCCAGTCATGGTGTCTAACTGTCTCAACAGGGTATTGTGGCTTGGGAAGAGCCGTAGCATCTTTGGGCCTCCAGACGCGGGAAAAGATCACCGTTGACTGCGTCGTTGCATCACTTGGCTCGGTGAATATGGATCTCGTATCCGCCATTTATAACGCAGCCCAAGGTATGTTTACCCCACTCCCTGCAAACCCTGCTACGCAACTGAGTGTCCCTTTGCAGGTGACGATGGGATGAAGGAATACAATAGAAGAACGACGAAAGACAAGAAGAGTCAACAATCGAAAGAAAGTGCATCGTCTTTCAGAGACAGGTTCCGGATCTACTTTCCATCGGTGGATACAGTTTCACAAAGCCGCGGCGGCAAGAGAGTACGTTAGCCTCGTCTCGAGGGCAAGCCTCACCGAAGCTTACTAACCAGTATTTAGGGCGCCGGGACCATATGTCTGCAGAGTAAATGGTTCAACGCTCCCAGTTTCCCCCGTCAACTGGTGCACGACTGTGAGAGCGTGCGGAAGGGTCTCCTGATGCACAGCAAGATCATGTTCGTCTGCAGATCTGGTGCTAACGACCCCCAAGCGTCTTGGGCATATGTGGGAAGCGCTAATCTCTCGGAAAGCGCATGGTGAGCTTGAATCAGACCAATCCGAGAATGACCTCTAAGCTGATTCAGAGGATATTAGGGGTCGGCTAGTGAAAGACAAGACCACGGGAAAACCCAAGCTAAATTGCCGCAACTGGGAATGTGGAGTTCTCGTGCCGGCAAGTACGAGAGAGACGGCCGAGCATGCTCCTCGGACAT
Source organism: Xylariomycetidae sp. FL0641 (assembly GCA_022376655.1). NCBI lineage: Eukaryota > Fungi > Ascomycota > Sordariomycetes > Xylariomycetidae sp. FL0641. The sequence goes on from JAJJKE010000020.1 coordinate 336,710, forward strand.
CTCTCTCTGGCTTCGGAAAAAGCGTCCCAGTGCCAATGGTCGTGCCCAGCGAAAACTACGGTGCTAACGAGTCCAAAAAGCCTTGGCTCTTTCTCGAGTCCTGATTCAGCCTGGACACTGCTCCCAAATCACGGGTTTTCACCAGTTCTCTCCCCATCACAGGAGCCTGTCCGACCCCGCGCTCTCGGATACATGACCGCTCGAACAACGCCAACAATTACGGCCTTGGATAAGTAGTCAGGGGAGCGATCGATGCCTGGGATTGTCTTGGCTGGGGCAAATGCCCCGGGACATATCCCCGGATCCAACGGTGTCTCTCGCACTAGTCGAGTATTGGCGGCCGACACGGTATCTTGCGTTCGGTCCGGAAGCGCGTATCTATTACCTACAATAACCCCTGTCTGGCAGTTTCCGTCTATAGCCGTGGACCCATGTCAGCGTCGGTGGTTATTGAGTCCCTCAAGGCAATGGCAGCCCCATGCCTGATCGCGTTCCAGCCCTAGTTCGGTGAAGATCCGGCTTCGGCCGGGTGGTGTTTCATACGCACCAAGCCAGCGCTGCAAGGCAAGACGACCGTATGAGGAGGCACGAAGCAAACATACAGATTGCCCAAGTGGCAGATGCCAAGCGAGGTTGAGCAACGGATGTCAGTCAGGTCAGGCCTCAGCCACCATTCCATACCAGATCGCGGGGAAAGACTGCAGTGTCGGGACCCATTCACATGCAAGACGAAGCGAGCGGTGCTACTCCGTACGCGGAAGCTCAAGGGACCCCCTGCCGCCATCTCTGATTAAGGTTTTGCCATGGGTCTGCTAGTGCTAAGGATCGGCGGCCGCCGCATACGCTGCGCATCACAGGGCTTCGTCAGTAGACTTGCAAGCAGATAGGGCCGTGTCAGGTTGTTCACATGAGAGACAGGCCGGCAGGTGTCCAACAAAAAAAGGTACGCGACAGAGTGATGGGAGGGCCGAACCCGTGGGCCAACCTAATCGGCCGACGAAGCTCGACCTGACTGTCAACAAGTGTCATCAGTTGAGCACCTAAGCTTCCAGGTACGTACCTCACCTAAGTACCTAGGTAGGTAGAACGCCAGTTCTTCGAGCTGCATTGGTCACCTTGTTCAAGCCATATCCGGGTGTTGGGTCTTGCTTACATCTTGCTCACCGAGTGCTGCGATACTGTCGGTGTGTTTTGGTTACCACAGTAGGTATATGGCTGTGCGCGTTTCCGGTGTCGCGGTTAGGCCCCCCTACGAGGAGTGGACACGCGCACCAGAGATCAACATTTCCACGTCACACATCACTGTTACGCAAGTTTGCCGTTGTTGCTTATTACTCTCTCCATGGAGGTCATACCGCCCGTAACCCGATCCATCCCTGGCTTGCGTAAGTCGGCGGGAACCAGTCTTGCCTCGTAGCGTAAGCCTACCCGGTCAAAGCTCGGTGATATGCTGTCCCGCAAGCACGAATGGGCATGCTTACCATCTGTGTAGCTGCTCAACGCTTCTTCGTCGCGCAAACCGGTCAAGCTATGCCAGGTGGAAGACAGTGAGGGGGGGTTTTCCCAGTCTAGACCTCTGTCTACATCGTTCCTGATGTAGGAAAACCACGTCATCGCGCAGCTTGAGCATCGTGATTTTGCCAGAGCTCGCAAGCATGTGTCTTGACAATTCTTGGCCCACACATTCATCCGTCAGGCGGCGCTGCATCTTTCTGCCGACCACTCGGTTTGCGTCCTCCATACCCAACGACCTTGTTTGTCTGGTAGGTACCTACCTACGTAAGCATTGGGAGGCCTCTATTTTCCGGCGGCATGGGCTGATGGCCCAACGTGGCTTTCTTAGTCCTTGGCCGGATATCGGCCACTGTCCATTTTTGATATAACGATGATGCTCCTGCGCCCAAACCGGCGCCATGTGAGATACGGTACAGTGCCACCACGCGAAAATCCCCAGGTGCGTGAAGAGTGCAGGTATACGTACCAAGATTGCCTCGTGAAGAACTGCCCTGCCTGTTTCAGTGAAGTAAGGTTTACTCCGTTCCGTCGCGCTTGACAGGGAGCTCCTTGCAAGTGTATCGATTGCATGTTGGGCGCCGATTGGTTTCAAGGGTTTAGTGATCATATCCTGGCAGACCGGGGCTACATCGAGAGCCGTTGTACTGTCAGCATCTTCAATTCGGCCAGTGTAACTTCGATCCCCTGGGCCAAATGTCCTCTGTAAAGCTGCCCGGGGGCTACGGCGATCTGAACCCCTCTTCTGTAATAAGAAGATCTGGAATCCTCAGCCTCCTTGCCAAGTACCTTCGTGGATCAGCCTGGACAGAAGGGGAAACAGGGATCCGTAGAGAGACATTGAGAGCCGCATTGGACCTCACCTCTTGGTCTATACTCTCCACGATTGATGAAGATTAACCTTCTTCAACGGCTGTTGGCCATCTGACCCGTTTTCGGGGAACGCCCTACGGCCCTGGCATAGAGCTTAAGGCGGTCAGTGTATATGGAACACCCAATTGACCTACGAGCCCTAAGAGCTTAGTCGGTGTCAAGGAACCCGCTCAGTGGCAATATCTTCACGTAAATTATTAACGAGACCAGGGAAAGGCTTCAACCTGTCATCATTACCGGTATATGCCTCTAGACAATCAGCCATAATCCGGTCCAGTGGCATCGTGTGGCTTTCCAGTTTCCACGGAATATGTTCCTGCATTTCTCGTCGAGGGCGTCTGGGTCGAATAGAAACCATACGTCGCAGCGGGTCCTATATAACGCGCTGCTATGGTGGACCTTACCATGCTCCTGGGTACCTAAGGGAGGTTCCCCGATGTGGGCTCGCGAGCCACAGGGCGTAGGATCCAGATGCGAGAACAAACTTGAACATGTCCCCTGACCGAGACGGACAAACATACCCACGGGCCTTTCCGAAGTGACGGGTAGGTTTCGAGGTCCCTTTGAGACAGCTCGATCTCACGGCGCGGTACGTTTTCCCCGGATTCTAGGCACGCTTGCTTCAAAATCTAATGCCGCACTGTTGTTCTGTAAGCCCCAGCACCCCGTGCCGTAGCTCGCCGCGAGACTGGATTCAGTCTTTGGGGATCCCGGTGAGGATATTTTGATTTCGAAGCTTAGTGTTGCCCGGGACTAGCATACCACTACCATGGATCTGAGCCTAAACATTTGATCAACCAGTGGCCCTTGCCTCTCCGTGGACGATCGTTCGAATATATATATAAGCGTTCGCCTTCTCTCAGGGTCAACATCTGCCGAGATAGGCTGAATAAAAGCAGCGGAAGTCGGAACTCATGAAGAAACAGTTGTATACGACGACTTACCATTGTTATCTTATGAGCTTGTATTCTGATCAGAAGAGGTCGAGGTCTGGGTTGCAGAATCTGGCCCTGGGTACTCTCGTGGCTCGGTTGGGCTACTAATAAATACCTACCTAGACAACAGACTACCTACACGGATCTCGATAAGGTAGGTAGGTACCTGTCTCCATGGGCAATCCTCTGATACCCCTGGTCGATTCGAAGCAAATCTACCATGAGCGAGTAGTAGCCCAGTCATCTTGCCAACGGTCGCCCCACCATCTTGCTGGATAGAGTTCGAGAAAGGGGTCGAGCTTGCCCGTGCAGCGTATGCCTGCAGTGATGGTCTAGAATGCAGCATGGCCGGCATCGAAGTAAGCATTCGTCGACTGGAAGAAGGAAGACCGAGACCTTGTCCGAACCAGGAGTGGGACAAGGCAGAGCCCGGTGTCCGACTCTCGCAGTGTGTATACTTATACTGGATCAGGATAGCAGCGAGAAGAGAGAGGGACGGAGAGGAGGAGGATGGGAGAGAACGCGCAGGCAGATAGGTAGGTACCTTATGGATCGAGGAAGGTGTATCGTATCATGTGAGTGAGGGGGTTGGCAGCGGGTGGCAGTGGAAGGCGCCGAAGGACGGACTTGTCAATGGACGACGTTGGTGATGGACCTAGCGGCAACTACGACTGGTCTTGCGACTACCTTAATAAGGTACTGAGACTACGGCTCCCAGCGCTACTGTTACTGCTGCTGCCATGCAGCTGCTGGTTACTGCTAATGGCTGCTAACAGACATGGCGGGCTGTGACACTACCTAGTATGTAAGTAGCTAAAGTACTCTACCGTCGACGGTGGTATGACGCTGCCACTTTCCCATCTCTCACCCAGGCCTGCTCTGGAACCCCATTCCCCATTCCCCATCGCCCGGGCATCTTCTATCGCCCGTAACCCGCCGTCACCCGTCACCCGTCACAGCACGAGGTCCTCGGTGCCTCGCCGGACCTCCAGACCTCCAGACCTCCAGAGCCCACCTGGCCGCCTCCGCTCCCAGGACTCCCCTATCTTCACCAGCAGTCCGGTCGTTCCCAGCCCACCTCCACCTCACATCCACACCTACATCGACTTCCCTATACCGCGCTCTTGGCCAAATCTCACACGATAGACCACCACGTACCTGTCTCCGCCCCCACATCCGCCTCGGTTGCCTCACTGTAAGGTGCTTATCGTGAGTTGGATTCTCCCTGGCATGGGCTCTTGCAACTAACTCCCTTCGCTGTACCCAGTCCGCTCAGACGAGCTTCGCATACCACTTGGATCATCTGATTGCACGTGCTTGTTCTTTTCTGTGCTCTTCCTGCCCAGTGCCTGCTTGTCTTCTCTCGACTCCCTTCCGGACCTTGGACCGCGCCCTTCCCTCCGGCCACAAGACCGGGCGTCGAAACCTGTGGGAAGACAAAAGCGGCTTAGATTCACAAAACGCATTGGAGGCGAATTGTTGTGGTTCTCGCCTGTGCGGTCCTCGACGCCTCGACGCCTCGACGCCTCGGAACTCTAAAAGCGTGCGACTCTCCTGACCGGCGCGCAGAGGCCAGATCCTCGAATCCTTGGGGGAGCCGCCTGTATCCCGTGGAACGCTGCGGCCAGATGTACAGCACTGCAGCTTTGCTGGAAAAGCCACAAACTCAAACCCAACACTACCGCTCTCGCCAGTCTGCTCTCTCTCTGTTGAAGCGCCCCAGGCCAACCAGAGCCACCAACATCAGAAGCCGGCGCCAAGTCACGCCCACGGTGACAGCATCCATTCATACTAGCAGTTAAGGTTTATTCGGTCGTGTGTCTACAGGCCCTCCCGCCTTAGGTACGCAGCGGGCGCTCGAATCCGAGCATAGAACCACCCCTCACTCAGTCTTCGCTTGTCCCATTTAACACTGGCCTCTGTCTCCTCACCACTACCACCAGCCGCGAGGCGCAGGACTGTAATAAGGTAGCGCGTCTTGCCTCCGGGAGCTACTTCCTTGTGCCTGATCAAAATCACCGCTCTGTCCTTTCTACTCACCTTCCTGCACCTTTTCTCCCTTCGTCCCACTCCCTCACAACGCCTCCTTCCTCCCCACCATCGCCCCTGCTTCAGCTGGCTCGAAGGCCAACCCAGTCGCTTCCTCCTTCTCTCCTTCTTCTACTTGCTCCTCCTTCAGATCGACTACTGAGCTCGGGAATCATATATTCGAGATCCGTCGGCGCGTTGCTCCCAGGTAAGAACTCAGAACTCTAGATCAAACCATCGCTGCAACTCCCACTCCTCCCGCCTCTTTACTCCCGTTTCATACCACACACACACTTGACTTTCGACGGAGCTGCACTTTATTTTTTTTGTTACAACTCCTGCTCACTCCATTCACTGGGGTATTTGGTCTTCCTATCCAAACTTCCTTCCGCGCTTGCTGGATCTTGTTGCTAACCCACGTGTCTGGTTAAGATATACTTTGATCGTTTTCTACCTTCGCTGTCGAGCTTCTGCGGAAGTCAATCAACCCGTTGTGCCACCATCTTGCCTCCGACGTGTTCACCATAGGTACCGGAGTGAAGGAACTACGATCTGGAGGCCGTGTTGCCTCACGCGAGCCAGGATGGCCGACAGGGGCAATGTCAACCCTCTGCTGCCGACCTTCGTTGGGTACATTGCCAATACCATGGATGCACTGATGCTCTTTGAAAGCTGTCTCACAGGGCGACTCGCCCACGTCCCGAGACGACCTCACGACAGGGAGCGCCCTTCACTCATCAGAAGCGGATACGTATTCATCTACGAAGAGCATTCGTCTGGCATCAAGCGTTGGACGGATGGCGTGCCTTGGAGTCCCAGCCGCATATTGGGTAATTTCCTTCTCTACCGTGAGTTGGATAAGCCTTTCCAGCCGGGCGAGAAGAAGCGTGCGTTGAAGCGCAGCAAAGAAGGCGGCGTCTCCAAGCCTACTCCCAATAATTCGCGGTCGAACTCGATTGGCGCCATCGCGAACGGCATGTTACCAGGTCTGACTTCCGAGCTCCCGAGCGGAAACTTGACAGGGGCAGACAATGGATCCGACGGCCCCCGGCTGGACAGGAACCTGGTTGGCTCATTGGTGGACTCGTACCAGTTCAAGGAGAATGGCTTGATTAAAAAGACTATCAGCGTGCAGTTTCGGGGCATTCATCACCACCTGGTCTCTTACTATGCCATCGACGACGTCGTCAACGGCAAGCTGATGACGCCAGCAGAGTCACCCGGGCTTCAAGGGATCGTGCCTCGGTCTGGATTGATATCCTCTAGCAATTTCCGTGCACCAGTCGACGACGATGGACCACCATCAAACGGTGATCCTGCGATGCGCGCTTACCTGCCAGTGCCGATTGGCACTTCGCTGGGTCCCGGCTATGGTTACAACGCAGCGTCTAGATCCATGTCAGTGCCGTCCCTTACGCCATACAACGGCACATGGACAACTCCCGGTCATTTCCCACCACCAACAACAACGTACAACTTACCAACAGGCTTAGCACCCACGAACCCTTCAAGCTATAGCCACCAGGAATTGCCATCACCTTCTTACGGCTACGGACAAACCGCCACGTACGGTCGGATGCCTGCACCGCAGAGTTATGAGGCAGCACTTCCGCACCGAAGACACTCCGTCATGTACGGCCCGGGTGGCGCTGGCCAAGCAGGCGGAGTTGGCCAAGTGGGATATTCGACAGGCCAAATGCTCAGCAACGGTAATGCCGTTCCCGAACATGGCCTTCCTAACTCCTCCTCCTTCCAACCACTGTTTGGGTCTTCTGGTTCTGCCGCACCCAGCCACGGTTCAAGCAACGGCACAAACGTACCCCCAAACGGTCTTTCTAGCCCTTCCCAATACCAGCCAATCTTCAGCTCCTCTGGTGCTGCCGCGACGCCCCACGATTCGAGTTCGTATGAGTCAGCCCGTTCGTCGGGGACGTACCATCCGGGTCTCACATCGACCGCATATGAGACAGGAACACCCCGCCACGACGGCAATGCCTACGGCAACGCAAGTGGTTCGAACCATGAGGCCAATTATCAGGGGCCCAATGCGAATGGGTACGACGCATCTTTGGTTGGCCGCCCATCTCTAGGAGCTTTTGCCACTGCTATGGCGGATGACACAAGTTTCAGTTCGGAAGGTGACGACAGCCCGCCCACGGGCGTTCAAATGCCAATGGGCCAGGCAGATACCACAGAGGGGGAAAACAGTTGGGGCAATTGGTAATACAGGTTACCACCAGTCAAGTCAGCTCTCACCGGAAAGATTGCCGCATGGGTGAACTAACTATGAAAACAGAGTATAAAGGCCATGCACAGCATCGTGGCTTCAGAAACAGGCTTAGCAGCAAAGAGCGGCCAGCCCATGATAATGGCGAGGTGCGAACCATAGGCAGCGGGAGCCCACGAGGCTTCGCGAGGATGTCGGGTCTTCCGTGTTGCAATGTGCCTATTTGCGTGTGGACTGGCTTGGGCCTCGGGCGTTTTTGGAGTTTTGCGAGCGTGCGTTGGTGACGACCTGTTTGCAAAACGACTGCTTGAGTCCGGGCGTACCAGACCACTTTGACCCGAGCATCTCCGGGGTTGCATCTTTGGGGTTCAGATGGTTGAAACGGCACACAAGGGGTAAATGCAATGGGTGTACGGCGAAAGAAAAGTGGACGGGCCGGCTGTTCATGGACGTCCTCAACTGGGAGGATCGTGTCTATCTTGCGGAGTCAGGGCATTGTTTTCTTCAGTACAGTTAAGACTGAACATGCGGAGGGAGTTCAGGCTGATTTTCCTTGATTAACGACGTGTTGGTACCTATGAAAGACACCAAGTTTCCCAGCTACCTGCACACTAGAGAGTGAATGAGAGCGTGCAGCCAGTTCTGAGCATAAAACAGCGTGACCAGGTAGCAACTATCTGTTTCATACCCCATGCGAGGTAAGGGAGGTTACACACAATGTGATAAGATTTTGACTGACGGCGGTGCCGAAAGTGCAATGGTCGAGCCTCGGACGTGAAGCGCGGCAGCAGGCACGGGCAGAGGCTAACCTAGAGACCTCAGACGCGGCGGCTAGAGGCACGGCTCGCTGGAGTCATGGGCATTGGAGTCTGGGAGAGCGCTCGAGAGGGGAGAGGGGGAAGGGGAGACGGGAGAGTCCGTGGCGGGTCGGGGGGCGCGGGGCGCGGGCGCGGAGGCGGACAAGGGTGCGGGAGGACGGAATAGGGGGGAGGGGCTGGGCCGGAGTCTTTGACTCTTATTACTGCGCGACTAGGTACGTAGTTCTATGTATTGTTCGGCAGGATCCGACTTGACCTGGCTGGAGACGCTGGAATTGTCACGTGCCTTTGCTGCAGTGCGACGACGAATGAGCTGCCCAGGCAGTCCACCCAGCACGCTAGCGCTGACGGACTAGGTAGGTAGGCTAGGTAGGGTAGCAAGGTACCTTAAGGAACGGACAGCCCGTTGGTTACTGTACCCACTGACAACGTCCCCAGCAGCACCTGTTTGTCTAGTCACATTGGATAATATCATTCGCGGGGCGGGTTGCTGGGTTGCCGTACTGCTGCGATTCGTTCACCAGACCAGGCCCGGCACGGACGAACGCGCAGCGTCTAGCCGCCTCCTCAGCCTCATCCTCGTCCTCAACCTCCGGACGCGCCCCGGACCAATCGCGCGTTCTCGCAGCTGGCCAGCCCGGTCTCATTCTGCCCCTCTCTCACGTGTGTCGACGGCGACCGTGGTCTCCCTACTATGAGCAGCGCGAGATGACCATGGCTTCGCGCACACTACGTAGTGGCGCTCACGCGGTCACCAGCCACGGTGCGAGATCCACGTCATCGGGTCTGCTGTGTGCGTCAAGGACGGCGTCCAGAGCCCCGGGGTTGAGCCTGGCGTCGACGCGGACCCTGTACACGACCTACTGGGGCTGGCGATCTCCGCAAAGGTGCGGTCCGAATGAGAGTATCCTACTTTGGGAGCGAGACCATGTGAGCAACAAGGCAGGGCTCACTGCGGGTTTCACATCATCGAGGTCGCTTTCCTTCACCACGCGATGGCGACAGGAACAGAAGGGCAATCAGGATAAGTATGTGCCACGCCGAGTCCGTTCTGGCTATCTATCTACCTGTTGCTTGAAACGACTAGACGCAAAATCTGGTTCGAAGAATATCAACCCCTCAAGCAAGCACTAACAACACTCCAATATGATAGGCCACCACCTCCGCCCCCATCCCAGCAGCAGCAGAAGCCGCCCCCCGAGCCCAAAGGCCTGCGCAAGGTGCTCCCGTCGCTCGCTACGACGCACGAGAACATCTACACGGTGCCGAACCTGCTGACGTTCTCGCGCCTGCTGGCCGCGCCCTTCATCGGCTACGCCATCCTGCACGACGCGCACGCCTGGACGCTGGGTCTCTTCGTCTACGCCGGCTTCTCCGACCTCGTCGACGGCTGGATCGCCCGCCGCTGGAATCTCCAGACCGTCGTCGGCAGCGTGGTCGACCCCATGGCCGACAAGACTCTCATGACCGTCTTGACCGTGTGTTTGGCCATCAAGGGAGGCTTGCCTGGTGAGTTGCTTTTCGTGTCTTTACCACGTTCCTTACTTCGATTAGCTTGCTAACATTGGGTATTAAGTTTGGCTGGCTGCTATCATTCTCGGCCGCGATGTCGGCTTGGCCATTTCCGCCATCTACTACAGGTGGATCTCACTGCCCCCCCCGAAGACCTTCACTCGGTACTGGGATTTCTCGCTGCCCTCGGCCGAGGTCCGGCCGACCACCATCAGCAAGTACAACACTTTTCTGCAGCTTGGTCTTATGGGCGCCACCATTACCGCGCCTGTCTTGACCGCGGACGTTAGCACCGCCTTGACGGCGTTTCAGTATGTTATAAATATCCCTTGTACATGAGTTCTCCCGTGACGATGAAAACTTACACAACGACCTAGGTACCTTGTAGCAACGACGACGGTGTGGAGTGGCCTCAGCTATGTCTTCAGCAAGGATGCCGTCCGCATTCTATCGGAAAACAAAGAGAACAAGGAGAAGGAGAAGGCCGCGAAGCAGAAACCCAAAGATCCATGAACGCCTTGATGAGGGCTTCCCTACTCGAGGCGTAGCATGCTCTCATAAGGACGCTTTTTCAATCTTGGGACACGCCCTACACGTACGAGGATCACCCTATCGCAGTAATGAGATGGTGGGTTTGCCTATATTATAAGGACGGCTTGACTTTAGCCCAACAGTGTTAACACTCGGGAGGCATATGTCCTTGGGCGACGTCCACGAACGAGTTAAAATCTGAGAGCCTCGATTATGTGAGTGGTCTCGGCGTAGCATTACTACTCGGGTGTACCGGGGCGATGACCCGAAAAGGGGGTGTGGTTATAAGTCGTGGTATGTGCAGCCGTAATAGTAGCCTAGTGACAGTTAATAGAGGCTTCCGTTGCTGTGAAAATCACTTCTCCAATGTTCCATATAGAGGGTCGAAAGATTGGGGCATTAAACCATCAGACCGCGTGCGTTCCGTGGCGTAGTTTCTCCGTCTGCTTGCCATCATAGAAGCGAACCAGGTACTGCTGCGAGTCCATGCGAAGAGCCGCGAGAAACCGTCCCGAAACAAACATTTGGTCGTCAGCACGCGCTAACCTGCGACATCCCCCGTTAGGGGCCCAGCTCGCTGCTTCCGTCCAACCCAGGGGAGCGCTTGCGAGGACGGAAGAGGATGCGCCTGCCTCGAATGTCTCCCCCCGTGTTGCTGGTCCTTCTTGCTCTGAGATGACCAGCAGCATGCTGTTTTCTGCCCGGTGCCCATATGTACTCCCGCTGCCTGAAACATGAACAAGGAACAGAGGAGGACACCGTACAGTCGTCTACCCGAGTGGTTAGACTGCAGCTCTTCTGTTGAGATAGTAAGTGGAAGGTTATGAGTTCGAATCTCGATGATGAAGGTGATCCTCCGGGTTGCCATCTGAGCATGGAAGTAGCATGCCGTGATAAAACTCGAGGACTGAGAGATTCGATGGGCCTTGATTTTTATTTTCTTTTTTTAATACCCAGTTTGTCCCTTCGTTCCTTTTGCTTTCACTACGCCTGCTTCTAGTCCTCCTCCATTAGATCACCGTCGCCGCAGCTATCCATGCTACTCAACTACCTAGGTATGTTGGCTCTCAGTACGATGACTGCAGATCTGCGCTGCATATTAACCCGTGAATGTAGCGGTGCTGAAGCAGTCGATTCACGACCAGGGTATATATAGGCTATCTCGCAAAAGCAGTGGTATACAACAAGTTTCAGTAACTCGGCGGCTAGGTAGCTTTCCCGTCCTATCTCGCCTCCATGACTATTCCACCAGAAGCTTCGATCCTCGTCCCTTTCCCAGAGGCCACAGCGCCGTGATCGCCGTAGCCGTAGCAGAAGCACCTAACATTGGACCGCGACTCAATGTTCTGAGAAGCCCACTTTCGGGTATGGGGGACTCAGCAAAAGCCCATTCTTTATATTACATACAGCGACTCGCTTCATACACACGCAAAAGCAGACCATTCGAGGCAGGACAGACGCGGGGATGATTTGCTACTCACAGATCTCGCGATCTTCTGCTTCAGTCAGTAGCTGGCGAATGATACAAACCAACCAGTTCCACCTAGAACTCATCATCGCACGTCAACCAAACCCGGGTATTTCATCGCACTACCGCCCCTCAATCGTATGCCAATATGTACACATCTATCCGTACAAGCCCTCCCCCTCCCTTCCCTTCGCCGTCCGTGGAGAGCAATGCGATCCGCCCACCCATCATCACAGTTCCCTGCCCCTAGCCTCAGCATCCAAACCATCGACCTCGGAGCCGAGGGGCGCCAGCTCCTCCTCCAGGCCCGCAGCAGCAGCAGCAGCCGCCCTCTCGTCCGCAACCGCACGCCCCAGCCCCAGGTCGTCCAACTGCCGGGCCTTGCCCTGCTGCAGCTTCACGAACGCCAGCAGCCGCACGCACGCGGCGGGCGACACGCCCTCGACGCGGCGCGCCTGGCCCAGGCTCTCGGGCCGCGCCGCCCGGAGCGCCTCGCGCTCCGGGATGCGCAGGCCCGCGATGGCGCCGTAGTCCATGTCGTCGGGCAGCCGGAGGGCCTCGTCGCGGCGGAGGGCCGCCTGCTCGGCCGTCTGCATGGCGACGTAGGGGGCGTAGCGCGCCTCGATGGCCACGCGCTCGCGCACCCGCGGGCCGTAGCCCGCCACGCCCGGCACCGCCGCCGCGAGGTCCAGGACGCCCTCCACCGACGGCAGGCGCAGCAGGTCCAGGGCGCTGCGGTAGCGGGCGTCGCCGCGCACCGCGAAGCCGGCGCGCTGCCAGGCCGGCGCGGAGCGCACCTCGGCCTCGAGGAGCCGCCGCAGCGCCGACATCTGCGCGGCCTGCTCGGTGTACGCGGCCCAGCGCGCGTCGGAGACCACGCCCCAGGCGCGGCCCTGGGCGGTCAGCCGCGTGTCCGCGTTGTCGGCGCGCGCCGACATCCGGTACTCGCTGCGGCTGGTGAAGACGCGGTACGGCTCGGACACGCCCTTGGTCACGAGGTCGTCGACCATGACGCCGATGTAGCCGTCGGCGCGCGTCAGGGGCGTCGGGGGCAGGCCCCGGGCGGCGCGCCCCGCGTTCAGGCCCGCCACGAGCCCCTGCCCGGCCGCCTCCTCGTAGCCCGTCGTGCCGTTGATCTGGCCGGCCAGGTAGAGGCCGGCGATGGCCTTGGTCTCGAGCGTCGCGCGCAGGCTGCGCGGGTCCACGTAGTCGTACTCGACGCCGTACCCGGGGGCGGTCATGTGGGCGCGGGCCAGGCCCGGGATGGTGCGCAACAGCTCGGCCTGCGCGGGTTCGGGGATCGTCATCGACAGCCCGTTAGGGTACACAACATCACTGTCGAACCCTTCGGGTTCCAGCCATACGATGTGCCGGTCCTTGTGCCCGAACTTGATGATCTTGCTCTCCAGCGACGGGCAGTACCGCGGTCCCTGTACCGTCTCGCGGATGTGCACCGTCTGGTCCAGGTTTGCGCGCACCATGTCGTGCGTCTTCTCGTTCGTGTATGTGGCCCAGCAGAACATTTGGTCTTCCACCGCTACTCGTTCGTTGAGGTAGCTGAATGGTTCGGGCGGCTCGTCGCCCTTTTGTATCTCGAGCATGTCGTAGTCGATGCTGTCCTTCGCTATTCGCGGCGGCGTGCCTGTTTTTAACCTGCCCAACTTGAAGCCCGCATCTTTCAGGGATTTGCTTAGCCCAAATGTCGCGTTCTCGCCCATGCGCCCCGCTGGGAATGTCTTCAATCCAATATGTATTTCGGCACTGAGGAACGTGCCCGTAGTGATCACGACCTGTGTCGTGGGTATGACCTCTCCCGTTTCCAGTCGAACGCCAATGATTTTACTTTGAGGTGCGCCGCTCGCATCGGGGACGGTATCGACGACGATATCGGACACGCTTCCTGTGACGACCGATAGGTTGGGGTAGGTCTCGAGCTCCTCGCGCATGTACTTCTGGTATAGCTTGCGGTCGATTTGCGCCCGCGGGCCCCAGACGGCAGGACCCTTCCTGCGGTTCAGGATCTTGAACTGCACACCCGACTTGTCGATGATGCGTCCCGAGACGCCGTCGAGCGCATCAATCTCTCGCAGGATCGTGCCCTTGCCTATGCCGCCGAAGCTCGGATTGCACGAACACACGCCCAGGTTGTCGATCTTCGGGGTGACCAGAGCTGTGCGCGCGCCGCATCGCGCTGCTGCCGCGCTCGCCTCGGTGCCGGCATGTCCACCGCCAACGACGACTACATCGAAGGGTCTGCGAGACGCGAGGGTGAGCTTCCAAAGACTAGCTGAAGTACGAGGGCGGGAGAGACGAGGACTGACCTGCTGCCCTCTGGCGCAACGGTGGCAAACGTGCTGCGACTCGGGTAAAGCGCTTGGGGTGGCCTCCTAACCACCGCACAAGGTCTGCTCAAGCCCCTCGGCCTCCATGCTTTCTTCATAGTGGAAGTATAGAGGAGGGATGGTACTGCATTAGCCCACGACCACATGCATTCGGAGCATCAACGTGGTGGCGGCATAGAAAAGTTGTCGGTGAATCGCGGCAATACGGAAGCTCTGGCTTGACTGCTTGAACTCGGCAGGCGGTGTCTCTTTTGCCAAAGTGGTAATCAAGTGTCCGAAAATCTAAGTGGGGGTCACTTAGCCGTAATCGAACACGGACACTGGCATGAACACATGAGAGCGCTCCATGCACAAGTGCTTAGATAATGACATAGGTACACTCAACGACCTGCTAGACCACCACTCTCTCTAGACCAGAGATCTTCCTTTGGCAGATTCAGAGTCGCCTTTTCCATTGTACGACGGTCAATTGATTACGAATCTTTACCTAGGTAGGTAACGACCCAAGGCAACGAAAGCGGGATTCCGAAAATTAATCGTCACGGAATTCGAAGGTTTTCTGGACAAGCATCCGCTGTAAAGCAAGAGAGAAAATCAATCCGTCCGTTTCCAGGGGTTTCCCGGACATCGATAATTAAAACTACCGTGCAAGTATTTTCGGTGGTCTACAGTGCCGATTCGATCAAGGTGCGCTACGGCGCCAAAGTCATCCACGGAATATGAAGTGGTCAAAAAGTGGTCACTCGAAATTGTTGAGCAGCAATCCACACCTGCTGAATGTCCTTATGTAGAAAATTACAATCTGAAAGCCTCACGTCATGGTGAAGAAACGTGTAAGGGATGATACGAAGAGACATGAGACCAAGATGGATACCCGGAAGGGACCCAAAACAGGCAGCCAGAATAGAGTAAACTGAATCAACAAGGGGAAAGGATGGATATCGGCTGAATGGAAGGAACTCTAGAGTCGCGTCCTGTTTACATCCCAAAGCCCACAGGCTGTTCCGAGGACTACACTTAACGCTCAGAAATTGACGCTCTCTGATGATAGTGCCTGCGAAAATCTAAAGTTGAATACTGACCTTGTCTGTGATTATTCCATCATGACCCATCTGGGGAATGATTTTACTGATCTTCGCTTACCTCTTGAGGCTTCATTATAGTAGCAAGGTACCTAGGTAATCATTCAAGTCAAGGTAGTCATCCCAATTTCTGCAGGTAGGGCGAGCCGTAGAGCCGTACGCAGACTTCTACCCAGTCAGTGTACGATCACCAACTACCGCACCTCACCATTGAGGGAAACTGATCGTTATTTGGGATTAAGTAGGTAACTCTTTGCTGCCCATCTTACTCTGTCAGTAGGTACAAGAACTAGGTACCGCCTGACGCCCCCTATCTCCTGCCGAGCTCCTTCCGCAATCGCCCAGCAACCGAGGTCGGCGGCGGCTCCGGCCACGACGACACGGCGTCGTCCACCTCCTCCAGGAACGTCGCCGCGTTGTGGATCGCCGTTCCTCCCAACACCACCCGGACTCCCGGAGAAGACGCGTTGATGCTCGCCACCGTCTTCGCCTCCTCGTACGTCGCCCCACCGATGATGAAAACCACTATATCCTGGGGCTTATCCCGCGTAGTGCCCCCACCCTCGACAAAGGGGTATTGCTGCTCCCGCAGCTTGCCCTTGATCAGGTTCTGTAACGTCGTCTCCAGATGCGGCGAGTGTTGCGTGTACACGTTTTCGACGCCCTTCAGACCCTTGATAGCGCGTGCGCCGGAGAAGATGCCTCCGTTTTCGAAGATATCCGCGATGCCTCCTGCTGCTTGCGACTGCTGGAGCGAGTTGTGATAGATGAGGAGCTTCGGGACCAGATCTGCTTGCCGCGCCGGCACGCCCCCCACAGCAGACAACAAATCCACTAGCATAGCTAACGAGTTCGACGGATGCTTCTCGTAGCGTAGAGCATACAGCGCCACCAGGCCGACCTTGTTCTCCGCGGTAACGTTGGGATTCTGGATCAGCCTTTGGACGTTCTGGTTGTGGTCAGTTCAGTGTTGCCTGTGGGGAGCGCAATGAGATTTGCGTACCTTCAAGTCTGTGGCATGATTGTCGTTACAAGCCAGACTCTGCTCGATTTCACTAACTTCCAAGAGATTCTCCGCGCCCACTCTCCGGCTGAGCTCGGATACCAGTGTGACGTGCTTGCTAACGTTCCCGGAAAGCTTTCGGAACTCGGGATACTCCTCGATGAAGCGCTTCATGTCTGTGATCGACTCGATATTGGCGTTGTTCTTCGTCTTGGACTGATACTGCTCTACGTAGTCCTTGATGTTCCCACCCAGATCGCCGAAGTTCAGGTACATATTCTTTTTGAAGAACGGATCCTGGTCCGGCGACAGGACTATCTCCTTAAGCTCAGGCCGGACATCGGGGATATCGCCAAGATCTACCCGTCCATTCTGAATACCGAGGAGTTGATGGACCATGGCTTGGTACGTCCACTGGTTGAGAAGCGGCGTGGCGGGATCCTCTCTTCGGTCCAGTATCAGGAGTATCGGCGGGGTGTCGACTTTGCGAAAGTCGAACAACTGCTCTTCCTGTGTCATGTGGTACCGGACCTCGGTTGCAAGCTTCTTCGATAAAACGCTATTCTTCTCATACCGGATGAGCGGTTTCTTCTTGAGTGAGAGCAAGACGGCCATCACCCCTTCGGTGGCCCGCTGCAAGGAATCCGTGTTCCACATATCCGGCGTGCCACTCCATATCCTCGACTGTGGGAGGGTGAAGTTGAGAGAGAAGAGATCGGGGTTGATGACGAGGAAGTCGGCGAAATGCTCCTGGACACTCTTGACTATCTCGTGATCATCGGCCTCGGCCAGGCGCTCCAAGGAAGACTTCTTGACTACATTGCTGAAGTAGAGGTAATATTCGCCATACTTGGGATCTCGCAGCTCATCGATGAGGAACTGGATGGAGTCCGGCGATGGGCGCACGAAGCATAGACAACGGAGATGGCGCATCTTCTCCCGGTTCTGGTTGTCCAGACGGTCTGTAAGATAGATCTCATGATTGAGAAGGGAGGACTGTGTTGTGGCGGTGGATACGATTGGCATGGTGTCCTTGTCTAGAAGGAGGATCTTCATCTTCGCAGACGGTGTCCCTGAAGCGCTGTCTCCGGCCGCCACCATCTTGGAGATGTAGCCGGAGACGGCCTGGACGACATCCATGATGGAAGCTTACAAGACCAACACGATTAGGTTTCTTCCCGCAGCATGGCCTAGGTGGACTCTTTTGTTTGACTGGAGTGAGGCGACTTCAGCGTGTGTGTGAGACTCTGGAGTTGTGCAGGCTGTGTCCGGGGCTTGTTAGTGGTTTGGGGGAGGCTCATGCCGTTTAAAGGAACAGCTGTTGACGTTGCTTCGTCACTGGAACAGGGGGATGGCATGGGGTGCTACGGAGTACCTGAGGTGCCTAATGCACAAGCCATAATAGCTTTGTAGGTCCTTGGGACTTTGTTTTAGCGCCAATTGCATTGCAAATGCCAGTAGCGAGTACTTTGTCGTATCGATAAGATAGAAAGCTCGGGGATTGGTAAAGCACAAGCATCAGCTCTAGCTAGCTGGCCGGTATCCTCCCACCTCGATTGATACAGCTACAATAGTTCGACGCCGCCATGGACGCTCGGAGTTGACGGAGACTCAATCACTTGGTGACACGGGTATCTGAAGCAGCATTACAAGATGGCTTCTGAAGTATGTCCGGCAAAGCCTGAATCGACGTGGGAAAACCTACCAAGACACTTCCTTAGGGCGCCTTTCCGCTGACATCATGGGTTGAGCAGTTTGTCCTTCACCCACGGCTTCATCGTGGGCCAGATCTCGGTGGTGCTTTTGATAGCAGCCTTCATCAAGTTCTTCATATTCGGCGATCCTCCCTCGCCCGAAGTCACTGCCTCTATCCGTGCCACCGAACGCCGATCTCGTACCCTCGCCCACAAACAATCGCTTCTGACTCTGCGAACACCCAATGCCCGACAACAGCAGCAGCCGACTTTGAACAAGAAGAAATCGAGCATATTGCGAAGCCAGCCTACACTCACGATTGGATCTATTCTCCACAAGACGTACTACAATGTCGATAGCCACCAGCCCGAGTCGCTGGACTGGTTCAATGTGTTGGTTGCTCAGACCATCGCCCAGTTCCGCAGCGATGCCCAGCACGACGATGCGATTCTTACCTCGCTTACCAAAGCACTGAACGGCGATTCCCGCCCGGACTTCCTCGACGAGATCAAGGTCACCGAGCTAACCCTCGGCGAGGACTTTCCCATCTTTAGCAACTGTCGGGTCATCCCAGTAGACGAGGACGGGCTGGATCTGGATGCTATGGGCGGCGGCAGCGGCAGTGACCGCCACAGATTTGGCGCTAACAGTGCGCGCGCGAAGCTCGATAGCTCCCGTTTGCAAGCACGGATGGACGTCGACTTGAGTGACATGATCACGCTCGCCCTCGAGACCAAGCTCCTTCTCAACTACCCAAAGCGCCTGACGGCGGTGCTGCCCGTGGCCCTCGCTGTCAGCGTTGTGCGATTCAGCGGCACTCTGAGCATTTCGTTCATACCCTCCAACCCGTCGCAGTCAACGCCGACGATGATGACGTTCAGCTTTCTAGATGACTACCGGTTGGACTTCTCGGTGCGCAGTCTCGTCGGTTCCCGCTCGCGTCTGCAGGATGTGCCCAAGATCGCCCAGCTCGTCGAGTCGCGACTGCACCGCTGGTTTGACGACCGCGCCGTCGAGCCACGCTTCCAGGAGATCGCCCTGCCCAGCCTATGGCCTCGTAAGAAGAATACCCGTGGAGGGGGCGGGGCGGAAGATACGATGGATGGTACAGTGCCCACGGGGAGTATGAATTTAGGTAAAGGAAAGGGACGTGAGATTGCCCGAGATCTCCGAGAAGAGGCGCGGCGAGAGGTCCATGCTGAGTCTACGCACTCGACGACTGGGGGGAGCGACCGAAGTCCCGAGAGCCTGCGGTACCGTCGCGCAAGGAGCAGAGATGATGGCACAGGCACCGGAAAGTTCAGCATGCCTGGAAGTCTGCCAGACATGAACCTGAACTTGCAAACATGAAGCCTTCCGCACGATTGCTCTGCTCGAGACTTCCCAATCTATTTTCGTCCCATCACAAGGGAAGACTGAAGCTATCCACTAGTAAGCTAAGCTTCCTGACCATGGAGACTGGTGGAGGCGCGGATATGCGCTGCACATCATGATGTGCGTATCTCATCAGAGACCTTCCTTGGAGCCGTGCTGGACAGATCCCCGCGACAGCGGTCATATGCTCTGTATCTACCGGACTAAAGAGGGATACTTCTATAATCCGGGAAGACCGAAGAATTCAGGGTCTAGACCATCAGCCCACGAGGGTGCAGACAAACGAGTTAAATCGGACGGCGTGCAGCACGATGATTGACACAGCCTCGACACATCGGTCGAAGCCGGAGAATATGCCTTAAGCATATTGGCCCCGGCGCACACAGACCAGGTGCTGCCCCGGCACACCGGCGCTACGGCGTCGGTCAAATTAGAACAACCAGGACGGAAATCAAACCGCATACCTCGCGATATTGCGCTCATGGGGAAATAGCGTGACAATTGAAAACGCAATTCCAAGGCTGACAGCCGATCATCGTTCCTTGCAGTCTCAGTTTCAGGTTCGGTTGATTGACCTCTCCGCACTTCTATGATTAGAATACGACTACTGCTCATATAGCTAACGAGTGCGCGTCACTCATCATCTGCGATCAACCGTGCATATCCCGCGACCCAAGATGCACCCCGGATTGCAAATACCCGGGTCGCAAAGCACATCGGTTGGGGATCGGTAACCAATCGAGCTGATGTAAATTCCGATCTTCAATCGTGCCCTGATCACACGTCGATACGCACGAGCGCGTTCCCGCTTTGCGTCAGGGGCCCCAGGTTGCGGTACCAGGCGACGGCGCCGGCAACGAGGATCGCATAGTAGACAAGAGACCATACGAGGGCCGGTGGCGGCTCCTCTTCGTCGTCCTTCCCATCGTCGTCTCTCCCCACCGGTCGTCGCTGCTCGTACGCGCGGTAGTGGCCGGGCGGGCCGACGCGGCCCCAGAAGCGCGGCAGGCCCATAAGGTTGCAGAAGGCGTGGACGGCGACGATGGCGGCGAGGGAGCCGGTGCGCAGGAAGACGAAGGTGGCGTAGGCGCCAAACAGCGTGGTGTAGCCGAACTGGACGACGGAGCGCGCGACGCCGGCCGCGGCCGGCACCCGCGGGTGCGTCACCCGGAACTCGTAGAAGTGGTGGGCGTGCGCCAGCCCGAAGACCAGCGGCGCCAGGAACACGGTGCGCGCGGGCGAGGTGCCGGCCAGGGTCAGGAGCGGCACCGAGGCGGACCGGAAGAGGATCTCCTCGGTCACGGGGCCCTGGGGGGATTTGTTCAGTCGGAATGGATGGAGGTAAATGGATAGAAACGGACGGTGGCGTAGGTAGCGACCAGGAAAAAAAAAAAAGAGAAAAAAAAAATTTACACTTACCGCAACGATGTTCCGCCAACTAGTCCACTGCGTCCAGAGCTCCCGCGCATACCCCCTCACGTCCAGGACGTCGCGCCAGCCGCCGTCGACGAGCAGCGCCTCGTACAGCGGCGCGGCGAACAGGACGGCGGTAAGCAGCAGGGTGCGCGCGGCCTCCGCGACCCCGACCGGATACCAGCCCAGCGCGTGCAGCGCGTCCCGGCTGCTGCTGCCGGCGGTCGAGGTCAGGATCCAGAAGGTCGCGGCCGAGCAGACCGCGCAGGTCAGCGAGACCGACGTCACCCGCGCCCGGATGACGCGCGCGTCGTCGCGCGAGAGCGTCAGCGAGGGACGCGTCGTTGATGATAGGTAGAACGGCGCTACGTACAGCACCGTGTAGAGCACCTAGTGGCGGTGGCGCGGGCGTGTCAGTGTCTAGGCGAGTAGGTAGGTAGGTAGATAGATAGATAGATAGATGATGGCTCGGTGGCGGCACGGGACGGCTCGGGTGCGCTGGACGTCACACCATCCGGGCCCGCGAGGCGGCCGGGCTACGGCCGGGGTGGTAGGGCGGCGGGCTGGAGGGGAGGGGAACACTCACGAGCAGGAAGACGGCGGTGCCGACGGTGATTGGCGGTGGTTTGGCTGTCATGGCGGGTGATGTCAGTCTCAGGCTCTCCCTTCTTCTTCTTGTCGGACGACGAGGTTGGCTGGCCTGATGATGGGCTGGCTGGCGGTGGAGGTGTCTGGGCGGGCGCGGCAGAGAGGCAGATCTCATCAGGCTGGTGGTGGTGGTGGTGGTGGGTACTTGCGCTTGTCCTTGGTCAGGTAGCGGGTCAGGAACCCGGAGATCGAAGGCATCGTGTCGTTGGGCGAGAGCGCGCGTGTTCCTCGTTTCGTCGGTGGCCTGATGCCGTCACGACTCGACGACCATGCCCGGCCTTGCGGGAATCCGTGAAAGCTTCCAAGGCTGCGCGTGCCTGGTTGAAACCGTTCGACGGGCGTGGTGGGTATCTCGGTTTCGAGTTGGCAATCCTATGACGCTCCCCCGGAGAACTACCAACGGATGGATAGTAGGTAAGTAGGTAGGTAATCGTGTCTGATTAGTATTAGGTACTGGTGATAAGGCAATCAATACCGGGCTAGCCCAGATCCATCCGAACTCCGATCGAGACCACGAGGATGGGTTCATTCATGCATCCCTCGAATGGGGGCTGCGATGCAGTCGAGGGGATACCGGCGCTTGTTGGTGTAGCTAACGGTAAGCGCCAAAACGCACATAAGCGCGGACGCAGCCGGGGCCAGGCCAGTTTCACGGCTGCAGGACAACGTGCAAGACAGACGCCGTGTCAGAGCATACCTTGCGTGGGACTACGGATGGATGGAATGGACAGCAGGATTAGAACGGCCAGCTTTGCAGAGAACCAAAGACAGTTGGCGTCAGGCCTACGGATCATACTCAAGATGGAGGGGAAAATCGCGTGGTGTTCAGTAACCGTAGCATGAGACAGCACTAACTCTAAAATACCTAACTTAGGCTTGCTAGGGGTCATAGTCTCCGGTATGTACCTACTTCAACAAGTACCTAGGTAGGTAGGTAGGTAGTTGGCAAGACACGTGTTGAGGAAGACTCCAACGATACCTTAAGGTAGCTTGCAGCTGGGCTATTTCGAAGCCGCATCCAGAACCCCTTTTCCCCTGTCTGAGGCATGCCTGACCCTTACCAACGCATCGACTGCATGAGAAGATACCTTGGTAGCTGGCACGCCGGCGGCTTCTAGTAGCAGATAAAGTTTGCCATTCCACTGGGACCGCATCTCGTGGATAAGGTACGGCAGTGCCCAGGTGCTGTGCGTGCGCGCATAAAGATGATTTCCGTCCAGGAACCACGGGCCACAAACATCATGCCCGTTCCCGCCTGGTCACCTGCGAGAGATCAAGGAGATCTACTATGTACCTATCTGCCCAGCCCCAGCCCCGGGTAAGGAGGGCTTTGGAGAAGGATACGATGGCATTCATTATTCGCCGAAAATAGGTATGCATATTTGACAACCGCCTCCACGGTGCGGTATTGGGCGATCGACGGCATGGATGGGTCGTTGATGCCTCCGTCTCCCAAAATCATGCATGAACGAGTCAGTACGCGTTCATTTCTCGTCCACCTGGCACGCTCTGATCAGGGAGGGACACCAGCAATGCGGTGCAAGGCCTTGTGATTTGCTGATCAGGCACGTATGGAATGCTCGAGGTGGTTGCGTTCCATTGTACTGTAGCTGTACGGTTACGTGCTCTGGTCTGCGGGATGCTGGAGTTTAATTGAATTTCGGCACCCCAACCGACCATTCCAAGCTAAAGTGTCTACATCCCGCTGCCAGCTGGCGGCCCGGCGAGCCTTGGGGGTTCTAAACCAAGCAAGCTGGAACCCTGGAACCCTGTGCCCGACCCTGTGCCTGGCCCTGATCTCTCTGCCCTGGGTCCAAGAGCTTCTAGCTTCGGAAATGGGGCCCCCTAATAGCGGGCCTTTGGTCCACTTATCACTTTTTTTCCAAGCCCGGCGGCCCGGGATTCTGTGCTCAACTCACTCCATCCAGCCATCCGACCAATTGTGCATTCTCGTCGTGAGCCTCTCTCATTTACACAATTCCTCACCGTTCCTTGCTCCTCCCCAGGCCCCCTCGCCAGAGAACCGTGGCAACCTTGTCCGGCTTCCCTGTGCTGGTTGATCTGGGGGCCATGCCAGCGAATCAGCATTTCTCCGATCTTTCCCAACGGAACGAAACGAACTGTGGCTTTGCGGTCATCTTATTATTTGGACTGATGATCAGTGATCTCGCGTCACCGCTCTCTTCTTCAAATATGAACGGACCCTCTCCCTCGGGTCCACGGACGCAGAGGTAAAGTCGGGCACTGGACACTGGCGTGACTGGATACTGGACCAGACCGTTGGACCTGCGAAACCCGAGTCATGGATTCCAGCCACCCCGCGACTCTCGCGATGGGACGGCACGAGCTGGTTCTCCTGTTTG
Source organism: Xylariomycetidae sp. FL0641 (assembly GCA_022376655.1). Taxonomy (NCBI): domain Eukaryota; kingdom Fungi; phylum Ascomycota; class Sordariomycetes; species Xylariomycetidae sp. FL0641. The sequence continues at coordinate 360,534 of JAJJKE010000020.1, forward strand.
TCGACTGCGCCGAGTTGCCGGTATTTTGGCACTTGGCACCGTCCACCCAGTCTTCAGTAAGAGAGGACGAAAGTACGAGAGGTCGAGTACCTGACCTAACCTGCACACGGCCACGTGAAGTATATCCGCGTCGTGGGGACTACAATGGAGTTGCGGGCTCCGGATACGTAGGTAGACCCAGAGAAAGGTTCGTCCGAACCCGCATCTAACCTCCCTCTACATCGATCTCCCTGCCTCCCTGCACCAACTAGAATCACTACCGGAGCGCGCGGAGGTGACGGCACGCTTCTAGTTACCTCATGCGCGCAACGGCTTGAACGGCTGCTAGCAAGTCAGACAAGTGCTGGCGACTACTGATACCCGCCAGATGCAGTCCGGCTGCTTAATCGAGACGCCGGCTGCTCTGCGTTGAAGCGGCCTGCCAACCGACAACAAAGCCTTTCCGCGCCTCCTGGCCGTTTTGCTACGCGACCTGTGCCTGGCCAAGCTGGCCTTTGTCTCTCATCAGCGGCTTCATTTCAACCTACATGCAGTATTGCAGTAGAGCTGCATGCTGCAGGCTGTGATCCAACGCCCTGTCCACTAGATTCCTCACAAATCCGTCTGAGCAACAGAACAACGCAGCAGGGTGGATCTCGCGTGCCCATCGCTACGGCTCCTTCCACTGTATGTACGGCACGTTCCAGTCGTTTGATCCCGCGCTATCGCCAACGAAGGCGTAGGTCAAGACCCGGCCCCGTCCGCTCTTTTTCCTCCCCATTGCCAGTGCGAAGGAAATGGGATGGGGAAGCGAGGACAGGATTCATCACACCGCGAGGTACCGTACCTGTTTGCCCGTGCTGTCCCCCATCCCCCCTGCTAGGCCCCCCTGGCAACCTGGTCACGGCCGCTCTTCTCTTCTCAGCCTCTCCAGATTCCAGTCCAGCGCCGTCTTTGGTAGGTACCAAGCTCCATCGAAGCTCATTCCCTGCTCGGCCTTGTGCCGTTAGGGCGACGACGCTCCTTTTGCGGTGCATGCTTAGCAGCCGCCAGCGAAGACGTTGGCCCGAACTTGCTAGCCAATCGATCACCACTTGCTGCAGCGCGGTAATTCAAGAAGACGTACCCTCCCACCATGTGTCTCCTGAGGCCTTCTGCTACCCTTTCCTCTCTCTTTTTGGTCTCCCGCGCCTAATGTGTGGCCCATAGCATTGGGATATAGGATATAGCAGTCACTCACTCTTGCCTAGCCAGCCCTCTCTCACTCTCCCTATTGAGGCTGTCCCGCACATTTCTAACTTCTATTCCGCCATACTCCTATATCCCGTCATGCGAATGACCGTGCCCGGCTGGTCATCTTTGTTACTGATATAATATCGAACCTTTCGGGGACCGCATTCCTTACCTTTCCTATAACCCTTTGTTTCTCTCTTTCGCGCTTTTATTTTTTTCTCTTTGCTTCTCGAGGCGGGCCGCTTCCTTACCCGCCCAGTTGGACCGGTGCGCCACGCTTTCTCTGGATCCTCTCGACTCCACCAGACCTGGGCGGAACAACAGGTACGAAACAGCAACGGATATCTTGATGCGCCTCAGCCCTATCGACAATAGGCCTCTGCGCATGCATCGAAATGGACCTGGCCGTGAAGATCTCATAGGTGCCGGAATCTATCTTCGAACGGATCGGTCGACTACCTCAGCTCCGGGCCAAGCCCGCGGCAGAGGATGTCGTCGCCGCCATCTTCCTCCTCGTCCAACTCGCAGCGGACGGCGCGGCGGACACCTTCGGACTCAGACGGGAGCAAGTTGCAAATCAGAGTGGTTCCTTATTCTCCCCCCAGGCTAGGAGAAAAGGAAGGGGAATCATCGTCACGAGCACGCCCGTCCGGAGTCGGGAGCGACAAGGACCGCCCTGCGAATCTCGAGCCGTTCGGCAACCCTTTCCAGAAGGCCTCCACGGGATCCTCCACGGGATCGGAGTCCCGCGGCAAGGAAAGTCACCAAGGCGCTTCATTGTCTCCTCAGCCGTCACCCAAATCGCCCGCGTCTTCATTGGCGACGGTTAAGGGTAAGGGGGTTTCAGGCTCGAAACTCGGTTCCGACTCGTCTGGTGCTGAGCATCCTGCCCCACCGGCGACCCCTGCGCATAGCAGGTCCTCGTATGGCAGCTCTATCAGGCATGTCAATGCGCCGTCCAGTCAGTATGGCGGCACAGCCTCGCCAGCGTCGTCGTGGAAGCAGTCCCAGTCCGTGTCGCGCGAGATAAACGTCCATTCAGACAAGACCTTCTCGGTGGTACTACGACCTACCAACAAAAGAGCATCGGACAAATCAGGATCAACCCTGCGATCCCCCATTCACTCCTACGCCTCGACGGCTAGCCAGCCCAGCTCGCATGAACGCGTCTCATTTGACGTACCTACCGACGATCCCAGCTCGCCGCTGAGCTCCTTAACCGACCGCAGTGTCTCGCCTTACACGCCTGGTTATCCCGCGGCATCCTCGGAGATACCAGCGGATCATATTGGTGCGTCGCCCTGGAATTATCGCATGGTCGGTGGCTTGCGAAAGGTGCCCAATAATCCCGAAGCCAGCGCCAAAGGAAAGGAAAAAGAACAACCTACGCGTCCGCTACCACCGCTGCCTGAGACCACGGTCACGTTGCCATCCCCGGAGCAAGAATCACCCCCTCCTCTTTCGACGAAGCAATCTTTTGCCTCGGAAGTATCTGAGTCGACTATCGGCGAGGCCGCGAACTACAAGATCATTCGCGAGTCACCGGCCCCGACCATAGATGAGCCGGCGAACTACGAAGTCATCGAACGCAGCCCTACAGATTCGGAGAATAGTGAGGAAGATTCGCCCATAGCCGCCAGCAGCCCAAACTACAGGGTTTTCGGACAGTCTTCACCGGCGCAGACAGTCGCATCTTCTTCTGCCCAGCCTCCCGTCGACACACCGGCCAGCCAGCAGTTCTTCGACACACCATTCGACACACCAGCAAGCCAAAATTTCGTCGTACATGGTGATCCGTCACCAGCGCCGTCCGTATTCACACCTTCCCGTCGACCGCGCGCGCACACGTCCGCCGATAGTCTTGTAAGCGAGGTCCGACAACAATATTCGCAAGAAAGCCTGAGGATCGCACCCCTTCGACCGCGGCGCCAGACTTCGGCCGAGCGTTTTGGATATTATAAGCAGCATTCCAGGGAGTCGCTTCGAGGGCGTGCGCACTCTTTGTCATCGGCCTCGAGTTTTGTCAGCTTAGATAGCGCGGCGACGCCCAACGTAGTCCGCCTGCACAACACCCCCTCGATCTCGTCGATCCGCAGACCGGAACGTAAACTTTCATGGGCACAATCGTCCAGCGGACCATCACGCCAGCCCCGGATGGAAGAGCATCAATGGAGCTCACAGCTTTCCACCGTGCCGTCCGAAAACGAGTCCAGCGAGCGTGGATCCCGTCTACTCTCGCGGGCCTCGAACCCTGACCGCACCAGCAGTGGCTTCGGGAGCCGGCATAGCAGGCACATGCGGAGCATCTCATCGTCGATACTGGAGAACCTGGAAGTTAGCCCGTCGCATTCAAGATCCAATTCACGAACCGAGTCCATACTAGACCGGCCGAGTCCGACCTATGTGAGAAGCCCGAGAGAGCTTCCCAGCCCACCAATTCGGACGGTCAGGGACCATGACGAACATGGCGATGGACTGGCAGACCTTGATCATCTGCAGCAGCTGCAGAGCAAGTCTTCCCGATCTCGCCTGGGATTTTCGCGGCGTTCTTCAAACCACAGCATGCGATCGTCTGTCGGGAGCATAACCTCAGCCACTATCCCGGCGTGGGCGAGAGTCTACTATGGCAGCGGAGAAAGACGATGGCTAGCTTCGCCATCCATCCGGTCTGATGGCGGTGACAGCCGGCCAGGGAGTGCTTTCGGTCCGAGTGCTTCTCCATCCCAACAACAAGGAATCCGCAACCCGCGACGACGACCCCGGGACCTGTGGTCCCCCGACGGCCGACCTTCCTCCATGGAAATCTCACCCATCCAGGGCGGGCTCGGAACTCTGCGTCAAGGTCCCAAGAAGAAGACATCCAGTATTTGGTCTCCGCATCTTCGTAGAGACCGCAGAGCGAGCGGTTACAGCATGTGGCAACCGCCCTCTGTAAGTTGGTCAGCGGAAAGTGGCATGTTTGGAAAGCGAAATATCCAGGTCGTGATGTTCGTGGTCGGATTCGTGTTCCCCTTTGGTAAGTTGGCTGTATACCGGAGAAGACGTCAAGTTGCTAACGAAAGTCATAACAGCCTGGATGATTGCGGCCTTTCTGCCTCTACCCCCCAAGCCCTCTCTCGAAATGCAAGTACGAGACCAAAGCACTACGCAATTCTACATACCCGAGGAACCCATACCGTTTCAAAGTCGAATCGCCTGTGTCGACGACTCACGCTTCCAGAGCGCCCGATGGTGGAGGAATCTCAACCGCTTCATGTCTATCATCGGCCTACTGATTCTGGGTGCGGTTATTGCCCTCGTGGTCATTGGTCTCCGCGAGAACTGGAGTTAACCACGATACGATTTCGACTATCTACACCTCCGACAGCCGTTGAACAGCGATCTTACACCCGCAAGCTCTACCCTCTGCATACCTACTAAGTACCTTACCTATCGGGATCCGCATCTCACAATACCTACCTCCGACTCGATCTCTGCAACCTCCACCGGGACCTTCCTGGCCTTCGATTCGCCTGTACAATTACCGTTCCTCATAGACCGACCCAACCTATGCTCCCACCACACCACCACCACCGAACCAGGAAGGCTGTGTACGAACACCAACGACTACTTCTCCTTTGGGACGAGCTACACACGAATTAACGATACCCCCTTCGATTTGGGCATTTTGCTTACTGCGGTTACGCCTAGATGTTTTTCTATTTCTTTTTGTTACCTTGGTTTTATATCCCTTTCATCTCTTCATTCACAGCGGGGAGTCGGGAGTGCGTGGTGATACACACCACCTTCAAAAAGACGGGACCCGGTTGGGAAGTAAGGAAGAACCATGCCGCAAAGACGGCCTACTTTGGGAACAGGGTTTAGACTAGAAGCCCATTGCGCTTTCTACGCATGCTACGCTATGCAATGCCTTTTAACTGTGTAATGTCGAATTCACGGAGATTCGCAGCAGTAGAGTTATACCTGCGATGAATGCATGACAAGAATCAAACAAGTTCGAAATCATATATTACCTAAAAAGTGAATCATCCTTCTATTGTGATCCGGTACACTGTGTATGGTATGTACGGACGTTAGCTCTCAGTGTATCAACTCTACAACACTAGCCCTGCTCTGACCCTGAGCGCAAGCCACCAGGACACGTATAGTATCCAAGTTACCCGCCTCCGTACTCTCGACTGAACTGGAACGTTGCATAGGGTAGGTCCCAGTAGGGCAGGTCACAGCCCATACATCGCGGCACCACCTCACAACTCCTTCTTCCCCTGGGTAACCTCACTGCCCTTCTGCTGTGCCGTGTTCTTAGCCTCAAGGATCTTCTCCTTCACCTGCGCCCTGGCGGCCTGGTCTTTGATCTCCTGGAGTGCTTCGTCAAGGTCCTTCCCGGGATCAGCGCTGAGACCAAGGACGGGCTCGCGGTGGCTTCCGAGGCTGGCGACAGAGTCAGTGCTGGCAGAGCGAACCATGCGAGCACCGGCATCACGACTGCGCTTCTCGAGCGCGGCGCGCAGGTGAGCCTTGGCGGGCGAGGAGAAGAAAGCCATGCTAGCGAGAGTGGTGATGACCGCGTAGAAGTAGACGCGCTTCCAGACGATCAGCGACGGCTCCAGCTGCAGGATCACAAAGGGCGCAACGACGAAGGAGAAGGTCGTCTGCGTCGCCAGCCACGATGCGATATCGTAGTACTTCTTGCTCGGCAGCGGCTTCTGAGTCACAGGGTCGAGGAAGAAGGGGCGGACGTTGCGGCGGTAGTCTGGGTTCCATGGGTCAGTAAGTCCGGTGAAGGGTAGGTGAAGGGGTAAGATATGGCAAGGTATGAAACTTACGTTTGGCGGCGGTCTGCACGAAGCTTGCTAAGATGAAGCTCAGATAGTAGCCGGGGTAGAAACCGTGCCATAAAGCGCTGGTGACAAACGTAGCCATACTCGCGCGGAAACCAGGCTTCCTATTCCTGGGGGTGACGCGCAGGTATATGTAGTACCGCAGCCATTTGTTAGTGTTCATGTTCCAGTTTTCGAGGTATGCGCGGCTGTTCTGCGCCGTCTCGACACCCCAAGGGTTGATGTTTTGAAGGCGGTTCCAAGAAACCCTGCCCGTGGCGGGATCAACGCCGTTGTAGCCCAGTCCAGCCAGGATACATGAGCCCTCGGCGAGGGACCAAACACCGTAGTATTTCAGGCGCGCCGTGAAGCCTACCATATGCAGGATGAATACCCTCCGGAAGAAGTTGTACGTCATGTAGCGATCGCTGAAGAGTACGTCGGCGCTGTACCACTTGCCACATTGCAAGAAAAGCAGGATCCAGGCAAGGCCGCTGGCCATCTTCCACATCGCAGGGGTGGCACTTCTGGGAATCTTGCGCTTCTTGCGGGTTGGGGGCTTCTTCGCCGGGTCGACGGTGGCTGGGACGTCGAACATGGAGCAGTCTATCCATGCTCGGTACTCCCTATAGTCGAACGCGGGTCCGGCCATCAGTGACGGGAAGAACAGCACGTATCCGGCATAATCCAACAAGCTGGGCAGCTCGAGGATCCTCCGGTCTTTCTGGAAGTCGCTGAGCTGGTCCTCGGGGAGAGTACCGTCCGCAACGTTCCATGCAAAAGCCGAGAGCTTCATGAGGAGCACCATCTGCGCACCAGTGATATCGACGACAGACGGGTTATCCGCGAACTGTCGTGCGAGCTGGTTTACGGCCATGTGGCCCATCAGGAACACGAAAGCCAGCCATGGCATGTAGGGGGAAGTTCGTAGATAGTACGCAAGAGCGTAGGTACCGCCGGATGCGATGAGGAGGGTTCGAATACCACCCCATAGCGAGTATAGGCCCACGAGATAGAACAGACCACCGCTAGTTGGGGAAGACGTATCAGCATCGATTGTTTCGTCAGGCTAAGTACCTTGCCATCCTCCCAAGGTACCTGGGTACAAACCGCGGAACACAATGTGCGATGGGCATCCATACCTTATTACGAAGAGGTTCTTCAATTCGGGTCGAGCATCGGGAACTCGCTTTAGGAGGCCAGCAAGCGGGTAGGACAGCAGGAAGGAGAAAATGAGTTTGACTACGCAGGGATATTAGCCCTGTGTCAGCTTCCCAAGCTCGAAGCAAGTGCGGAGGATCGAGACTACTGAGTACAGCTGCACGGGGAGAAACTTACGCTCATCCGGTGAAGCTCCTACCGCACCCGACAGGAGCTCGAACGCTTATCAAAGGTCAGCATCAGGGAGATACAGAGATAGAGGATTGGATAGGTGGGGGTCATACGTTTGTTGATGTAGGGTAACATCTCGTACTGCTGTGATCCCCAGCACGTAGTGGAGGGCGAGATCGAGGTGATGAAGGTGGGAGAAAGAACGCGGATCAATCTAGATTTTAGGTGAAAGCGGTCATAATCGATGAGTGTCCTTTACGAGAGGCTATATCCATCTAAAGGAATAGGCATTGATATCAAAGGTTCGCATGGCCTGGCATTAGGGGGAAGAAGGGCAGACCGATGCTACTAGCCTGGATTTTTTCGAAGCTTCTCCGGCAGTTTGGAGTATTCCAGCCTCCGTCGCTTGCAGATTGAGGGCCCCATAGGCAGGTGCTTGCCCATGGCGTCATTCAGAGACCCTGAGGGGCAGGTGAGATAAGATAAGGCATGTGGCTTGAGAGCCAAAATCTCTGGGCAGGGATTATCTAGGTACAGATACACTCCATCATCGTTGGTGCATAAAGCTCGGGTACTAGCATATTACTCTCCCGTCTGACATCGTTCATGCACCAATCCGGCGTTTGTAGCGAATGAAGTGGATGATCTGTCGTAAGGGTGCCCGACGGCTCAACCCCCGGTAAGGCCAGATCTAGCGCCGGCCCCGGCTGGCGTGAATGGAGCAGTAGGTCACTACAGTACCTACCTAGGTTAGGAGAGTTACGGAGCAGATGCGCCCGACACGTATTCGGCCTCCATCAGTACATCCGTCCTCTTACACCTACATCACCTCACCTCATCGCTGCGCCATTGTCCCTCGTCATCTTCACTGCGGTCAGGACAGCGAGCCTCAGCTTCCGGAAAATCACTCGCAGACGGGCAGCATCTCGAAATGGAGCAGATGATGGGCGACGGGGGTCGCAATCCACTGGAGGCCTGGTTCTGGGAGATGCCGATATGTACGCGATGGTGGACAACGGCGACGGTTTTGACCAGCGCCCTGGTGCAGTGCCAAATGGTCACCCCTTTCCAGTTGTTCTACAGTGTCCGGACCGTCTTCCACAAAGGCGAGGTCAGTTTCCTTCCGTGTCCCTATACTTCGCCAGCCCCGTGAGCTTCCCTAGCGCGGGAGCTGCCCCGGCCGTCCACATGCTAATCTGATGATGGTGACAGTATTGGAGAATGCTCACGACATTCCTTTACTTCGGCCCCTTCTCGCTTGACCTTCTATTCCATGTCTACTTCCTCCAGCGCTATGCTCGTCTACTCGAAGAGTCTTCGGGTCGCTCACCGGCCGTCTTCTCGTGGCTGCTGCTTTACTCGACCGCCTTCCTGCTCCTCCTGTCGCCGCTCGTCTCCATGCCGTTCCTAGGACACCCACTGTCTTCCACCCTGGTCTACATCTGGTCGCGACGAAACCCCGACACCCGGCTTAGCTTCCTGGGCTTGCTGGTCTTCACCGCACCCTACTTGCCGTGGGTGCTGATGGGCTTCAGCCTTGTTATGCACGGGACGATACCCAAGGATGAGATTATGGGGGTGGTCATTGGTCACATCTACTACTTCCTCAGCGATGTGTACCCTCCCATGCACAACGGCTCGCGTCCTATGGATCCGCCCATGTGGTGGCGCAGGCTCTTCGAGGGCAGGCAGGCGGACGAGACGGCCGATGAAGTCCACAATGACTTCGCAGTAGCCGGTGGCCCAGAATTGGCAGCGGCGGAGGTACGATGATTTAGAAATGACTTTGCTTTGCCTTTATCGCGACCACATACCCTCATTCACTGGCGTTTGACGAGTTGTCATGGACTCAAAGCTGCTATTAGCATGCTTGCATCGGGGAACGGCGTTTCGAGATCCAGGTTGGCACAAAGCACGACAGAAAAGGCCCTGTACGATAGCATACACAACGTAGACACCTAGTATCACAATGAACAGCATGTGAAATCACATCCTATCGCACTGCCCTAGAAGCAACCTTGGCTTGGTGGTGAGATCCGACGTCCTTCCAAGGCAACAAACATGTGGATTACTTCCCGGTATGCGCCGAGTGATCTTCTGCTGAGGCCAGCATTCGCGGCGGTTTGCACTCCATTGGTACCCGGCATTTTAACCAGGCCGGAAATGTGCCGGGCTCCTACCTTACCTACCTAAGGTAGGTACTAAAGGTACCTATCGTACCTCGACAATATATGAGTCGGCTCACTGACCAACGATGAGCTTGCTTGGTTGTAGTCGGAATACAACCCCACCAGAGCAGCTCCAAAAACTGTCCCACCGACGTCAGCGCCCGAGACTAAAAAGCTCCCACGCAGTCACTTGTTAGCTTTTCACGCCTGAAGTTGGGATTACAGCAAACTTGAAGCCCAAGAGACCATAGTGTTGTTTCAAAGTGCGACTGTTGACCACCAAAATGCGGGCATACTGGTACGATAACGCTCCCGTAGGTGTCTCCTGACCTACCTAAAGTAGGTATGCATTCCGCATTCGAACCAGCAACTCACACTCCTTCCAGGGCGACCAGCGCCTGCCGCACGACTCAGGCAAGAATGTGAACGAGGAAGAGCTCAAGCAGCTGGGGGTCTTGTATTACCGTTTCGGGGACCTGGACGGTGTGGACGCGCTGGCAGCGGAGCGCGGCTACAAGAACCGCGACGAGATCACGGTTTCGCCGGAAAAGATGGGCGACGTGTATGAGGACAAGGTCAAGATGTTCTTCCACGAGCACCTGCACGAGGACGAGGAGATCCGCTACATCCGCGATGGCCAGGGCTACTTCGACGTCCGCTCCAAGGGCGACGACTGGGTGCGGATCCAACTTGAAAAGGTATGTCGCGACAACTGCCGAACATGGGCTATCGTCGAAGGAAATCGTTGAGGACTAAGTGGTCTGCGTCTAGGACGATCTCATCATCTTGCCCCCGGGCATTTACCATCGATTTACCACGGACGACAAGAACGTAAGTCAAACACACGAGATTTGGCACAACGCTGATCCCAGGCTGACTTGCGCGCATAAGTACATCCAAGCGATGCGCCTCTTCCAGGACGAGCCCAAGTGGACGCCCCTGAACCGGTCCAACGATCTGGAGGCGAACGAGCACCGCAAAGCCTACGTCTCCCAGTACGTTAAGTAGAGTCTGTGTCAGAAAGTTACGGAGCGAGGTAGGAATCAGATTAGCATTTACGATTCATGAATTGAACAAGGGAATAGTATCCTTCTTTCTCTTAGCGACCCGTAGGCCAACAAGAGCAGTGCATTGAAATTTCCTGCGATCGATGCTCGGTGCTAGGGGTGTTATCTACATTTCAAAGCTATCGAGGACCTGTACTCTGGCATCAACTGTCAAATCGAGCCGTTGCGTGAGGTTGTCTAAAGTCCAGCATGAAAGTTTAGCATTGGGGGGGGGGGCACTGAACCACCTTACCGGCCTTAATAGTCCGGCCACTTTGGAGTGTCCGAATATGCGGGGTCTTGCTCCGACCACCTCCAATTCGCGACAGGCGGGTGAGAGTGATTATCACCGAAACACCCAGCGGCCAGTGCACCCTTTATCGCGATTCCCCTATGCATCAGCTGGATCGACCTGGCCAGCTCCGATGATGCTGCAGACTGGTATCAGGTGAGTGCAGGCTGTGGAATGACGGCATGGTGATCTGTCAGAATGGATTCGATGTCTACTCCCGATGTCACCGGCACCTCGCCGGGCAGCGTCAGCATCCCCAGGGGAAAGCTTCTTTTGCCCGCGAGCTGCGAGCCTCCCATGCCGAATATGCCACGGAAGCAGCTCGTATGGATTGTAAGTCCCGTCATCTCCTGACCGTGCGCGTGTGCGTGCTGGCAACGAGGGATATATCGACTCACTCAGTGCCAGGTGTTCGGAGGCACGGGCCATATGGGCCGGTCACTGGTGAAGTGCGCGCTAGGCCGAGGCGACATGGTGACGGACGTCGGCCGGACATTTGAGACGAGTCCGGAGACGATGCGGGCCGGCCAACATGAGAACTGCCTGGGGATGCTCTGCGACGTCCGGGCCCGCGAGAGCGTGGAGCGGGTGGTCGAGCGCACGCTGGCCCATTTCGGGCGCGTCGACGTGGTGGCCAACTGCTCCGGGTACGGGGTCATCGGCGCCTGCGAGGACCAGGACGAGCACGAGATCCGCAACCAGTTCGAGACCAACTTCATGGGCACGCTGCACATCATCCAGGCCACCCTGCCTTACTTCCGCCGCCAGAACGCCGGCCGCTACCTGATCTTCAGCTCCACCAGCGGCGCCCTCGGCGTCCCGGGCCTAGGGCCTTACTGCGCCACCAAATACGCCGTCGAGGGCCTCATTGAAGCCATGCTGTACGAGATCGACTCCTTCAACGTGAAAGCCACCCTCGTCGAGCCAGGTCTCGTCCGCCGCGACGAGCCCGACGCCCACGCCAACCCGCTGCCCACTTGGGGCCACTTCCTCATCAAGCCCGCCAGCGACGCCTACCAGCATTCCACCTCGCCCGCTTTACACGCGAAGCGAATGGTCCAGTGGCTCGGCGACCGGCAACCTACCAGCGCCGTCAAGTGCGCCGAACTCGTCTGGCAGCTCGCCCACTGCTCCTACCCGCCTTTACGCTTGGTCCTCGGCAGCTACGCCATAGAGAGTATAAGGGACCGGCTCCGGTCTGTCACCGAAGAGCTCGAGGACTGGAAACATCTGAACTATCCGGTGGCCCCTGACGCCGAGGTCGCTTCTACTGCCGATAAGAACGAGCGCGAGGACGACACGGGGGAGTCTACGGCGGAGGCACAGGGACATGCCACCTAACTGCCGTGTTTGAATATTAATCTGGTTCGAGGTGTTACTGTGCGTGTGGAAAGAGTGTCGTGGTCATACCTTGGTGCTACCCGGGCTACTCGGGGGATTCGTGACTTACCAGGGGAAGTACAAGGGAAGGGGACATCAGCTAAGAAGAGTCATTCAGTGAGAGAGACTATCAACGGGAGAGATATCTATCTATTTACCTTGAGAAAGTGGCACTGAAGAAGCTGCTGCAAGTTGTGGCGGGATCGCACATGGCAAGGCGGAAATCTACAAAGAGACAGCAGACACACATTAAAGTGTGCCTGTTTAGGATCAAGGCGTGTGGTCAAATTATGCCAAGACTCTTCGCAAAGCAGCATTCGCCCACTGAATGACTTGCCAAGGGCTTGAGATCGGAGCCGGCAGTCTGCTAAGACCTGGCTTGGCGCATGCTTTCTACACCGATGTCTTCTCCTATAGTTAAACTCGTGCTGTATTCACTTGGTAAAATAACGACAAGATTGGCACTTCAACTCCACAAGTAAAACATGGAAACAAGTTATAGCGTCGGCTGATTTGAGAAGTGCATCATGGTACGTACTTCAGCTGCACAACTGTTGTTGAAGCTCGGCATTGAACACCATTCGCGGCATCTAAGGGAACCAGTCGGAGTGGTGAGTGATGACAAACTCATATCTCGGACCCTCCCTATGTTGTATGTAGATTCCAGGTTTCCATTGCTTTGGCCCATGTAAGTTAGGAGTTGAGAATGAGTTTCACCCAGACAATGCACACAATGCTGTGCAAGGCTTTGATGGGGAATCATGTATGCCCCTAAGCGGCACACTTGCCTTTTCTACTTGCATGAACCTTGCCTAGGAGGTACCTACCTAGGAGGATACATGCAGCCGCGAGGGGCGTTGCTTCTAATTTTGCTGCAGATGTGCTCCGGAAAGCCAATCTTGACCAATCAGAAGATGTAAAGCTGGCCTGTACGAGACGTAGTGGATCCGCGTCCAGATTGCCCAGGTAATACGGATAAGCCTCAAGCCCATCTGGGCTAGGCCACCCGGCTTCCAGGGGCAGAGTGTTCAGCTGTCCACCTGGCTTGCCCGGCTGTGCTCAATGCTCGCTGCCTCTTGCATGGCAAATTATTATCTTGATTGCGAACCTTTCTGACACGCACGCGTCTGCCACTCACCCCAGGGACGACCAACCGACACTCGTTGCAAAATAAACCCTCTTGCCTTCTTCGGTACCTTACATCTGCTCGGCTACTCCCAAAGGCCCCTTCTGATCCCTTCTGATCATTGCTTGGGAAGCAAGATACGAGTGTCGCTTACTGCCGGTTGGCCTTGCGTATTCCCATTCCAGCGCTACACTCGTTGGCCCATCCGATTGCGCCTCCGCCAGCGACCTTGCCCTTCCCTCCGAAGCCTCAACTTGCAAATCTCACGGCTTCAGTGCAAATCCAGTATCCCCACGACATCGGTTCTCCGGCCCACAACGCCAGCATGTCGGACAAGAAGAACGAGGACTTCAGCATCCGTATGCCTGACACGGGCATTCGCAGTCCCTATGGAGAGAAAGATGCCTTCCGTCCGCCGCGCACTCCCTCGGCGCCGGCCATGTCTTCACAGCTCGCCAAGATCGAGAACAACCCGACCGTCTCCATCCTCGCGTACTGCTTGTCGTCTATCAGTATGACCGTCGTCAACAAGTATGTTGTGTCAGGCTCAGAGTGGAACCTGAACTTCTTCTACTTGGCTGTCCAGGTAATGCGAACTCCTCGATTGCGAAGGCGTGACCCGTCTGACTGATCCTTCCACAGTCGATCGTCTGTATAGCAACCATCCAGGCCTGCAAGCAAACTGGTCTCATCAAGTCCTTGGCTCCCTTTGACGTGAACAAGGGCAAGCGATGTATGTCTAAGTCTCAAACTCGGATTGGCAGACGAGACCGGCATGTACTGACCGTATTCCAGGGTTCCCCATCTCTCTCCTCCTTGTCGGTATGATCTACACGAGTACGAAGTCGCTGCAATACCTCTCGGTCCCTGTATACACCATCTTCAAGAACTTGACCATCATTGTCATTGCCTATGGCGAGGTGCTCTGGTTTGGCGGAAGCGTCACCCCCTTGGCGCTTCTGTCCTTCGGTCTCATGGTTCTCAGCTCTGTCGTCGCTGCTTGGGCCGACACCCGCAGCGCGAGCCAGGACCCCGCGGCTGCGGAGGCTCTCGCCACTTTGAATGCCGGATATGCTTGGATGGGTCTCAACGTATTCTGCACTGCGTCCTATGTCTTGGGTATGCGTAAGGTCATCAAGAACATGAACTTCAAGGACTGGGACAGTAAGTTGCTCCTCATTTGGTGAAATAGAAGACACCGCTTTACTGACTGCTACTAGCCATGTTCTACAACAACCTCCTCACGATCCCCGTCCTCATCGTCTGTTCTTTGGTTGCCGAAGACTGGTCCTCCGAGAACCTGAGCCGTAACTTCCCTCCCGAGACCCGCAACGCCCTTTTCATTGGCATGATCTACTCCGGTATGGCTGCTATCTTCATCTCGTACTGCTCGGCGTGGTGCATCCGTGTCACCTCCTCGACTACGTACTCGATGGTGGGAGCGCTCAACAAGCTTCCCATTGCGGTCAGCGGCCTTGTCTTCTTCTCGGCACCGGTTACATTCGGCAGCGTGTCGGCTATCTTCATTGGTTTCGTCAGTGGTATTGTGTATGCCTGGGCGAAGGTGCGCCAGTCAGAAGTGTCCAAGAACACGCTGCCCACTGCGCAGCCGACAATGAGTGCCAGCGCGCAAAGCAACCGCGATGCGGCCAATTCTTAGAGAGAATCCGAGCAAACTGCGAGCAACCTTGCTCCCTTAAACTCGGTCGTGGCTCATCGCGAGAGCAGATAGCATTCACCATGGGCGACCCACTGCAAGACGGTCGAGCACCCAGGCGCCCCCCTCTTCGACGACTTCACTGTATAATATTCGCCCACTTCAGGTTGTGGTCGAACAGGGGAGCGTCCATTCAGGTATAGAATTGTTTTTAAATCACGAGAAATGGAAGCTCTTAGGGATGTGGAATGCCTTCTTGATGTATTTGGACGGCGCATCGACTTCGAACGTAAGGCTTCACGAGCTGAAATGAAAAGCTGCGAGCGAGGCCGCAAATCATGCGTTATTTGGGTGGGCGCTCATGGAGAAATGCCTGATCTCAGCGAGGTTTTGCTCAAGAACTTATGACCGATAACATCAGTAATACGACTAGGACAATGAAAAGCATGGCCAACATCACTTTGATTCCTAGTACCTAGGTACACAATGACCTTGTACCTTACCTTAAGCATTGTGCTCGAAGCAGTGTGGCTTCAATGTATTTTGGTAAGGGGCAGCGGTTAGGTGTCGAGGGGTCCCAGCGGGCTTTGTCACCTGGCAAGCGGGGCCAGGGTCTTTTGGCCGGTTGCAGGGATTTTAATTGAAAATCGGGTGGCTGGGACGCGTCGTGGGGCGGGCGCGTTCTGTCGCGAGTGGAAGTCCAGTCTTGGGGGAAGCTCCCAATTGCGACAAGGAAGGTCATCGGTCGAGCACCAGCCACTGGCATTTTTTGTCCTTCCGCCCCCCTTGATACCTACCTACCTAAGCTCCAGCTTGCCCACTCCCTCCCACAACGGTCGAACGTTTCTTTCACCAGCCCGGCTTCGGTTCCTTTCTTTCTTTCTTCCTTCCTCTTTCGCTGCATTCACCACCCCGAAGCTCGACTTCCCCTGCGACGAGCCCTTCCCCAAGTCCCTCGCAGTCAATTCCCCTCGTACACTTACTTCTCTGCCTACCGCTCCTCTGGCGCTCCCTTTGTTCACCGTATTGTGCGCTTGCGGTACCGCGACTTCGCAACATCCAGTCGCATTGACTTCCTCGACCTTGGCCCAAGGCCAATTCGATCGCACCTGATCGCCACCGGCTCAAGCCAACTCTAGCAATGCGCAGGACGTCGGCGGGCCGCGGTGGCCGTGGCGGACGCGGCGGCGGCGGTGCAGGAAGAGGTGGCGGTCGAGCAAGCACAGGAGGCGCCGCCTCGAGAGCAGTACAACGTAAGTCCAATTCGCAATGTGCGTAACCTATACGCATACGGTAGCTAATTGAGGGCCACAGCTGGCGACCCGATACCGTATCCGCGAAGACGACGCTACAGACCCGGTACTGTCGCATTGCGAGAGATCCGGCGGTTGCAGAACAGTACCGACCTGTTGCTGCGCAAGCTGCCCTTCTCACGTGTGGTACGTTTTCGCGCAATCCTCTGCGTTCCCCTCTGTTGCGCAGTCTTTCTCATCCGGCATCACATTCGCTAACCATGGTTACTACCATAGGTCCGAGAAATCGCGCTCGACCTCCGCCCCGTAGACGAAGGCATGCGCTGGCAGTCGCAGGCCATCATGGCACTGCAGGAGGCCGCTGAAGCGTTCCTGGTACATCTCTTCGAGGACTCGAACCTGTGCGCCATCCACGCCAAGCGCGTTACCATCATGCAGAAGGACATCCAGCTCGCCCGGCGCATCCGCGGCGTCTGGGGTGGTGTTGGATAAGACCAGTCATGGACCAAAGGAGGGAGTAAAGATTTGGCGCCCTTCGTGTGGCGGGTTTCGGCCTGTCTCGACTTTCGTCTTCTTCGATCCTTTGGATGCTCTATGTATACCCTTTCTTGAAGTCCTCGTTTTTCTCAAGCAAGACCTTCCGACGCAACCTTTCAGGAACACCCTATATTCAGTACGGTGGCTAAGGCCAAGGAGTTTTGGCATGATTCTGCGCGATGGAAAAGGTGCCGAGCCGGCGTTGGGGTCAATTGAGCATTACTGTAAAACCAGATCGGCTTTCAGTCGTGCGGTTGCAGATGTGTACTATGGTCTTGCAATGTTATATTCAATGACTATACCAGAAAGTGTGTTTTTCTAAATGGAGAAATGTGTGCTTCCGACCCGAGCGTGATGTCCACGGGATTCGGTTGATCGGAAGTTCAAGTGGTCGCAACAATAGAATTGGCCTGTCCAGACTCTATCCTCCTAGAGGTAGCAAGCGCCAGACCATGAGGTTCAGGTACTCTGCAAACTGCGAGCAGTAGCTAGAAGACATATGCGGCTCAATGGTCTTGCTTGCGACCTCCAGAGTGTGTGAACCACTTCAACAGTATAGTATAGGCATCTACCATCAATAATATCCAATACGCAAGTCCAAGTGTCGTTTAAGGATTCCGGGGTTCAGTTACCCAAAGCCCACCGCCGCTCAACGGCTGCTAGCGTTGGATGGATCCCGACAACTCAACACCTTTGTGACGTCAGCCAATTGACAACAGCTCAGCTCTCACCTACCTAGGTACCTACCACTTTCATACACCCTTATATCCGTCAGGGGGTAACGACCGTCGCTCACTCATAAGGCAGAACGACCTACCTAATTAACACCAGCCCCAGACTGCATTGGGGGGAACACAATAAACCTGCGACGGACTCGCTTCTCTCTCTCACTCACACGGCTTCCTACCACCTCCGGAGTCCAGACACATCGGCATCCGCACCACCCACACCATGGCGACCATCACCACCCGGCCGCTGGCGCGCGCCCTCTTGCGGCAGCAGCACCTAGCGCGCCCCTTTACCACCGGCGGCACCAGCACCAGCAGCAGCTCGCGAACGCGGCTCTTCGCGGGCGCGGGCGGCCTGACCCTGGGCGCGGGCGTGGCGCTGCGGCAGGCGAAGCCGCTGCGGATGGACGCGCTGGGGGCGCCGCGGTACGGCGGGAAGGCGAAGGACGACGTGCGGCAGCAGCACCTCGAGGCCGGCCTCATGAGCGAGGGCACCCTGCGCCAGGTCTCCGGGGGCAGCGTTGCGGGTTCGTGGTCTCCCCCCCCCCCCCCCCCCTCCTAGTTTCCCCGTCCTACCTTAACCTGCCTGCCTAATAAGTACTTGCATTCTGTGCTGCTGATCCCGCGGATGACCACGGATTCCGGGAAGAAAGGGGCGAGGGGATATGCTAGGGCTATGGGGCTGACGATGATGGTGCCGCGCTTCTAGGTTTCGTTGCGGGGTTGCTCGTCAGCATGTTCTCGAGAACGCTAGTCCTGCTCTTCGGGTTGTCGGTCGTGGCTGTTCAGGTGAGCGGGCGGCGGCGTTCGACTCGTTATCGTGACGGGATGGTAGCTAATCACTCGACAGGTGGCTGCAAGATACGGCATAGATCTCATGAAGCATGCCAAGTTGAAGGAGAGGTTGGGAAACACCAAGGTGCTGGCAGCTCTCGAGAAGAATCCAGCTTGGAAGTTGTCATTTGGGGTTTTCTTTGCCATGTCGGCATTCATGCAGTTCTAGACAGATACGATGCAGTAATACTGATGCCGGATGCACGGTAGTCCATACAGATGCGAAGGTACTGGTATGGTATCCTTTAGCCCCTGCTGATGTCCTTGGTCTCAGAAAGGAGCCGTCTCTCGCTCAAGCCAATCCATCGTGAGGCTATCGTTTGCGAAGAAGCTCTGCGTCTTCTGCAAGATATCACGGTGGGACTCGTTGAGCCACTTCTTCTCCTCCGCTGTGAGCAAGCTAACGTCGATCAGCTTGCGGCAGTAGGGCACCATGGTGACGTGCTCGAAACCCAGATACGGTTTGTCTCCGAAGCTGTACTTGGTTTGTGCCTCCTTGACCATAACGATGTTCTCTATTCGGATGCCATAGGAGCCGTCCTCATAGAAGCCTGGTTCGTTGGAGATAACGTTGCCAGGCGAAAGGGCCACCTCGGAGTATTGAACCCTAGTACCAATGCCAATCGGACCTTCGTGCACATTCAAATACGACCCGACACCGTGACCAGTTCCGTGCCGGTAGTCCAAACCGTATTTCTGGGACCCATGTCAGCATAATAAGGTCAGCCCTTACGCTTGGAAGATAAGCTTACCCATAAGTGCTGTCGAGCCATGCTATCTAATGCAAAACCTGTCGTTCCCTTAGGAAACACAGCCTTGTCCAGTGCAATGTTACCCTTGAGCACCAACGTGTAGGCCTCGATCTCAGCCTTTGTCGGTGTGCCAAAGTGTACTGTTCGGGTCACGTCTGTCGTTCCGTCCAGGAATTGTGCGCCTGAATCGCAGAGGTATACAGCCTCGGGATCAATGGTCGAGCAGCTGCCGGCTTCCGGCTTGTAGTGGATCACTGCAGCACTGCGAGTTTTTCGGTCAGTTTCGGCTTACACAGGGGTAGGAAGAAAAAGTTGGTGGCACGTACTTCGGTCCTGTCGACGAAATGGTGGGAAATGAGAGCCCAACGAAGTCTTTCTGCTTTGCACGGCAGGTCTCAAGCTTGTCTGCAGCTTGGACCTCATCGATCTTCGCCTTCTTGTTCACCAGCTGATCCTCGAGCCAGGCAAAATACTCGATTAACGCGGCTCCGTCCCTGATGTGGCAAGCTCTCATTCCTGCCATCTCGGTTTCATTCTTGACGGCTTTGGCATCTGCCAGGGGACTTCTCATCTCCTCAACCATATCGTCGCCGCCAAGTGCCCTCTTAAGGGCCCAAGATGCTCTGTTGGCAATCAGGAATTTCTTGTTCTCGCCAGACTTGGCCCCGTTCGCCTTAGCAGTCTCGCCCAGGGTGGCGGCGTCACTGAATATGTCCTTGTATGGTTTGATTGAGACTTGGTTCTCAGCTAAGAATGCCTGGCATTCATCACTCAGCTTGGACGAGTCGATGTAAAGCATCGCCTCGTCAGGAGTAATGACGGCATAAGAGAAAAAGACTGGGTTGTAGGGGATGTCGTTTCCTCGGAGATTGAAGAGCCAAGCGATTTCATCAAGCATGGAGACAACGAACCCGAGGCCCTTCTTCTTCTCAAGCTCCTTTCGAAGCTCGGCGAGCTTTGCGCTGACGCTCTTGCCGGCGTACTTCTCATCGAGAACGATGACGGGCTCGGCAGGGCGAGCAGGCTTCTCTGAACCCCAAACACCATCGACAAGATTCTCGGAAACTGGCACAAGCTCCTTGCCTCCACTCTTCTGGATCTTCTCCGACAGCTTCTTAGCGATGCCGCTGGTCAACAGAGTAGGGTCAACGCCGACGACCTTGCCGCCCTCCGCTTGCTCTGCGGACCATTCCTGCCAGGTGGGAACATCTTGGATGCCTTGCTTCAGTAGCAACCAGTTGTCATCAAGCTGCTTGGAGGCCTGGTTGAAGTAGCGGCCATCTGTGGCCAGAGCAGCCTTGTCATGGGTGACGACAGCGGTGCCAGCAGAACCAGTGAAGCCCGAGATGAACTCACGGCGGGCATCGCACGGGGCAATGTACTCGGAGGAGTGGCTGTCTTCCGAGGGAATAACTTGACAGCGCAGAAGTCAGCCGGCAAGGACAATGCAATGAAGAAGGATGAGAGGCGAGAGATGACAGCAAGACGAGAGTATATTGGCTAGCCTACTGTACACATCGACCTTGTGCTCCCCCATGAGCTTTCGCAGCCCGGCCAGACGGGCGGTGGTGTTGACCTGTTCCATCCTGAGGGCCGAGGTGCTCTGGAAGCGGTGGAAATGGGGGCCTGAGGGGATTGATGGGCCAATTACGAGGTTGGCGAGTCGTGAACCCCGACAGCTGGAGGTCCTATACGGAGGAAGAAATGAAGCAAGCGCGGACCTGGATATAGCAGGCAACCTGGAGGCAGCAAAGGAAGAGGGAGAGACGGGCATGAGCGACGGCGGCCAGTAGTAGCCCTGCAAGCCCTGGAGCGGCGTCGGGTCGGGTGTCGCTGCTGGATTCCACAGGATGGGGTCGCAGAAGTGACGTCCTCGGCGGTGGATTCAGGGTCGAATCAACAGCGGGATGGAGCGTTGGGGAATGCAGCCCAGCAGGCCATTGGTTCCAGGTACTTAGGTAGGTAGGGTGGAGGAGAAAAGGCCGTTGCAGATCGATGAAGTCTTCCAGCTTGGGCTCTAGCTTTCCGCGATGACTTCGGCCGTTCTAAGCCGAGGGGGCAGTCCGTCCGGCCGGCAGCGAACGAACACCTTCCCGTCTGGCCTTCCACTAGGGCACAAGCCACAGAGCAGCCACGCCATGGTATGGGCAGGCCCGGGCTCGGGGATGTTGGTGGTTGCCCCACTACCGACGTCGAATTTCACCAAGGGCTGCTATTTGGTGCCCACTTGGGTGCTAATTACCTGGGTAGCACTGCTCAGTGCCGTCTGCAGTATTGGTGGTGGGATGTTTGAGCAGCACAGCTCGCCGACTTCTCCCTACTTTACCTACTTTACCTACCGTACCTTGTTAGGCTGTCTCTTGTCTCATTCGGGTGTCTGTTTGACCAGATAAGGTAGTTTCCGGATGTTACTGTCTCACATGCCTGGGTTCTAACCAATATCCTTCACGTTTCCCCAATCCACGCCTGCGCCCTATGGTCGGTCCTCAGCCTGATCACTGTAAGGTACCTTACGCCCGGCTTGGGTGTCCTCTGCTTCCTTCCATCTACGACACGTCCTTCTCACCAACGTGGGATGAACCTCGGGCTTCTTACCCTTTCCTAAGCTGGTAGATTCACCTTGCACGCTGTGAGGTACCGGTAATCCGGGAACGTCAATCTGCTTGTGTCCAGGCCAGCGACCCAAGCCCACACTACCTGCGTTATTGGAGGCGTCCCGGTCATGGATGGTATACAGCAGCCATGGATGACATCCCACTCCCTACTTCCTTGCCGGAAGTTGAGCATGTAAGTTCCCATTCGCCACCCCGGTGATCATGATCGAGCGCACCCGTGAGATATTGAGCTATGCTGATCAGAAATCTAGTTGATTCACGAACTATACAAACCCAACCCACCCGAGACCATCTCACAGATTCAGGAAGTCATTCAACGCCTTCAGAAATCTCCCCAGGGATGGCAGTTGTCGCAAGGCTTGTTAGCCCGTCCTGGTGATAATGTCAAGTTCATCGGCGCTCTAACTATTATCGTGAAGCTGAATACCGAGAAGTCCGTACCCCTAACCCTGGTCACCGAGTCCCATCACTAATGAAGACGCAGGCTTTCGAACGATGAGGATGCACTTGCCGTCCTCCAGAACATCACGACATGGCTGATCAACTCCTTGGACGATGGCTCAGGCCCCCTTGTAACCAGGAAACTCTGTTCTGCTCTCGTCACCTACTTCATCCACTACTCCCACACCTGGGTGAAGTGCATGCGCCATCTGATACGCAGTCTGGACCTGGGCCGAAGTGCTTCCGTCGAAGAAGTTGAAGATATAACCCCTATCGAGCAACTGGTACAGAACTTCAGTACACCCAAGTCGCAGGCCGCGAACTGGTTTGCCGCTGCCCTTGCTGAGGAAGCGGAAAAGGTCGACACCAAATCCTCCAAGTACATTGGCTTCCATGAACGCCTGCTGAGCAATGCCGACGATGTGACGGCCTTGTTGGCTAGCGCGTTGAAGCCTGCAAATGGTGTGGCCAATGTTCTCGTTCAGAAAGAATCCATCGCCTGCCTGCAGGCCTGGTTCCTGTATGCCCAGCGGAACCCCAAGCAATCCTTGGTTCAAAACCTCCAAGCTCTCGTGCAGCCCACAATACACTGCCTTTTCATTGATGAGCTTTATGAGTCCACAATCGAGCTCTTGACTGATACTCTGTCTAACTGGCAGCAGTTTTTCACGCGTGCTCACTTCAACGCATTGTATGCACTGTTTGAGAGCCAGTGGGCACAGCAAAAGTACCAGAACCTCCTAGCCGGGGACTTCGACTTCGACTCGGTCCAGTTCGGACTGTTCATGCTGGCTCTTGGCGATGCCCAAATGGTCGAGATGATGGACGCGACTGATACCAGAGCCCAGGCATTCCTGGCCGCCTTGGCCGGGCTGCTGACGGTCCAAGGGCACCCTGCTGCCGAAGACAAGATATTTGTCCCTGCCTTGGAGTTTTGGGCAGCTTTTATCGAGAACCTGGTAGACACCTTGTTTTCTGACTCCACTGACAATCTCCCGTGGCATGAACCTCCCTTGTCACAGGTCATGCAAGTTGTGTCACATAGTTGGCGTAAGATCCAATACCCGCCACACGACGTATACAACACATGGGATTCTGCAGAAAAGTTTGGCTTCACCGATGCGCGAAAAGACGTGGCCGACTTTCTGCAGTCTGTCTATACTATATCTGGCATCCCGTTGATGTCGATGTTTGTAGATCTGATACTACAAGCATTGAATAACTCCGCTTGGGGTGAGCTCGAAGCTGCTAGCTATTGCCTTGGTGCCCTATCCGACTGTGTGTCTGATAGCAGCTCTTGCGATGCAATCTTGACCAAGGTCTTTGGCTCACCCCTATTCGAGCTGCTGCGTCAGGGGCAGGACGTGGTTCCCGTCAGAGCACGGCAAACATGCCTGTCCCTCATCGAGCGGTTTTCGGACTATTTTGTGCGTCATGAGCAGTTCTTGCCTGCAGCCCTGAACCTGCTCTTCGACGCCGTGGGTGACCGGCACCTATCTCTCCCTTCTTCCAAATCGATTCTTACCCTCTGCTCATCCTGTCGCTCGCTCTTAACCTCGGAGGCCGACGCATTCGTGGAGCAGTATAGTGCCTTGCGTACGAACCAAGATCTCGACTACCTGGCTGAGGAAAGAGTGATTGGCGCCATTGCGGCTATCATCCAATCAATACCAGATGAGAGGCGCAAATTCGACGCCTTTCGTCGTCTTCTGATGTCCATAGGCTCAGACGTTTCCATCTGCTTGCAGCTCAGGTCACTGGATGAAGCGTCAATGGTTGACCCTGAGGACCCGGTAAGTTGAACGTCTCTCGGTGCGCGGTCACCGTGCATCAGGACTAACAATGACTGCTTAGGTTGTCCTCCGAGCGTGGGACGTTGGCTCGCGACCGCCTACACCTATTCCCGCCCATGTCGTTGCCCAAGAACTAGCCATCCGAGCTCTTCGTTGTCTCTGTAGTGTTGCCAAGGGATTGCAAGCCCCTGTTGACCTAGATTCTACCGATGACGACTCCGCTGCACTATCCACTAACGCAGATATAGAGCAGGCCCATATAGAGATTATGGTAAGATCTCTTCCGTCTTTTCAGGTGCCTAAGCCTCGAGTCATGCTAAGATGTTCTCTAGGGCATTCTGGTTCAGATGAAGGACCTCTTTTCGAGCAATATCGAAGTTGTGGACGCCATTTGCACCATCCTGCGGGCTGGATTCTCCGAGTTGGAAGCGGGGCCATTTGTCTTCCCACCTGAAATGGTGACCGAACTCATTACTAGCAATTGGCAAGGTCGAATCGCCACTGTGGTCAATACCGCAAGCGCCTTTGTCAGTTCTCTCAATTCTGGGAGGTACAAACAGTACATGGCTTCCACTCTTGCGCGACTCCTCCCTTGGGTTTTCAACCTTCTGCATCAACTCCCCGGTAAGCCAGGCTCTTCTCTATGAAGCATGTGTCTTGGACAGTGAGTGCTAACGTATCGTCAGACCCAGAAAGCGACCCTGAGCTCTCGCAATATGGCATCGAGTTTGCTCAGCGCGTCTTGGCGAGACGTCCGGAGATGATCATGTCCCAACCATCCGACCTACTTGAATTCATTTTCATGTTTGCGATGAAGCTCATGGACGGATCCGAGCCTCTACCGAAAGCCGCGGCAGCAGAGTTCTGGTCTACCTTCTTGGTAGCCAGGTCGGATGATCAGAACACCCATAACAGGCTCTGCGAGGCCATGTCGCACTTGGGACCTCAGCTTGCCCGGTGTTTGGTACGGAACATTGGCGGTGCGGCATCTCGAAGCGAGCTGGACAAAATCAGCGATCCGTTGAAGAAGCTGATTGTGCAGCACGTCCGTTCATCCAAATGGTTGGAAGAAGCTCTCAACGATGCGAACTTCCCCAGTGATAAAGTTTCCCAGGAAGAAAAGGCCTTGTTTCTGAAGAAGATCGTCAGGTACGTTCACCTCTAGATACGTTACGCTATTTCATGCTAACTCGGCGCATAGCTTGCGAGGTACTAGAGCCACCAACCAGGTCGTTCGAGAATTCTGGCTAGCCTGCAGAGGCTCCAACTTCGCCTACACATCCTGAGCCATAATCTTATGCGAATCACTCGGAATAGATGGCTACGGCTTTCCAGGTTAGCTGGACTTAACCAATACTACGGTGGCGCAGTCCTGTTGATGATGGAGGTCAGTTGCGGTCCCCATGAGCATCAGGTTCAAGTTGAGCTTAGGAATTATCAAGACTTTTGCACTCCGAAGCCGGATTGCACACATGGACACACCCAGATCCGTGCTCCAAGCCAGCAGCATACTGGCAGGCCTGGATAGCTGGGAAGTACCAGGCATGTGTAGTCCCGCAAGGTGCCTGGGTCCTTGGCTCAAGTGTTGGAACAGCTTTAGGTAGTCGGTCTTGTTTAGATAAGGGCTGTCTGAAGGACTATTGTAGGAATGCAGCTGTACCTGTCCTAATCTTGGACACTGGCAAGAGAGGAGTACTGCTTTCACTTGACTACGTGATGACCCAATGGCCCATATCACTTTACAATCACACTGCCCAACCATAGCACCAGGTCTCATATGTTCCGCAACTTCGATTCGAAAAAAAAAAAAAAAAAAAAAGCTTTGCATTTCTGGAGCGTTGTGGGTATCAGGAATTGTGTCCAAACTTCGCTCCTGCCTGTGCTCTACCTAGATGGTCGCTGTTCCATGTGTGAAGCAGATGCAAGAGATATGCAAGATGCTGGCGGTGGTGGTCGTGGGTGTACATAGTTCCGTGGACGACGGGGGGGTTTGGTACTGAGGCTGCCGATGCGTCAAGGTATGTAGGTAGGTAGGTATGTATGGGCCAAGCCTGAGTGAGAGGATGAAACTAGCCTGTGAGTCAGCAAGGCGTCCTGATGCTCGGGCTTCTGAATCGACCTACTCGTTGCCAAGCACGAAGACTGCTGCGTGTGTCTTCAGGCGTGGCTAGTGCGCGAGCACCAAGCGCCCAGCGACGTCCGCGCGCGGTATGATGACACACGGCGGGGTGTCGTCCTCGTCGCTCTCGTGGTCGTAGGCGGCGCTCGCCTCCCTCGAGAAATACCCCTCGTCCCGGCAGGAGGATGGCAACGCCGGAGGGGCGCGCGCTCTTTGGAGCTGGGGGAACTCCTCCTGGATGAGATCGTCGAAGGTGTCGTAGCCTTCGTCGTCGTCGTCGTCGTCGGCGTTATCTGCTTCTCTTTTCCGCTTCTCCGAGGATGCGGAGGGGCGCGTGATGATGGCCGCCCGCTTGAGGCGCGGGAAGTCTTCCGCGATGATGTCGTCGAGCGTGTCGAACTCGTCGACCCCCGCGTCCCGCTTCCGCTTCTCCGCGCCGACCACGGCCAGGGGACACGTGGCGACCGCGTGCTGGAGCCGGGGGAACTCCTCTTCGATGAGGTCGTTGACGGTGTCGAACCCTTCCTCGCTTCCTTGTTCTTTATCATCTTCTTCTTCTTCCTCGCTCTCCTCCTCCTCCTCATCATCGTCGGAATCCAACGCAATCACATCCCCCGCCCCCAAGCGATGCGCGCCCCGCGCCACGAACGCCATCCACGCCTCGCGCATCCAGGCGAGCACGCGCGGCGGGCAGCCAGCGGCGGGGGACGACGCGCGGCTGTGGCGGGTGCTGCGCGCCGGCCACGCGGCGTCGAAGTGCCAATCCGCGGTTGATGACGCCCCCAAGACCCGGGTGCGGCGCAGCGGGCGCGGGGCGGCGAGGGCGCGGAAGCCGTGGCGGCGCGCCGCGTCCGCGGCCTCGTGCAGGCGGAGCCAGCGCGCCAGGCAGTCGTCGCAGGGCGGCCGGGAGGAGAAGCCGAAGCGGTGGAAGAAGGAGAACGGCCGCTGGTCTTCGTCGTCGTCGTCGTAAATGTTGGAGAAGAAGTCGTGGGATTCCGGATCGTCGTCGTCGTCGTCGTCGTCGTCGTCGTCCCGCGCGCACGTGCACGCTGCGGTGGTCAGGCAGCGGCGGCGGTCGCATGGTGGTGCTGCGAGCTGTAGGGCGCGGTTCGCGAGGAGCACGTAGATGCCCTCCTCGTCGGGGAGCGTGTTGTAGGGGGAGTAGGAGGAGGAGGAGGAGGAGGAAGAAGAGGAGGAGGGGGGCGGGCCGCAGATGGTGTGCTGGCGGATGGAGCCGTCGTTGTCGTAGACGGCCGCGATCAGGGATACTGGCTGCTTTGGGATGGCGCGGCACAAGGCGCCGTTCCGGTGGCGTGTAGGCATGGTGTACGGTAAGACTCTGCGTTCGTGTGGTGTAGGTTGTTCCCGATGTACTGGTTGGTAATCCAGTGATGGCGTGGATGTAGTTGAATAGCCAAGACGAGGTAGGTTTCTGGCGCTCCAAAGGGCAGACTTCAGATTCGTGGTGATTGAAGCGAGGATGTAGGCGCCTGGGAGGACAAGAGGTTGCTGGTCAGAAGCAGGTATAGATACGGAATGATGTGGGACAGCTGAGTTGGATACAATGTCTTAGGGAACCTGAGCGCAGTATATGGAAAAGAAAGATTGGCAAAGAAAACACGGATAACCCAGAGCAGCTCCTCGAGATTATATACCTGTGTCGGAGAAAGACAAGACCTCAAGATTCTCGTCCCTGCTGCGAACTTACTTCCTGCCCTGCTGAGTCTTCCCATGATGCTGCCGTTGCCGTTGGTTTCACTGAAGAGTCTATACAGAAGTGGCTTACCTGTGGAAAAGCCAAAAGCCAAAAGCCAAGCCCCACGAACGATACTGGCTTGTCTCTTGGATCTGTGATGAGTCGGAAGTGTAGGACCGATTCTCAGTGGAAAGTAGAAATGAGGAAGGTTTTTGGTGGTTGCGGATATAGTGTTGACTAGAGCCCCGAGAGCGGTTTCTGTGCGAAGGCCAGCTGGGTTTTGAAGGTTTGCAGAACCAGGAAGCGGCAGGAATATTCGCAGGGTTTCTGACTGTATTGGTCTCATTGTGTCTGGGCACAAAGTTGTTGTGACTCAGGACCAGTGAAGTCAGATCGGAAGAGAAGGGGATCCGCCATTCTTCGTGTAATAGGGCTGTCCAGTGAATCGATACCGTTTGCGATCCGAGCAACCCCTTGAAGGCATAGCGAAAGGCCTTACCTGAGGGGAGACAACGTAAGTGAAGTCTTCAACGACACATGCTGTAAACAGAGATATAGAAAACGCCGTGAGGTTTGTGATCGGGATAATCTGGCTCTCGGGAAGGGTAGCGAGTAATGTAGCGGTACACTAGAACTCCCAGTTATCAGCGAATGGCATCAATCAGATCCCAATTCAGATTTGACCACCTCAGAACTTGCATCGCCCATCAGCAGGTGGGTAATAGTGTAATCGCAGGACGTATGCTCCAATCCATTGCCTCAACTTCCCAGCTTCGTACGAGGCGTCGGAGGATTGGGATTGGGGCATAGGTTTTTGACACGTGAAGCTCCCACCTAACAGGAGGGAAAATCTGGTTTCAGTTTGATACCGACGTACGAGCCGGTTCAGAATGAGGATATCTGAAACGAGGCGGTCAGGGAGGTATCACGAAATCTTCGGGTATGAGTCTGGGATGGGAGATGACACTCTGCCGTGGAATTCGTCGGGCACTGGTCGGACATTCGCAGAGTAGGAACAGTGGAAGTGTCATCGTAGAAGGCGTTTATTTGTATCACCTAGCACGACATGCATGCTAGCTCGAACCGTCCGTGGACCTCAAGAGCAAAACCCTTCCTATGCATGCAAAGTGCCGAAAACGAGAAAACCGTACCCCATGATCGCCGCATACACAACCTTTTTAAACCTCGGTCGTGACCTTCGCCTTCGGGTTCGTGACCTTAACGCCCAACTGCTTCGCTCGCGCAATGATGTCGACTCGCTTTCTTGAAGAGACGTTGTGGGCGATCCTGTAGCACTGTTAGAACATCATCCCGTCTTGTATCACCCAGTTCGGCGCAAGTCACGTACTCTGCGGCGTAGGTGCGGTTGTGCATCAACAGCAGCTCGACGTCCTGGGTGTTGTTGACGAGGAAGGCCTTGTGGCCGGAGGGCATCATGTGGCGGGTCTTCTTGTTGGATCCGTATCCGATCTGTACTCGTCGCGTCCCGGTCAGTCACTTCGTCCAATACTGTTTTCCCCAGCGGTCGCAATCGTAATCGTCTGTCTGGGTGGGCAAGTGGGTGTTTCAACGTACCGAGGGCATAGCCTGGCTGCCGCGGAACCGTCTACGGACGCGGTTGTCGATACCCTTCGGCTTGCGCCATGCCGAGTCGAGGCACTTGAATCGGTCGCTCTGGTGGCGGAAGAAGCGCTTGGTGCCTGTAGGATCCCCCGAGTCAACATTCTGTCATGGTCCATGCAACCAATGTACCACCAGCTTCCTGGGTGTAGTTTGTATGCGGCGTGTCTGGGGCTGCGGGTCGGACGTACGCTTCTTAACGATCGGGACGTGCTTCTTTGCGGCGACCATCTTCATAAAAAGTCAGTCTATATGTCGATTGGAAATGGTCGGAGTCGGCAGTAGGGCGGGTATGTACCTTGACTGATTTGTCTCGTTGTCGGGATGGTGTGTTGTCGTGTTCTCCGGTCGTCTCCCGCAAAAACGGATAGGTTGAGGGGACCGAAAAAGTTCCCAGGCCAATTTTGCGCTAAGGGCTTCGTTAGGGCTGCTCTGCTGCTGCTGTGTGCGGGTCACGTGCAGTCGCCCTTCCCTTTGGCGAGGCGGCTGGCTGTGGTGGACTGTTGCAACTTAGGTGGGTCACCAGCTGGCGACCTCCGGCCACCAATTCCCGTCGGTTAGCTGCTCCGGGAACCTCTCAGCCACATTGACTCGATTGAGCAGCCACATCTAGACAACCTTGTCCACCTATCTTAGTAATGCAGGAGCCCTGGAGGTCCACGGGTTGTCTACCTCCACGAGGTGAGGTCACCACCGAATCTCAAGATCTGGAAGGTTCTAACCACACTTGGAAATAAGGACATCAATTCAGTACTTTTGCTGCAGGTGGGTTTTCAGTTTGGTCTCAGTAGTAGCTGTAGCAAGACTTATAACAAGATCTGTGGTATAATACACTCCATGACATATCGCAGTTGGCAGGGGTTGAAGACGATATCAAGTAGCGAGAATGCTGTCCGTGTCAGGAAAGCAATGTTAACAGAGTCCTATGATACCTAGGTAGTTCCGTTGAGGTAGCCCACTCTAGCCGGTCTAGCCTGAATTTACAGCAGAGGGAATCAGTCTAAACTTCCCCTCTGCGATGCTTGCTCGGTGCCCCGAGCATCCCTATTCTCTCAGAGCACTTCTTACAAGTTCCATAACTCGTAGTCTCGTACTCTCACCACTGGGATTAAGTCCCTGGGTTCTTTCGAGAGATCATGCTCGAGAATTACCCTACTTAGCCGCAACAAATCAAGTTTGCCTCGGCGCCATGCTCTTTGACACCACGTTCGTGTCTCATAACTCATTACTGCTGGGCACATTGAGCTTGTCCACCAGCTTCATCATCATCATCCTCCCAGCCGTCTCCGAAGCGCGGGTCGCCCGAGTTGGCGCCCATCTAGAATAGAGTTAGTGGTAATGATAGTTTCGTGACGTAGAACGTGAGCATACCTCTTCGATATCAGCGTTCTCGTCGTAATGCACCTCGTCGACTTCGTCGGCCTTGATCTCCGGCGCAGGAGTGGGGAGCAGCTTCTTGAGCGATTCGTATGCAGCCTCGTCCTTGAGCCAGCCGTCCTCGGGGAATGCGATCTTTACCAGGAGGTAGAGGTCACCCTTCTCATCACCCCGCTTGTGCGGCATACCCTCGCCTTCGACCTTGAGCACTTGGTTTGGTCGCAATACCTTGCCTGATGGGTGATTGATGTGAATACCACGGCCATCCAGATGTTTCAAGACAACGCGAGAGAATCCACATAGCGCTTCCGCCAGAGTAACGTTAAGGTCGGCCGAAAGGTCGTCGCCAATACGGTTGAAGACATCATGTGGCTTCTCGACGATGGTGAAGATGAGATCACCAGGCTTTTGATCTGGCTTCTGGTCGGCCTCTCCTTCCAGCACAATGCGCTCGCCCTGAGACGAACCGCGCGGGATGTAGATCTCAAGCGGTTTGGTCTCGGAGACGGTGCGCTTTCCCTTGCACTTCTTACAGCGGTCCTTCTCCTTGTAATAGTTGCCGGCACCTTGGCAACGATCGCACATGGCGGTCGAGATCTGCCTCAAAGGTCCCATCTGGGTCAAGACTTCGCGGAAGCCCTGGCCGTGGCAGCGATCGCACTGCTGGGGCTTGGCCTTCTCTTTGCCGCCAGTGCCCTTGCAGTGGGAGCAGTGGACGTTCTTGTTGGCAGCGAACTTGACGGTCTTCCCTTTGTAGAGATCTTCCAAGCTCACGGCGTATTCTTCCTCGTCGTCTGGACCGCGGCGGGGCTTTCTGGGACCAGCGCCCATGCCACCCATGCCGCCCATGCCTGGCATTCCGCCCATGCCGCCCATGCCGCCGCCCATGTTCATGCCGAACATCTGCTCGAGAATGTCGTTGATGTCCATGGCTTCGGGCATGCCACCTTTGCTAGGGTCGAACGCGGCCATGCCATGCTTATCGTACAACTCTCGCTTCTCTTCATCGCGCAGGATTTCGTAGGCTTGGGTGACGGTCTTGAATTTGGCCTCGGCCTCTTCCTGCTGTTCGGGAGCAGCTTTGTCGGGATGGTGTTGGAGAGCGAGCTGGTAACGTTTAGCGACGGCGACCTGGGCATTGTATGGCAGGGCAGGCAAGGTGGGCGATGTGGACGGTTATGCTTACCTTGTGGTAGGCCTTCTTGATTTCTTGAGGACTCGCGCTCTTACTGACGCCGAGGAGCTCTGGAAGACAGTTTAGCGGCATTTCGGGGGCATATCTGGCAGGAAGCACGGTTCCTGAGAACTCAATACTTACCGTACAGGTCGAGCTCCTCGTCGCCTGCACCAGGGCCTGGTGCTGACATGACTGGAGATCGGGATGGGGTTTGGAGTATCGCCGGGTAGGAGTGCTTGAAGCGCAATCGCAGTGGAAGAAAAGAAGGTATGTACTGCTGTCACGCGTGCGAAGGCGCAGGTGTGTTCTTCGCGGTGGCTGCAGTGGCAATGATCAGTAACGGTGCTGGTGGTGGTGTTTGGTGTTGGTAGTAGGCCGGATAACGGTAGACCAAGAAAATGTTTGGCGGGGCACTTTTGTATCGATAGCAAATGAGATCGATAAGTCAGGTCCTAAACAACGCTACGATAAGCGCCGTAACCTTATTGTGGATGACAACCTGGCTTGCCTGGATGTCTTCGTTCTTTGAAATCGACACCCGCCTACAAAGAGGTGCATACTAAGTACTTAGTTTATCCCCCTATACCGGTGAACGCGATCCTGCGCGGTGGGAACCGAGCATCGTTCTTGTCCCTTCAGAGGGAAGAGAAATCTCCAACATTGCCACCATTTCAACCTTCGCGTTGGTTCTCCGGCCTTCGCTGTATGTCGGGTCCCTCATTCGGACTACTGCTCATTTATATCTACAGGTTCTCACATCTGAGGCTGGTGACGCAAAGCCGCAACGTCCCTCGCACATGCCACTTTGGCATTGGCAACTGCTGTAGCCCGGTGGACGCCTAGGTCTGTAGGTATCTGATCAATCTGCCTGGCTGAGAGGTAGGTGAGGATAATTTGGCCATCATATTGTAGCAGTGGCCAACCATCTGAAAGCCATTGAAACCCTTCTCTTCATATAGGGAATGGCAAGTCCATAAGACAAGTGTCACGGGTAGGGTCGTCGTTGTGTCAGGTACCAGTATGTAAAGGCAAGGATGTGCCCCGTTACACTGCTATGCCCCATTGTAGCATATCCTTCATGAAGGTGTTTTGGGGACTTTCTTTGCCGCAAGTAGATCAACAAACCAGAACCAACAACAACTAGATGAAACTCGGCGACAAGACGATGGAACATCTTGGATTGAGAGTATGAGGGGTCTCTTCATCGTACGCGGCCCTCTTTGCCGCAGCATACCTTCTCTCTCGCCTCGTGTTGTTAGACGAACCAAATTCTCCGGCCGGCCAGCACAAGCACAGTCCGCCGAGTCCTCGAATAAGAGCGCTCTCCGACCAGAAACACCAGCGAGAACCCGGTTTGCCCCGTCTCCCACTGGCTACCTCCACCTAGGCTCGTTGCGCACTGCACTATACAATTTCTTGCTTGCGCGGGCAACGGGTGGCCAATTTTTACTGAGAATTGAGGACACCGATCAGGTGAGGATGAAGCTTCCGCCCCGGGCGGCCAGAGCATCGCCCTACTGACTCCCTCCAGACACGCAGAGTCCACGATGCCGAGACCAGGCTCTACGAAGACTTGAAGTGGGCCGGACTTGAGTACGATGAAGGTATGAAATCGGTTTTGTCGCATATACTCAGCTCCGTTCTTCACTGTTTCTCATCCACGCAACACAGGTCCCGGTAAAGAAAACCCCAAGATCGGCTCGTATAGACAGGTATGCTACCCACCAACTCGTCTTTAGTTCTGTTTTCCTAAACCTTTGCTTTAGTCTGAGAGGGTACACATATATAAGGGGCATGCCGATGATCTCCTAGAAAAGGGGCAGGCTTATCGATGCTTCTGCACGCCTGAAGATTTGGACCAGATGAAGGCCTTGGCTATGCAAAGTGGCAATGATACTCAGTACAATGGTACCTGCTCTCACATACCGCCCGATGTGGCACAACGACGAGCCAAGAATGGGGAACCCCATTGCATCCGATTCAAGAGCAATGGCGTGTCTCCCGTCGTGAGAGACCTGGTGTACGGTTCCTACAAGAAGCCCGAGAAGGAGGATGACTTTATCATCGTAAAGCGTGATGGGCAGCCGACATATCACTTCGCCAATGTGGTTGACGACCACCATATGGAAATCACACATGTTATTCGCGGGGCGGTAAGTTCACCTCTTTCTCGCGATCAGGGGACATAGCTTACGTATTGTGACCGCCTTCAAGGAATGGCTTGTCTCCACACCAAGGCATGTAGCGCTTTACGACGCCTTCGGCTGGCATCCTCCACAGTTCGCCCACGTCGGACTGCTCGTGGACAAGAACAAGCAGAAGCTGAGCAAACGCCACGGCGACATCGACATTGCATCGTGGAGAGCCAAGGGTATGCTCCCCATAGCCCTGCTGAACTACGTACTGCTGCTGGGCTGGAGCCCCGGCAAGGGCCAGAAGGGGCAGTCTGATGTGATGGACATGGACGAGATGATTAGCAAGGTGAGTCTGCTCCCCGCGTAATCCCGGTGTAGATAGAGTAGGCCCGCTGACACCGGGATTCCGCAGTTCCACCTCGGCTTCACCAAGGGCAACATCGGGGTGAACGACAAAGACGCCTTCATCAACAAGGGGCACATCCGGCGGCTGCTGGCGGCCTCCTCCTCCTCCTCCCCCGCCGCCGACGACGACGGCAGCACCGCCCTGGTCGAGCAGCTGCTACCGGCGCTGCTGCAGCGCATCGAGGAAGTGGAGAAAGCGCGGCAGCAGCAGCAACAGGACGCCTCAGTGCCAGCGGAGCAGCAGCAGCAGCAGCTGGGCAAGCCCATCGTCGACGTCGGCGTCGACCGCGCGACCGCCGCCCCGTCGGCGGCGGCGGCGGCGGCGGCGTATATGAAGCGCGCGCTGGCGCTGGACCTGAAGTCGTACAAGGACCCGGCCAGCTACGTGGAGCGCAACGGCTACCTGGTGTGGGAGCCGCCGGACGCGGCGTACGCGGCCTTCTTCGCGCGCGAGCTGGCCGCCCCGGCCGAGTTCCGCCTTCTCCTCGACGGCGACGATTCGCCGGAGGGCACGTTACGCCCGGCGCGCACCCTCGTCGAGGAGTTGCACCGGCGGCTACACGAGGTCGGCGGCGACGGCGACGACTGGACGCGCGCGCGCCTCGAGGAGAAGCTGAACCCCTTCCTGAAGGCGGTGGTCCGCGTCGGCCCCCCGGACCGGCCCTTCGGCCAGCAGCTCCTGCGGTACGTGGTGGCGGCCGGCCGGCCGGGCCCCGCCCTCATCCCCAGCCTCTTGGTCCTGGGCCGGGACCGCACCCTGGCGCGGGCGGATACGGCCTACCGCTTCGCCCGGGAACTCACGCCTCAGTCTACATAGAGACCTTCCACGGCTTGCGGCGTCATAGGCCTTGCGCGAGGAAAGCCCCTGGATAGGGCCATACCAGGCATCACTCTCCATTCGACGTGTAACACCAGCGATCACTCTAATACCTAGACATAGACGTGTATGGAGGAAGGGGATTCTCTTGTATCATCTATGCGGACCATATCCAGGCCCTGTGTATTATCATCATTGCTACCAACTCTTACGCCTTTTAACGCCGCCCAATGCTTCGTATCGTCATGACCGTGGTCTTGGCCGTGTCTCTTGTTCTTTCTCGGCCTTCCGCCAGCTTAAGAGCTAGTTGGCAGACCCGAACATGCTAGTCCTGTACCGTCTCTGTACAGGTGACTGCGCCACCCCATATTGAACACAACTGCCCGCTCAAGGCGCAGCCGGTGCGGCTGCCGCGCCGAGTCCGTTGAACACCTGAGCCTTGACCTCACCAGCCATGAGGCCCTGCATCTCACGCATAGCGATAGCACGGGACGCGAGCGCGAGCCTATCGACCTCGGCATCAACGGCGCGGGCGCCCGACGCCGCCGCGGGAATCACTACCATGGGGCCGCCTGGCACCGCTGCTGTGGCGGGCGCTCCGCCGCCGGCTCCGCCACGACCCTGCCGCTGCACGTGCTGGGCGGCCTCGCGCAGCTTCGACGCCAGGTCGCGCACCTGCTTGGCGCCGTAGTCGCGGTTCGTGAGCAGCGGAGACTGGGAGAGTGTCTGGACCCAGTACTTGTTCCAGAGGAGCTCGAGCAACTTGGTGTCGAGCGTCGACTTGAAGTGCGAGACTTCCAGGGGGTAGTACTTGCTCGCGTGCGCGCCGAAGTCCTCGGCCTTGTTCAGAGGTACGCCTGTCGGGCCAGTGGCGCTCTTGTCGGTGGAGTTTGTGGCGGCGGCCGTAGGTTCGTACCCTTCCGGGTACGTGCGGAAGGCGCCGATGTCGACGCGACCCGCGCTGATGGTGCGGTCCGGATCGATGACGACGGCGCAGAAGGGGTCGTTGAACTGCTGCTGCATGGCCTCGGTGCCGACGTCGATCCCGCTGAGCCAGCATCCGTACCCCGGGTGTGAGTGGTACCAGCCCACTGCGTTCTCCAGCCGGCTGCCCTGGTCGCGGGAGAGTTGGAGATACTGGACCATGTACTCGTTTGCGTCGTCCTGCGCGTTCACACGTGTCTCGGTTCCTTCGACTGGGAGGCCAAACGCGTCCGTTACCACAATCGTGTCCCCGTCGGTGTAGCCCTGCATCAGGCCCATCACCTCAATCTCGCCGCCTGAACGTGCATGCATCACCATCTTGATGAGTGCTACGGCGCTGATGCGGACATGCTTGAAGTGGTGCGGGTCGGCCTTCCACGGCTTCGCGTCGTACTCGGCTTGCTGTCGTTGGGAGGAGTAGTTGTAGAGGGCATCTCGGGTCGGGTCAACGAGCTTGATGTCGTTGTCGAGCTCTGGTAGCAAGCTAGGTGTTAGCTGGAGCTGTTCTCTACGTTGGCCTGGGCGGGTAACAAAGCAAGGGCCGTAGAGTCTGGTACTCACCCCACGACTTCATTGCAGCCTCCATCTTGGGTAGTGTGACTGGAGGTACCAAGCCTCGAAATGACAACCGTGATCTGTAGCTTGGTTGTGGTCGAAATGTTCGTGGTCGAGAGTCGTCACACTTGGGAACCCTTCTGCCTTCGTTGGTGTGGGGTGCAGGTGGGAGAGCTCCAATGTGGGGAGCTTGGCCGTCTTATCGGAGCGCAATCACATTAACTGCATATGCAAGCGTTGCGCCGCCTTTATGATTCTAAACGAATGCGACTCGCAGCTGATCACTCTTATCGATAAGCCATCAAATTCGGGTCTCGTCCTCACCACGATTGGAAAGCCGTCCTGGGGATTGATGCGCGCATTGCTCTGAGCTGCAGGTGTGCCACGATGTCCAGAGCAAATCTCGTGAGGCCGTTACGGCAGGCTTTCCAGAGGCCTTTGGTAAGTTGTGGCATGTGCATTGGCGACGCAGGATTGACAGTGTCCAGGTTCAACAACCACGATATGTCCTCCCCAGTCTTGTGAACGCGCGTGGGCAGGCGTCACTGTAAGTGGTGGTCATACCTCTCCGACTTCTACTCCATATTGACATGCTTTCAGTGTCAACGACAAGGCTATTGCAGTCCAGCCACCGTACGTCACGTCACCATCGAACCACCCGTACTCGACAGTCCTAACACGATGACAGTGTCGAGCTTCCCGACCCCAGCGACGAGAATTACGTGCGTCTACCGCGAGCCGTTCAGGCACTGTACCTCCAGCCTCTCCGCCGGGAAGCAGAATACGGCGTGCCATCCTGCGATCTACAATTGCGATCCTACAGCATTCCCAACCTCGAGTTCTTCTGCGACTTCGCACTGCGAGCTGCCTACTACCTCAACCTCCCCGCCTATGGGCCGGTACCTCTACCGAAGATTACCGAGCGATGGACGGTCCCGAGGTCTCACTTCATCTTCAAGAAATCGCAAGAAAACTTTGAGCGAATCACGCGGCGGCGGTTGATCCAGATCAAGGATGGACATCCGGAGACGGTGCAGATTTGGCTGGCATTCTTGCAGAAACACGCTTACTTCGGCATTGGTATGAAGGCCAACATGTGGGAGTATGGAAGGCTCGGTATGTTGATGTCTATGGTTTTACCCTGCGACACGTTTGCTAATGGACGTATAGACACAAGTAAGGAGATGGAGGAGAGGTCCCAGCGGATGCGGGATGAGGTAAACAACAAGATGAAGCACCTCGGCAGAGGCAAGGACTTGGGGACGGTAGAGGAGATCAAGGACCTACTGGCCAGCGAACGCTTCAAGCACACTCCTTAAGGAGCTTGTTTTCGGTCATTATCCACGAAGTTGAAGGCTGTCAAGATATTGTCTGTACCATACACATGCCCAATGCATACCCATTCAAGTGAGGCTTGATAAACGAATAACCAATAACCACTATATATGTGCTTCTATTCGATGGTAATATTACGGGCGTGGTGAGTCAAAAAGTACCTTAAGGGGTGACCATCGGGCATTCTGCAGGGAAGCTTAAGCACGATAAATCTGATTGGCCCAAGCTTCAACTTCAACCTAAAAACTTCCACATTCGGGGATCAGCTACAGCGAAGCGAAGCCAGGTCAACAGCGTAAAAGGGGAAGGATATTGTCCGCTTTCACTGTAAAGTCTTCTTTCCTACCAGCTATTCCATATCTGACCTGTAGACAGCCGTATACGCAGAGGTTCGGTCAATTGAAGACCGGCAGAGTCGGTGGGGACCGATGCTCGCAACCGTCTGCCCGCGCTGCCGGCCACTGGTCTCAGCGACGCGGCAACTCAGACGAGCTGTTCAGAGCCGAAAGAGCTCGAGCGAGAGCCAGCAGAAGAATGCAGTCATCTTCTCGGGCATCCAGCCCACGGGCGTCCCGCACCTGGGCAATTACCTCGGGGCCATGCGCCAGTGGAAACGGCTGCAAGACAACGCTCGGGAGGGCGACAAGCTGCTCTTCTCCATAGTAGACCTACACGCCATCACCATGCCGCATGACGCAGAAGTCTTGAGGACCAAGAAGAGGGAGATGCTGGCCGCGATGTTGGCCATTGGTCTGGATCCCAAGAAGTCCATCTTGTTCTATCAATCTTCGGTGAGAGCAATGATCACGTAGACATGCCTTCAGCCGCACAGTCTCACTGATACTTCTCTATCTATACAGGTACCGCAACACGCAGAGCTGATGTGGATTCTCAGCTGTACGGCGTCCATGGGCTACCTGGGCCGGATGACACAGTGGAAGGCAAGTCCGTCCAGCATCCCAGACCGACCCCCTGATCTGCTAACGCGGGCCACCCACCACCACCAGAGCAAGCTGCAAATGCACGACAAGCAGAACGAGATCGACGACGAGGCCACGGCGGCGCGGCTGAAGCTGGGCCTGTTCTCGTACCCGGTGCTGCAGGCGGCGGACATCCTGGTGCACCGCGCCACGCACGTGCCGGTGGGCGACGACCAGCGACAGCACCTGGAGTTCGCGCGCGAGTGCGTGACCAACTTCCACGCGCACAACCAGCGGGGCGACGTGCTGGTGGCGCCCGAGACCATCACGAGTACGTTGTGTTCCCCCTTTTTTCCCTTTCCCTTTCGCTTTCTTTCCACTGCCGAGTAGAAGACGAAGCCGAAGAAGAAGAAGACGAAGAAGGAAAACTAATAACCAACTACTACTAACCTACTTTAACCACCAGCCCCCTCCCCCCGCATCATGTCCCTCCAGAACCCGCTGAACAAGATGTCCAAGTCGGCGCGGAACCCGCGGTCGCGCATCGCGCTCACGGCCGAGGCGCGCGAGGTCCGCGCCCGCGTCGCCGGCGCCGTCACCGACTCCGAGAACGTCGTGACCTGGGAGCCGCAGCGCCGGCCGGGCGTCGCCAACCTGCTGCAGCTGCTGGCGCAGTGCGGCGGCGGCAGCAGCAGCAGCAGAAAGACGCCGGAGCAGCTGGCCGCCGAGGACTTCGCCGGCGCCGGCCTCGGCGACCTCAAGCGCGCCGTCGCCGACGCCGTGGTCGCCGAGCTCGACGGCGTCCGCGACCGCTACCACGCCTTCCTCTCCGATACCGGTGGTAAGCGCATCGCTGACATCGAGGCCGAGGGCGCCGAGATGGCTAGGAAGAATGCCGAGGAGACGATGCGTGAGGTCCGTTACGCGGTTGGGTTGTCGAATACGAGGCTGTGAGAGAGGAGGCCTTGTTGCGGGCGAGTAGGGGTGTATACTATGTATCAGTACGCTGTAGACGACAAGAAGTTCACGTGGCACTTTATTGGGCAATTATTCAAGGCAGAATCTGTGACGGCATTGTAGAAATGGAGTCCGTGAACCCCAAGGCCATCCGAGTCGCCCTAGCATCGTGAATATCAGAGGCGTACAAACTGCCATAGAAGCAGAAAAAAGAAAACAAAAGGGTGAAAGGTCTGAGACCCTTCTGGGAGCTAGACAGTCCATAACGATAGCTTGAGGCAGTTTACCTAGACCAGTTGACCAGGAGCCCTTAATGCTGCCTCTCCTGGCACCCAGTGATACGTGCGAGCGCGCGACTGGGATCGGTACCAGCTATGGTATTGTTACGCCTTAGATATCCTTAGACGGGCATCTCGCAACCATGACCTCCCGTCCCCCGTTACTCAGGGGGACTCGCCCACGTTGGCCCCGGGACCACCTAAAACGCGGCAGTTCATCGCCAGCACCACTCGCCATGCCAGATGTTGTAGCGCAAGCTAGGTTCAATATCGAATAACAGGTCTATGTAGGTAACTTCGCTGGAAAGCATTGAAGGGATCGCCCCCCGAGATGTCTATCAACCTTTTTATCTAACCCCCCATCCATTCGTTCTCTTCCTCTCAGAACCGCGAGATATCCCTCCCGAACACCCAAGAAATGAACCAGTACACGGGGACCATCATCTTGTTCTTGATGCTCATGCTCTTGGTCAGGTAGGCGGTGCGCCAGAGGAACCACGCCGCCCTCCCCGTCAGCTCGTCGGCGCTGCTCTGGTGGATGGCGCGCCAGTTGCCCAGGTAGGCCATGACGCCCAGGTTCTTGAAGGCGAAGGTCTTGGCCTCGACGTCGCCGCGGTTGAGACGCTTGGCCAGGTACGTCGCCTGCTGGCTGGCCACCTGCGCCGTGGCCGGGAACCGCTTGCCCGCCACCACGGTGCAGTCGCCGAGGGCGTAGACGTCGGGCAGGATCCCGGTCTCCTCCCCCGTGGCGTTGGCGTCGGCGTCGGCGTCGGCGTTGGCGGGGACCGTGGTCACGCGCAGGTGCTCGTCGATGACGATGCCCCCGGTCTTGGGGTCCTTCTGCAGCTGCATCTCGGCGCCGGCGACGACGTCCCCGCCCGGCACGACGCGTCGCTGCAGGACCTTGCGCTCCATCTTCCGCACGATGGGGTTCTGCATGAGCCCCGTGCTCCAGACCACGATGCCGGCGCCGACCTCGGCGTCGCCGTACTCCTTGACGCGGATCTTGAGGCAGCCGTCGCAGTCGTCGTCGGGGCGCACGCGCGTCAGGTGGTGCTCGGTCTTGACGGCGATGCCCTCGCGCCGGAAGGTGTCCATCGCGTACTGGCCCAGCTTCTGGTCGAACATGGGCAGCACCTTGGGCGCCACGTCGTACACGGTGATGGCCACCTTCCGGACCAGGTCCGGGTAGGACCGCGCCAGGTCCTCCTTGACCAGGTCGTGCAGCTCCGCCGCGTACTCGATGCCCGTCGGGCCCCCGCCCACCACCACGAAGTTCATCAGCTTGCGCTTCTGCTCCTCGCTCGTGATCGGCAGCGCCGCCTTCTCGAAGCACTGCAGCACCTTGTTCCGGATCTTCCGCGCGTCCCCGATGTCCCGCAGGAAGTGCGTGTGCTCCTTGACCCCTTCGATCCCGAACGTCTGGCTGTAGGCGCCCACGGCGATCACCAGCTTGTCGTACTCGACGTCGAACATGGGCCCTCGCCTCCGGCAGTCGGGGGGCCGGTTGAG
Organism: Xylariomycetidae sp. FL0641; assembly: GCA_022376655.1. Classification (NCBI taxonomy): domain Eukaryota; kingdom Fungi; phylum Ascomycota; class Sordariomycetes; species Xylariomycetidae sp. FL0641. The sequence continues at coordinate 402,407 of JAJJKE010000020.1, forward strand.
GATCAGTCTGGTCCGGGTAGCCAGATCATCGGCCGTGTTCGCCTCCACCCGGACGGTCTTGCGTGCGAAATCTATATCGTCGGCCCATCCCTGATGGAAACTGTCGAGTCCCATCTTCCTGACGGACTCCAGGGTGGCCCGGTACTCCAACGTGCCAACGGCTGCACCGGCCAGTAGCGGAGTGAAGACGAAGTAGGAGCGCGGTGAGATCATGATCCGCTCAAATTTGTTCGGATCGAGAGTACGGGCGAAGGCATAGCCAGCCCAGCCGGAACCGAGGATCACCACCCTCTCCTTCTTTTCTGATCTTCACGTCAGCTCTTGGGTCCTCCGGTAAGAACTTTCTGGGTGAACGTACGAGATGGCGACTTTGAATCCAGAGGCACGGTACTGGCCATCCTCAGCCCCCCTATCATCCATGACTGATCAGAGCATCCGACTATTCTTGGCCTTCGCATCAAGGTCTGACATGCCCTTGAAGCAGCTTGTAACGGCGGTCTCGCCATCTTCAGCAACAACGCAGCTCAGTCGAGTGACCCGGGGATGGTCCAGCCAACAACTCACGCGAACTGTGCAAAGCCGGCTCGGCCATGATTTCTATACCGGCAGATGCCTTGGTATCTTATCTACTTACTTAGCTCAGACCTGCTCCTGACAGCATCCCATCGCAACTTGCTGTAATTTGGGAGTGCCCCGAGTAAACGTGACGTCAAGGTTACGAGAATGTCCGGAGCATGTCCTGGCGTAGCGGCCCTCAGGTCCCTAAATTTAGTGGACTGGCACGGCTAGTCCCGCCTGAGCACAAGCAGCCTTACAGCGCCGTCGGCGCCGATAGTGCCTCTTTCCAGCAACTTATTTGAGTCACCGAGCCCCTGATTGGCTATTAGGTACCTACTACCTAGGTAGCGCTTCAACCGTTGGGCCGGACAACTGGTTCCAGACCTCAAGTAAGAAAACTCGGTGAGTCGGTCGTTCTCGGGTCAGATGCAAGTCCTCTCATTTCGGGGGTGTTCATGCCCTTCAGCCACGTCGGCCTCGGGCGTAAGGTGTCGGGCTTTCGTCTCCTCCATGCGTTCGTCCGAGTGGATTCGGTGCTCCGAAGTGGATCCTATATTTAGGTTTTAGGTGGGTCAGCGAGGCTAGACCATTTCACGGCTCCGGCTGCTTTTTCCATGCAGGTCTCGATGAGCCATGGAATATGCATAGTCTACTCTTCCTACAGAAAGGTGACTGCATATCGTGAATTACACCATATGTTCATTCATTCAATGACTGTTCAACCCCAGCCATCCTCTTCAGTGCTGATGCGATCCGCGAGTTGCTCTTCTGCGAAGTTGGAGACCAAGGAAGGAGCCTCAATACGCCGAGATTCCTCCGTCGGTTGTTTTGAAGAAACTTTAAACTTGAGTATTACAAAATTGGCAGTGGAGGAGCGGTGTCCAGGGGAATTTGGTTAGCCGGCCGTCCAGATGGAGCTGACCGATCCTTGGGTATACCTAGGGGCTGTGACTGAAGTCATCGACAACATAGGAGTTCCCGTCGTACACCTTCAGGAGTGGACGAAATGGAGACCACAGCCCAGGCAAAACGTTCCCTCATGGCAATTGATATTCAGCCATTGGAGTTCATTATACGGTAGGCATCGGTAACACCGATCGGGAACACTCCAGTGGCCATGTCTCTCCTGATTCCTCCTCGTACATACAAACCTCCAAATCGGGTAGCAACAACTCTAGTATTGATACCGTGCTCGAGTACCGACACAGTTTACCATGAGAACCAATGTGCTCGCGCCCAAGAGCGCGACACGTAATGAATCCCCATCATCTCACGCGCCTATGTAGAGTCAGGTTGCATATGCCAACGCTGACGACGAGTGGTAGGCAACGTGCTTCCCCGCACGCGGTTTTGTGGTGACTGCTACCTACCTACCTACCTACCTACTTCCCAAGCGAGCATTGCGGCAATCGCAGTACCTTCCCTCACTACCTACCTACCATAACCGTTGTGCCTTTCCTCCCCAGATATATCTCCAGCTCGACTCCCATCCTTGTGGCATCGGAAGTACCTTAGCAAAAGGTAGGTTAAGTAAGTAAGGCGGTAACTCCTACCAACCCGCCTCGCCTCGCGTCAATCCCACCCATCCGGCCCACGACGATGGCCCGCGAAGTGGACGTGGTGATCTGCGGCGGCGGCTCGGCCGGGCTGTGCGCGGGGGTGTGGCTGGCGCGGAGCGGGATCCGAAAGTTCGCGGTGCTGGAGCGCCGGGGCGGGCCCCTGGCCCGGGGCCAGGCGGACGGGGTGCAGTGCCGCACGGCCGAGGTGCTGGAGAGCTTCGGGCTGGCGGACGCGCTGCTGCGCGACGCCTTCCACGTGCTCGAGGTCGCCTTCTGGTCTTCTTCTTCTTCCTCCGGGCCGCCGCCGGCGGAGCCGGAGGACGGCGGGATCCGGAGAACCCACGCCGTCGCCGACACCGAGGACGGCCTCAGCCACCTGCCCCACGTCATCCTCAACCAGGCCCGCGTCAACGCCCTCCTCGCCGCCGAGATGCGCCGCGCCGCCGCCGCCCGGGAGCACGTGGTGTATGGCTGCGAGGTCACGGGGTTACGGGTCGATAGTGCCCGGGCGCGGGACCCCGACGCGTATTGTGCCACGGTCACGGCGGTGCGGGAGGGCGTGGAGGAGGAGTACCGGGCGAAGTACGTACTGGTGAGTCCGTCGCCTATCCGCGTCCGTCACCGCCACGATGATATGCACGTTGACGCCCCGCCGTAATAGGCCTGCGACGGGGCGCACAGCTTCATCCGGAAGGCGCTCGGGGTGCAGATGGTGGGGGACAGCAGCGACGCCGTGTGGGGGGTGATGGACGTGTACCCGCGGACGGACTTCCCGGACATCCGCAAGAAGTGCGTGGTCACCTCCGCGGCCGGGAACCTGCTGGTCATCCCGCGCGAGGGCGACGCCCTGGTGCGCTTCTACCTGGAGATGCCGCCGGGCGCCGCCGCCGGGGACGTGACGCCGGGCGCGCTGCGGCGGAGGGCCCGGGACATCCTGGCGCCCTACGCGCTGGAGGTGGCGGAGACGGCCTGGTGGTCCGCCTACGCGGTCGGCCAGCGCCTCGCCGACCGCTTCCACGCCGACCGCCGCGTCTTCCTCGCCGGCGACGCCGCCCACACCCACTCCCCCAAGGCCGGCCAGGGCATGAACGTCAGCCTGCAGGACGGCTACAACCTCGGCTGGAAGCTGGCCGCCGTGCTGCGCCGGCAGGCCCCGCCGGAACTCCTCGACACCTACGTCGCCGAGCGCCGCAAGACCGCCGCCGACCTGATCGACTTCGATCGCTACTGGACCCGGCTGTTCTCGTCCGCGTACCGCCGGGAGCACGGCGTCACCCCCGAGCTGTTTCGCGAGCACTTCGTCAAGGTATGTATGTATGTGCGTTTCGGCGACGGACACGGGATGCTGACATACGCGCAAAGGCCGGACGTTACACCGCAGGCCAGGCCCTGCAGTACGACGATAGCATCATCACGTCTGCCCGTGGTAGCAACGGCGCCGTGGCGACGAACCTGACCGTCGGCATGCGCTTCCCCAGTGCGCAGGTGCTACGGCTGTGCGACAGCCGCGCCTTGCAGCTGGTGCGCGCCTTGCCGGCCGATTCGCGGTGGCATGTTGTCGTGTTTGCTGGGGACATCTGCGAGGCCGCTGCGAGGTCACGACTTGAGGCAGTTCGTCAACCACCTCCTGGATTCCCACTCGCCTTGCGCTAAGTAACTGACCCCCCAAGATTTCGAAGGACTTGGAGCACGCCGTCCGCCATTTCACGCCGGCGAGAGCCGACTTGGATGCGCGGATCAATCTCGTGCTGGTCTTGGCATCAAAACGAGGGGATGTGGGGATGGAAGATATCCCGAGCGTATTCACGCCCGTTACGGGACAATGGAGGATGAAGAGTGAGTTGGGAACCGTGACCGAGATGCTACTCGACTAACCAAAACGAACGCTAGACATACTCAACGTATTTATCGATGACGAGGGCTACAACAGGTCGGGTCACGGCCATGCATATCGAACATATGGGATAGACCCGGGCGAAGGCGCAATGGTGATTGTTCGACCAGACCAGTGTAAGCGTGTCAAACCCGTGCTCTAGAACCGACTGACTGTACACTAGATATTGCGAAGATTTGTGCGCTCGGGGACGTGGATGCTGTACGAGAATTCTTCAGCGGCTTCATGAGAAACCCGCCATAAGACTTCGAGGTCGGCCGGCCACTCACAAATTACGAGGGAACGGTGCTTTATACTGGTATCATCAATTCAAAGCGAAACATAACGTCTATGATTTTTCCACACCAAACTCCTTACATGCGCCGGAAGATCAAGCATTGACCTCTGCGAACCACGTCCTGAGCAAACCGGCCAGCGCGCCCGGGAGGTCTTCGAGGTTATGTACAATCAGATAGTACTGGAAGGGGAAGGTGTCGAGGTAGTACTCGGTCTTGATCTCATCGTTGCCCATGAACCGCACCTTCTTGAGCGTCAGCACGCTCTGGTCCTTCTTGTTGGTGGTATCGTCCATGACGATGAAGACGATCATGATCCGCTCCTCCATCGCCTCCCGTAGCAGCACGCGGATCTCTTCGTGCGCCGAGGACGGCGTCAGCCCGTCCGACAGGATGAGCGCCAGTTGCCAGAGGTCCTCGGACCCGCGGCTTGCACCCTGCAGGCGAGCCAGCCGGAACCGCTCGATCGTCTGCCGGATAAGCAGCTGGATGTCCGTGTAGTCTTGCTGGAACGAGAATTTCTGCAGCACCTTGGCCCCGGCGTCGTGCGAGGCGAACGGCTCCGTGAACTCGTGGGCCATGAATACGTTCGCGCCGAAGCCGAGGACGCCGATTTGCCCGACCTCGAGCATGCTGAGGGCTCGAGATACCATGACTAGCGACTCGAGGGCCAGCTCACCAGAGGACGATTCGCCCATGCTCTTACTGTCGTCCACGCACAGGAGGATCTGGTACGAGCGCTTGGTGGGGATGGCCCGGCGCATCCAGATCTTGTCCCGCTTGTAGCTAGAGGCGATGTAGGGGATGATGCGCTTGATGTTCAGACGTTTTCCCGTGCGGTAAGAGCCGGAGAGCTTGGTCGACTGAGATGGGGTAAGAATCAGACGTAGCTGAGATGTTAGAGACAAGGAGAGTGGGTGAGTCTTGCTCTGGAAGTCAGTCCAGTTTTGCAAAGCCTCGCCAAAGTCTCGTAGTTGAATCTCGGGTTCCGAAAGATGGGTAGTCGAGAGCTGAGTGGAGGTTTCCTGGATCGTGTCTTCTACTTCCTCCTGAAGCAGTGCTCCGTCTGTTGGTGGAGGGGACTGACGATTGTACGTCCCTTGATGTGTCGAGACGCCAGTACGTCGCTCTTCGGGTTTCTCATCAGCCTGTTCGGCCTGCTTGTCTGCTTGCTCCGACGTGTCCATCTTCTCGGCTTCATCGTCCTGGTCGACTTCCTCTGGGGGTAGTACTTGGTTGCTGGCAGTATTGTCTTCCTCCTCGTCGACAGCCATGGTGTCGTCGATTGGCTGAGTTTGCTCCTCGTTCGCGGCCCCCATTGCTTGAGCATCTGCTGCGCTGTCGTCATTCTCAAGGTGCTGGAACTCCTGAATCTTCGTGTCCTGTTCAGGCTGTGGCTTTTGCTCCCCGGCCTCTTTTTCTTGAGCTTCTTTGATGTCACGCCTCTGCCTGTGCCATTTTTCTAAAGCATCACCGAGAGCCTTGAAAGGTTGACTGGTAGAAGACTCCATAGCATCATCTGCATCAGTCTGGGAAGGCACCTCTTGGGCCTGCGAAATACTGCCTTTCTGACCGGTAGACGTGTCCTGGTCGGCCGCATTTTCGCCCATCTGTCCCTCATCCTGCCTGGTAGCGTTGTTTTGGGACTCGTCCTGTTCTTCGTTGCAATCGGCATCCGCATCTTGGCCGCCACTCTTGACATCGCTTGGCGCGACATCGTCCGCGTTAGCATTGGTATCATCGGCGTCAGTTGCGTCGGTCTTCTCTTGCTGCTCCGGAGCCTGCTCGGGATCCTGCTCTTGCTCGTCGACGGGTTGCTCTTCCTCTTGCATCTTGGCATCATCGGTAGCTTCGGGCTCTTGGTCCGCGTTGCTATGGTCATCCTCTCCTGTGGGTGCGGTGACGTCCATTTCCTCTTCACCGTTGTTGCTTTCGTGATCGCTCATGTCCTCGTCGTCTTGTTGCTCCCCCTGATCGACGTCCGAAAGCTTGTCCAGATCATCGTCGCTGATGGATGACAAGGATTGATCGTCATTGCCATCGATATCCATATCGTCGGGCAGCGCGAGCGCATCCTGCTCTTGGACGTTTTGGTCTTGGCGGTTCAGCTCCTCTTGATCCTGCTGCTGTACGTCTTCTTCTTGTTCCGCACCCATATCCTCCTGGGGCTCCTCCTCTGCCAGGTCACCACTTTCTTCCGGCTGTTTGTCTTGGGTATCGGCTTTCTGGTCAGCAGCGGCCTGTTCATCCTCTTTCTTCTGGCCTTGCTTGTTATCGCCCTGCTGGTCCTTCTCGGCCTCCTCTTCGTCCTTGTCCCCGTCCCACATTTTCTCGTCAACAGCTGTAGGATCTAGATCGTCCACATCGCCAGCCTCCTCATCTAGCTCATTGCCATTGTCCTCGTCGTCGCCGGACTTCGATCCATTGTCTTCCTCCTCTTCGGCTTCAGCACTGTGGTCGTCTCCTTGTAGATCTTCATCTGCCATATCCACGGCGTCCTTCTCGTCTTCCATCTCTTGGCCAGACTCTTTGTTGCCCTCTTGGGCCAGCTCCGAAAGGTCCTCGTCAGGTTGAATGTCCTTGCTGATATCTTCAGCACCTTCACCCTCACCCAGTCCAGTCCCTTCTTCAAGCTTGTCCGACTGTCCAGACTCCTCCGACTTCTCCTGCGGTGTGCAGAACCCTCTGGAGGCAAGCTGTGTGAAGTTCTCACTGAGCGTGTACCCCAGCTTGCAGGTCGATTGATGCGCACGAAGGCACCGGATAACCCATTGCCTGCATATTGTCTGATACTGGTCGACAATGGGAGCCACTACAGACATTATGGACGTTGCCAAGCGATTTGTGGCGGTATCTTCTAACGTAAGGTGCTTGAAGATTCCCAACACATCAGCAATGCTGCTTTCGACTTTCCTGATGTGCAGGGTACGCGTAGAAGAAGACGAGACCTCATTATACTTGACTAACCACCCAGCTTGGTCTGTTGAAACTGGTAGATTGCCAGATGACGCGCCGAACTTTTCAATCGCGACAAGGATTGTGTCGCATAGCTGCTTGGTAGCCCCAATGAGAGCGGTTATATCCCGTGAAGCGGCTTCAGACGGGGATCTTGACTGCGCACTGGCACAGGTCCAGAGCTGGATTTGCTCAAATATGAAGGCTAAATCGGGTCGTGAAGTGCTCAATCTAGTCAAGCTGCCGCGGACGTTCGTGAGCAGGGCTTCGGTTTCCTTCTCGATTTCGAACTGTTCCAGCATGACAAGGCCGTCGGGAAGCGTGGAAAGTTGATTCCACCTAGACAAGAGGATATCGATCTTTTCGCACCATGTCTTGAGCATGCTCTGGGCCTCCTCATTACCATTTCCGGAGAAGGTGGCGTGCAGACCTGTGACCTGCGTACCGACGAGGAGAATTTGACGAAGCCAAAGTGCGGCCTCTCGGTGGTTGTCTCTCACTGGCTTGAGGCGAGCCTCGTTGCCATCTTTCATCGTACACAGTGTCTGCAGATGCGTGTTGTAGGTGGATAAAGCATGGAAACGCCCAATGGAGCTCGATAGGTCCCAGCTCTGCTTGAGGGTAGCATGCAGTATGCCTTCCAGGAAGCCAATACTCCGCAGCACTTCGGCACTCGTCAAGTCGTCTGAGTGACCTTGAGCAGCACTCCGGACCCGAGGCAAGAGGTCGAGCATCTTGTGGAAATAGTAGACAGCACCTTCAACATCGGGCGATGTGCCCTTTAGTAAGGGTTTCGTCGCTGCCAATACCGTGGACAGAGTGTCTTGACGAGCCAGTACCTCGGTCGCAAGATTATACTGGAATCCCATGTGTCTGGCAGTCTTGAGGGTCTCTGCAAAGAGTTTCCGCTTCCTTGTCTTCAGGTGCTTGACCAAGTCCTTGTTCTCGTCTGAAAGAAACCCGGGAGTCTCCTTTCGCAACTCTTGGGCTTGAGAGGTGAGATCTGCCAGGAATGTGTCGATAGCGTCACTGACGTTGATGGCCGCATCTGGAGTGCGCCCAAATTTGGTCATGATCTCGACTGTTCTGCCCACATTGGCCAATCTCTTGTACTTGTCCGACCAGGCAGGGACTTGTCTCCGACAAATTGCCATGGCAGCTTGATCAGCCTGAACAGTGGTGCGCCGGGGTTCCATGTCAGGCCCAGCAACATGAGTCTCACCAGGTAAACCTTGCTCAATCAGTGGTCGTAGTGGCTGAGCCAGAAGCTCACGAAACTTTCGAACGATCCGGAAGAGCTTTTGGTGAGACTTTCGCGCACTCTCCCTCAGAGCGACAATATTGGTGTCCTTCCAGCTTGCCAAGAGCAGGATTTCCTTCATCTGCTTTTCGATAGGGGCCTTACCGGCACGAATCCGGTCACTGACAGCCTTCTCATAACGAGAATAGAAGTCGATGAAATTCTGTAACCCGTCATGTATAGCCGACATCGATGGGACGTCTTCCACCAGCATGGCTAGTTGCTTCTGCAACTGTTTGAGGAGGTTGAGTCGGCCACCAAATTGACCAACAGGTGCTGAGGAAAAATAGGTCTCCAGCTCTCTCAACAGACCGGCAGCATGAGTCTGCATATTCTCGCCGGCTTCAACCAGAGCCATAGGCCCAGCAATTATAGCTTGGTAAGCTATAAACCACCACGAACAGGCATCTTCATCGCATTTCTGAACCTCCATATCGAGAAGTTTGCTCCAGGTCGAAAGCTCCAGCCGACGCCAGGAGACAAGCAGATCAGTGAGGCGATTATATGAGGGGAGATCTCCGTAGACCTTGCTTGCCCAACCACCAAACTGCCATTCATAGACGAAACCATGAAGTCGCTCAACCTTGGGGATAATCTTGGCCAGTGGATCCGAGTGGCTCAGCTCCAGCACTGCGTCGCAGTTGGCAACCACATCAGCTAATGGCTGCATATGCGCAATCTCATCGACCTGTTGCAGCTGCAGGAAATGTCCACGAATATCGTTCACCACACTGACCAGTTTGCGAGCTTCGGGCATGTTTCCATCAGAATAGAAGTTGTAGTGAGCTGGCGCGGTCGTGGAAGTGAAGTCCTGCAGCCTTTGATTCGCGGCTAGTAGTGTTGCTGAAAGCAATTGTCGATCTGTGAGGCGGCTTGCTGAGTCCTCAGCTGCGTGCTTGGCCTTTGATAGGGCCAGCTCTTCGATACACTCTTGTGACTTTCCAGGGAATAGGAAGATTTCTTTGTGGACTTGCGCCAGCTTGATTGCCAGCCCTCGAGCATCTTCGACCTTGGGAGCCTCTGGGGTACCAGCCTCCTGATCATCATCGAAGCTCGGGAACATCTGACCAAACGCTTCCTGTTCGGCTGCTTCCTCGTCGTCGGCACCGCCACGGTAACGGAATAGCTTTTCCTTCGCCTCTCTAGATTCTCGGTCTTGCTCGAGTTTCTGGGTCCACTGTCCATAGACCGAGTGAACTGCCTCGAAGACAGGTCGTTTGACCTTTTGAAGACCGGAGGGGCCTTCTACGCTGATGATCATTTTGGCGATTGCCAGGGTATCAAGCCCATTCGTTGCTGGTGACGATAGGTTAAGTAGGTTGTTCAGGTCGCCATCAAGGAAGGGCACCATCTGCGTCGAAGGTGTTGTTGACGAAGTGTCACGAGCCACCGTTCGGAGCACCGCCTCCTCGCCCAAGGAAATACCCAGCTCCAGGCAATGAAGGATGTTGACCGTTGGTCGGATGATGTCTTCGTATGCTCTGAAGCGCTGGCTAAGACGCGAGCTGATCCTTGATATGTTCTCGCGGATGACCTGGAGCTGCTGGGTTGCCGCTGCCGATCCCAAGATATGCTGGGCGAACAGTACATTGAGATCAGTACCAAGGACGACCTTCAACAGACCATTGAACTCTCCCTGGATCTCAGACAATTCGGAGGTTAGGGGTCGATACGCTGTCTTGGCTGCAGTTGGTGGCGGCCCAAGTGCATCAATGTCCTCGCGCAGAAGTCGGCACCGGACATTCGACGTACCTCCAGTTCTGACCAACTCAAACTGCTGTAGAGACTGAAGCTCTCGCTCTAACTCGTCATAAAGGCCTTGATAACTGTTGAGCGCAACTTGTGGGCGTAACTGAGGGTCCATCGCCTTGTCAGGGACAAACAGCTTTACCAATGCAACGGCAAACTGTATCCAAGCATTTGCTAGACATGTGCTTTGGTTGGGACTGTCTTTGCTTGCTGCAGCCCATGACACCACAGCCGGAAGTAAGTGTTTGTCCACAATGTCAGTGAGGGTTGCGGAGTCGAGAGCTATATGCTGCGGCAGTAGCTCATGCAGGTTGAATTCGAGCCCACTCTCGCCGAACTTGATCGAGGGAGGTGCAGACAAGGCCATTGATGCCTCGCGCATTGACGTGCATATTGCAGCCAAGGGCCTATCACAGCCGTTGGCCACCGTGAGCATCAGGCGCCATAAGACTTCGCTGAGTTTCCCTAGTCTGTCGCTAGCAATCGCTTCCGAATGCAGACCAAGCTGCCTCGCGAGGATAGGAAGCTCCTTCTCCAGCGAAGACAGAGAGCCAAGGCTCGCGGAATCAATGCTCGGTAGTTTCCTGAAAAGCTTGGACGACACGTTGCTGTTCCATTGGGGGGAGTTTGCGGCGCTGCTGAAGAACGTCTCCATGGCGAGCAGCGGCTTTGACGTATCGGTGGCACTTTCAGAACGTAGCCGGGCGCTAAGGGGCAGGTTGGATAGGAAGACCATCTCTTCGGATGTGCGAGGAAGGTCAATCAAGCGACTTAGGCAATCAAGCGTGGATATCTGCCTGATTGCCTCGAATTCATCGGCCATGAAAGGAGCCTTCATGGCGCTGTCGTTTGCCAGTTGGGACTGTAAACGCTCCATCTCATTCCTCAAAGCCGCGAACAGGCTTTCCACGTCTGACTCGCCGAGTCGGACGAGGCGATACGCCTCCGCAAATGAGACCATGACCTTCGACAGATCCCGGGCTGGCACTGATAACTTCCACTTGATATCATCAAACTGTGATGCCAGCTGTTCCATGTAACTGATCCGGTCAAACAGTTGCTCGTCTTGAACGGGCAAGGGTCTCAGGACTTTCCAGAGCTTCTCCATACTCAAGCCCGTTGTGAGCCTGAAGCCGGAAACAAAGCACTCCTCAACACCTGCAAGAACGTGCAAGAGCAGCCGGCCTAGACTGCCATCGGAGAAACGAGATGCGCAATCTTGCAAGACTTGCGATATATGGGCAAGATGAGCTTGGAATTCTGCTGTCTCGAAAGGCGAATTCACAAGGTACCGGAAAGTTCGCCACCAGTAATGCAGAATTTCCCGGAGATTACGTTTTTGGGTCTGTTACGGTAAGCTTCCGAAGACATGTCTGGTACTGAATGAAATCTTACCTTCCAAGAACCGGGGCACATAACTTCTGCCTTGATGTAGGCTTCCATTGCTTGCAAAACCCCGGTTAAGAACTTGGCAGCGCCCACGGTCGAGTCTTTTGAGACAGCAGCAACCCTGTCCGCAACAAAGGAACGCTGAAGGCGGTTCATGTTCGATACTTGAATCTCGTTTGCGCGGGATCTCTGAGATTCCAGTGCTTTCCAAGCATGCATGACACCTAGTACTAATTCATAGCATGCCGCGACCCAGTGTGGGAGCTCTGAAGCATACCCCTGAAGTAGAGGAACCAGTGGGGAGTCTTGTAAAGGGTGCAGTGTCTAAAAGCGAGGTTAGATAACAACAATACTGTCGGCCGGGACTTTACATACCCCTAAAGCCTTGATACCCGGCATGACGGATTCAGGCAAGGTCTCTTGGAGGCATCTCATAGCTTGCCGAAGGCTATCGGTTTCGGACGATTTGTAGAATAGGATTACACTCTCAACGGCTTGATCGGGCAAAAGGGCGTCATTCTGCTGCGCCTTCGACGAGTGCAACAGGCTTTTTCTGACACAGTTCACTCTTTGATACCTCTCGAGTAAAGCCAGGTCATTGGACGAGAGATCATCCGCAGCTAGATGACTTGTGCGCGTGTCCTGTGCAGCATCCGAGTCCAAAGCTGTTGTGATTGACCTGAGCCGTTGCATGCTCGGTTCAATTTGAGCGATATGGTCGACCCATCGAGGCGAGTCCGAAGAAGCGTGTTCAATGTAAATCTCGATTGCACGGTTTCTCATTGCTCGAGAAAGTTCTCCATAGCGCGGATCGACTGTCAAAAACACTCTGAAGTCGGGATGGGGTTTGACAATGCGTGGTTCGCCATCCGGTCCACAATGCTCGTTGATGATTAAGAAGCCGTTCGGTTCAAGTAGAGAGTTCAGGCGATCAAGGACAGAAGCGCTGCAGAGGTTGGCATTATCGAGCACCAACCAATGACCCTGTTGGAGAGCCTGAACAATGATGCCGTCTAGCCACTCGAACTTCGGATTCGAGATGGCGGTAGACCGTCCAAGGACATCTTGAACTTCGGCCAACAATGTCTTAAGTCTCGATTCTGCTGGGAGTTGCCCCAGAAGATTGCCCGTCAGCTCCACTATACGGCGATGTTTCTTGGAGTTTTCGAGGGCGCTCTCCATAGTACCCAGTAAGTCAATGGCGGCTGCAGGGACTCCTTGAGGCAGAGCGCCGAACAGATCGGTCTGTAGAGCTGCGTGTAACTCTTTCAGAACAACATTAACCTCACGTAGAGGATCAGACTGCTCAAACCCTCCGACAAGATCCATGGTGTCAATATCGGCGTTCATGGGGAATGTGACAAGGGATCTCCCAGCCAAAGCAGCAATATGCCGGAGGAGCAACGATTTCCCGCTGCCTGAAGGCCCAACCAAGATGCAGGGGAGGTTCTGTTTGACGCAAATTAGGATAGACTCGATCTCAGTGAGCCTTGGAATTATGTTGAAGCCTGGGAATCGCGTGGGCTGAGCGAGCCTATTCCGCGGGGACCAAGCAAGTCCCACTTGAGAAGAGGTGGAAGTGAGCGATGAATACAGCTGGTGCATCTGTGGTGGTGTGTTGAAAGCTTCCGCAAAGAGTTTGTCTACCTCCAGCCTGTCTTTCTGGCTTCGGAAACGCTGTCGGATGGCAATGTTCAGGAAATCATCCACCGTGCCAGTAGCCAGGAGAGGGTCATTAGAAGTGACCAGTTGCAACCAGCGAAGTGTATCTCTCAGGTTGAACTCCCACGGGCTACCTTGGGAACCGAAGGTTCTCTCAACCAGGATGTGATGCTCGAGGTTGGATATGAACCTGATCATCTGTCGAACGGTTTCGGAAGGTACGGCAGGGAAATTGTGACCAGCAATGAGGAGTAGGTCTTCCTCGGTAAAGACATCTGCGTAAACAACGATGAAACGATTGACGAAGGAGCTTGGAAGACCTTTACGTCCGCCGCCCTGGTGGTGTGGGTTCTGTGCTGCGAACAGGCGGAAGTTGGGGTGCTTTTTGAAGACTTGGTCTAGCTCAGACACGTAGACCTCGCCTCGATGATCAAGACATGCGTTCAGACCTTCCAAGACTGATTGAGAGGCAAGGTTCATCTCGTCCAGAAGAACCCACTCTCCTTTTTGCATGGCACGAAGAAATGGTGCATCCCTCCAGGCAAAGTGGCCTGCCTCCGCGCCTTCCACTGGCACGTCAGTGCCAAAGAGGTCCATGAGATCAGTTTGATCAGAGAGGTTGATCCTGGTCAAGGGCATTCCGCACGCTCGAGCCAAAGCACTAACCAAGGTGGTTTTGCCCACACCTGGACTGCCTTCAAGCAAGATAGGCTTCTGTACTTGGAGAGCCCGAACGATTCTCATGGCATTGAGTTTGGTCGTTGGCGCATGAAGAGCAAATCCGGCCTCAAAATCATTGTTTGAGGCACGACCGATGGAAAAGTCGCCGATCCTTAGCTCATCTTCGGCGACTTGTAGCTGTAACGCTGCACGGTAGATTGCAGTGGCATCATGGCCAAGCAGGTCGCTCAGCTTGTCGAGACACGCTTGCCGCTGTCTGTCCATGTTTCGGGGATCAAGGGCGATGAGAGCGGACGGGTTCGCTCCAAGGGTGTCAATGAAGACAGTCGCAGCTCCATGAACCACAGCAAATGCTTCACTCTGTCCTTTACATTCGTTAACGAATTTGACCCAAACGAGAATATCTCTGATCGAAAAAGCCGTCGATGTAGTCGAACGGAAGTTCTGTCCAAACCAATAGGAGAACTCGACGATGACATTCGCAACCTTCCCAGACTTCTTCTTCAACTTTGACGAGACGATCTGAAGGACATCCTCACTCTCAGATAGAGAGGGAACCCAAATTTCCGTGAATCGGTTTCTCAGTGCGGGAGAAAGCTCCTTCTTTCCGAAATCGCCTCCGGGATTCATGGTCGCAAGAAACTGGAACCCATCCGCGCCTTTGACGAACGAGTTGTCTATTCCTTTCTCCGCAAGAAGCAGAGTCCGCTGCGGTTCAAGCACTGAGTTGAGCCTCTCCAAGACAGAATCATCCGCCAAGGAGATCTCATCGAGCAGGAACAGTTGGCCGTCTCTCATGGCCTGAACGAGACTACCATCAGCCCACTCGAATAGGGCCTTGCTCTTGACTTCATTGTCGCGAATTCTTTGCTGTACATCCAACGGGACTGCCGAAAGCACGGACGTTTCCAGACTGTGGTATGCCTGTAAGAGGCGCTCGATATCGGCACCCTCGTTGAGGTTCAGTGGATTCAAGACACTGGTGAGATCCTGCATCAAGGTATCGAGGATGGCCCCTCGGTTACGAATAGGTCTTTGCGATCCAATAAGGTCCCCTGTCTCCGTGTTCTGGTGGGCATTGACAATGTGTAATTCCTTGCCCAAAGACTCGGCAAGAAGTTGGCAGACGGTCGTTTTACCGCAGCCTGTCTCACCAACCAGGAGCACAGGCTCATTGTGTCGCAGCGCGCTGGCAACAAGAACGAAAAGGCGGCGCATAGCGTGAGTCCAGACGACTCCTTGGCTGTTGCCAGGTGGCTGTACTCGGAGGAAAGGCGACTTCTGCAGATCGTACAGTTGCTCTGAGTCAATCTTGACCTTGAAAATAGTCTCGATCACCTTCTTCACCGCCAGGCGCTCTTCCCCGTCGCGTACGCGTTCAGCAAGCAACATAAACCCATTGGCCGCGATCTCCTCGCGTGTCTCGGCCCCTCGTAGAGCCCACCTGAATAGGTCTCTAAGGGTTGCAAAGCTGTCCTTGTTCTCAAAAAGTCTGCTGGTTTGCCGTAGCCTAGACAGCTCTTTGTACACATTGACAATCCTCCTGCAGTCCGAGGGAGCTGTATAAAGGCTGCGCTTTTGCAAGATCGTCTCAAGCTCATCTTCAGGGATGTCATCAAAATGGAGCTCGAGAAAACGGTTGCGGAAGGCCCGTGACAGAACCTTTCTGCCTCCGTAAAGTCCCGGCGGATTCTGTGTAGCGAAGAGCATGAAATTCTCATGCGGCCGAACAACTTCCTGGGTTTCGGGAATGAGAAGCTCCCTGTTGTCGTCAAGTAGACGATTCAGAGCCTCCAGGACATCAGTCGGTGCCAGGTTGAGTTCATCAAGTACGATCCAATGGCCTTGTCGTAGCGCTTGAACAAGTAGTCCCTCCTGGAACTTCAACTTGCCATTGGCATCAGAGACATACGTCCCCAAATACTCCTGGAGATCGGTGTGCTCATGATTGTTTATACGCACAAATTTGTTGCCGCTGAAGTTCGCAAGATACTCGATCATGCTAGTTTTGCCAGCAGAGGTAGGGCCTTGGATCAAGATGGGAAAACGCCTGGTCGATGTCGCTCGTACCAGGTTCAGCAGGTTGCGCTCAACGTAGGGTGTAATGATATAGTCGGCCCGCTCCATTGGTTGCTCGTCTCCCTGAAGAAGCCAATATTGTCGATCTCTGCTCTTGTTGATGAACTTGACATATTGCTTCCCATCGTTTGGATGCTTCGGCGCTTGGGAGAGAATTGATCTTGCGTTCCCGTGTCGATCGAGAAGATGGTGGTAAATGAGAGGCACGAGGGCTTGCTCGGAGGCTCGGTCGAGCAACGTAAGGAATCCCATGGAAAACCCCTCGAATAGAGCCCGTCGTAGACCGTAATAGGGCGAGATGTCATTGACGTAGGTTAGAACCCGTGTCAAAGTTCGGAGACTGAAATGAGGGACCTCATTTGCGCCATCAACTAAACGTTTCTC
This sequence comes from Xylariomycetidae sp. FL0641, assembly GCA_022376655.1. NCBI lineage: Eukaryota > Fungi > Ascomycota > Sordariomycetes > Xylariomycetidae sp. FL0641. The sequence continues at coordinate 418,892 of JAJJKE010000020.1, forward strand.
CTCGGCTCGCTGCTTCGTGTTCATGTAAAGCCGGGCTATGTCATCGGCCGCTTGGTCATCTTTTGCACTTTTCCCACTTAAGTACGTCTTGATGATAGTAAGGAGGTCCTTGAGGTCTCGATCCGGACTGCTGACATACAGTTCCGTGAATCTCGATCGAAGGCCCAATGGCAAATCGCGTTTGCCAATATCCGTGGCCGGATTCATGGCACCGAATATGCGGAAGTCTGGGTGAGCCTTCACTCGCTCTATCTCTCCGGTCTCAGAGAGAAGTATGGATGGCTCGTCGTTCGGTCCCGAAGCCAGAAGATCGGCAACGCTCTCCAGGGTATCCGGTGACGCGAGATTGATTTCATCGAGGAGAACCCAATCGCCATTCCGAGCTGCTTTCACAATATTGCCCTCGACGAAAGCGAACGCAAAACTGCCAGAGCCTCCTGAGATTTGGACATCAAACTGATCAAGGCTCCTGTCGAAGGCTTCCCATCGTGCTCTCAAGTCCAGTAACGACTGCAACCGCGATCCCGTCTTGCGCCTCTTCGCAACTGGCCGGTCTTCCGAATCCCCATTGCGAGCCTCAGTCCGAGATTGTAGTTCTGCAACTATCTTGTTGAACATTTTCGGTGCTTCGCGCCACAGTTTCGATACCTTTGTCCATTGCCCCTTGGCGGTGCATTTCCCGATCTGTTCGAGATATTTCTGGTTCTTGGAAGCTGATATCCCCGTGGAAGAAAACAAGTCCTCGAACTCCTCTTTCAGTGGCACAGCGAGACTTCGAGCATTAATAGGCTTGAACCCGCCAAGCAAGTCGCCGACTTCACTCTGTTGTGACAAGTTGACGGCCACAAGCTTATGACCCAGAGTCTCAGCGAGCTGCTGGACCACAGTGGTTTTACCAATACCGGTTTCACCGACCAGCAGCACCGGCTCACGTAACTTGATGGCAACAGATATCTGCTCGAGTAACCTCCGTGCGTGACCTGTGCTCGCAAAAGGCTTTTTGGACTTTGTCACTCGATTCGAATGTCGACGTTTCGTCAACATGACCCGCCCAATCTTGAGCTGACTGGGGCTTTCTTCCGTGTGCGGTACGTGAGCCTCAAGATAATGCTCCATGAGTTGCTTCGGGAGATGCATTTCCTCCGCAATGCAGCTCACCAAAGCAACTTTGGCCTCTCGTCCAGCAAAGCTGCCACAGAAGCAGTCCACCGCTTCCATGAACATGTAGTCCCTGACTGTCTCGCTGACAGGTTCGTCGCCTGTCTTACAGCCGGCATCTACAAGAAGTCCTTCGATGCGGCGGCACCATTTGAACAGATCCCTGGGGGTAATTGGGCGCTCGAGGTTGCTTCGGTTTCCTTTCGTGGCGGATAGCATACTTGGTAGGTTGCATGCACGCTTGTACACGGACATTATCATTGGTGTGTACTTGGTCAAAAGAGGATGGCCTCCCACGATAATCTGCTCCAGTTCGTTATGGGATGGTATCTTCATATTTGACATTTGCCAAAACCGCTGTCCAAGCAAGCTAGGGAGATTCTCCAGGCCGTGCATCCCGCGACTCGTCCGGACGGTGGCAAAGAGTCGAAAAGAGTTCGGCGCTTCGATCGTCTCGCCCCTGCTGGGGATCAGGAGTTTGCCATGCTCTACCAGCGGCAATAGAGTGCTCATAACCTCATTGGGTGCTCGGTCCAAATCTTCGATCAGAACCCACCGGCCCTCTCGAACGGCTGTAGTGAGAACACCAGGTCGCCATGAGAACGAGCCAGGCTTGGAATCCGTGGAATACAACCCGACAAGCATTTTCGCGTCGGTCTGCTCGTTGAGGTGCAGCGTCACCAGGCTTGACTCCATGCCCAATTCCCGGGCAAGCTCGTGCACAGCGGAGGTCTTTCCAGAGCCAGGCAGACCATGCAAGAGAATGGGACCAGATGATTGCAGATTCCGAGCCAGGCTCTCGAGGTTTGTAAGAGTTGCCTCGGTATGGATCAATGTTGATTTAGAGGTAGGTTTCCCGAGTGGCCGCGGAAGCACGACGTCGCCATACCGGATCGCCAATTCCGTGAGATTTTGCGACGTAGGAGGGGCATCAAGGCCACCATGCTGTGCGAGAGAAGCCAGGCGTTGCCGGGATTCGTCGAGTTCTTCGGCTCGTTTACGCTCGAAAAGGGAAAGGAAGGCGTAATCAATCTCCAGCCCATCAAAGTCAGCGCGTAGTGAGTCGGCCTGGCCGATATGCTCGCGCATGAGTGCCTCTTCCTTGGCATCTGCAGCACCCAGTTGACAGCATAATACCTTGATCGCAAGATACCTCACGGACGGAAGTGGGTGATTGAAGAGTGTGTATATGTCAGAAGATGGTATGAGTTGATTGTAGGTCTTTTTGTTGAAGTTGACGAGCCTCCACGAAGCGAGCAAGGCTTGCAGCAGCTCGAGCTCACTTGTGAGAGCATCGGTCCTGAGGATGAAAGCCCCTCCATCCCCATGATAATGCTCCAGAAGAACCGACAGCTGAGGTGAGAAGGGAAGGATTCTAGCAAAAGCTGCGATTATCGAGGTTCGAGAACCATAAGCCGATGGTCTGAGAATCCATCGTGCGCAGATGTCGGCGAACAAGGACTCGAAATGTACGAAAATCGGCCCAGTCGCATGTGGGATGAGAGACGCTGCAGCGACGGCGTCGAGGAAGTTCGGGTGATTGGGCGAGCGTATCACTTCCAATAAATCTGGCGGAAGTTGACTCAGTAGACTCTCGTTCTCGAGGAGCTGCGCCCGCTGCAAGCTCACGTCGATATCGGCCATGGCTGCCGTGAAAACATAGGATTTGCGTTTGCGATGTATGAAATCTTCATAGCCGAAGACTTGCCTCTCTAAGAAATTCGTTATCGCGATAGCGTATGCCTGTAACTTTTTCTGCCGCCCAGGAAATTTAGGCGGTGGCGGGCCAGGCGAGCCAGGCTTGCGCGAAAGGCACCTCGAACTACTGGAGCGCGCTGACACCGGTTGGCGGCTGGCAGACTGAGGTGGGCTCCAGCCTGCCAAGCCTGCCCGAGCTTCACCTTAATCATCGAAAATCTTGAAGACGCATCACGAGCTTCATCTATTGAATCCGAGCTACGGCCAGCCCCGCGATCCGGTCCCTCCCACACGCCTCTCCAAGATGTCGGTCCCGTGCAGATACGCAGCTCGAAGCTGCGCGCGAACGCTGCGCTCTGGCGCCCCCGTCCGAGCTTCGGCCGCCTTCCTCCAGAACTCGACGGCATCACAGAGACGGCACAACTCCACAGAGGCGGCCGCGAACCCCAAGATCGCCGGCATCGTCGACCAGATCAGCCAATTGACCCTCCTCGAGACTGCTGACCTCGTGTCTACCTTGAAGGTTCGCCACGCCCGTGCCTGGACCCATGCCCACGGCCCCGCTCCACCACCGCCCTGCTAACGCGAGCAACTACAGACGCGGCTTAACATCCCCGATATGCCCGTTGGCGGCTTCGCTGCTGCTGCGCCCGCCGCGCCCGCCGCCGTTGAGGAGGCCGACGAGCCTGCGCCCGCCGCGCAGGAGAAGACGCTGTTCAGCGTGAAGCTGCAAGCGTTCGACGCGGGCGCGAAGGCGAAGATCATCAAGGAGGTCAAGAACCTGCTGGGCCTCAGCTTGGTGGACAGCAAGAAGTTCGTCGAGAGCGCGCCCAAGATGATGAAGGAGTCCGTTCCCAAGGACGAGGCCGAGAAGATCGTTGCCACCATGAAGGAGCTTGGTGCTACCGTCGTCATGGACTAAGCGATCTCCTGGAGGAGTCGTCGCCGGGACGTGTGGAAAGAGATACCGTGTATACATGTAACCTACCCTGTATAACATCTGCGCAGAAAACAACGCAAAATCTAGTTGCCTGCCCATGGCCTTCGATCATTGTCAGATATCTCCGAAGCTACATGAGACACTCTCTAGAGACCACCACCCTCTAACAACCCAGCGCTATACCGATTCCCGACTGGCAGCGGAGGAGATGCTATAACGCAGACCATTAAAGAGGAAATACAGCATTCGCAACATCGGCACCTCCTTATCCTTTGCGATGCTGACCACTCTGCACAGGGTGGCATCTGCCTCCGACGGCCGACCCTCCAGGACATCCGCCACCATGGCCTGGGCAGCACTGGGCGGCTGGTGAGACAGAGCTTGCTGAAGCAAGGCATCGACGCGCCCCTCGTGGATCCCGCGGTATCCGCACCCCCGCGCTACGTCCTTGATCTCGCGCATCATGTCGCGCACGAAGGCCGGCGCGCCGCTGTGCGCGGAAACTGTACGTCGGTCTGGCGGGTCGCTGGCTTCCCGTATTAGTCGATATGTGGGCAACCTGGTTCGGCCAAGGTAGGCTACCTTATGCGCCCTTTCTTGTCTGGCAAGTCCGGCGCCGAGGAGCTGCGTTCTCTCGCCCCCCTCACGATCCTCCTCGCCAACACTTTGGGCGACCGAAGGGGGCTTGGCCAGGAGAGCGTCCCCCTCGCCTCACCGAAGTCCTACAAGTGAAGGAAGGGAGCTCGCGCACACAGATCGGATCCCAGCTGCCATCGACTATCACCTTGGCCCAACGTTCGCTCTGGATGTCATCGCGCAGCGTGGCCGTGGCGCCGGAACGGAAAAGCAACTCTGCAAACCCGTACGCGGCCGCCAATGATCCTCGTTGGTCGGTTGGATACAGGCCTACGTGCAGGTGCTCAGGTTCCTGGTGCGTCACTGCGCTATGATTTAGCTGTTTTATTTTTTCCTACACAAAGGACGGCGAAAGCTAGATGTGGCAAACATGAGGTATGTTATCTGGAAACACCAAGTGTAGCGTGGTTGTGGTTCATCAATTCGAGACCAGTCCGCGCCGCAACGGGATAGGGGGAGAGACCCACGCGGATCGCATGGCCCTTGTGCAAGCGCCAACACGTCATCTGAAGTTCACTCACCCACGGCAGGCTGGACTTGGGTCGCAGACAGGTACGCAACCTCGCTAATCAGGTAGTTTGTTGGGTAGCGGGCGGCGTACGCAGCTTCGATGCCGATGCCGCTCTAGAGGAGGACGATTGCGGTCTCGCTCGGGACAATGACGGGGCTGAGCAGCTCCCGCCGACGACCCGGGGAGCGTCTTGGAGGTGACGACGACGAAGGTGCAGGGGCCGAACCCGGCGGCTCCCGCCACGGAGCGGACGACCCGGGGCCGCACGCGTAGGTAAGTAGCGACCCCAGATCGTCGAGTGCAGCGTGAAGCCTTCGGCGGCCACCTCTGCGTAGTTGAACCGGCACGCGCAGGTGATGTCCCTGGTATCGTCGGCGGGCATCTCTTGCGGTAGGACCCAGGTATACAGGATGCCGACGCTGCCGGTGCCGAAGAAGAGGACATTGTACGATGACATCGTGGCCGTGGTTGGTGATCCGAAGGGGTCGTCAATGGATTTCTTATCGGTCGGTCTATGAAGTTTCCCTATGGAATAAAAGCGAGGCAAGCTATTAGCTGGTATAGAGGAGCTTGTGTAAGAAACAAGTTATACTGGCTGTCGAGGTTAGTATACCCAGTACAGATCCTGCTTGCCGCATATTGTTTTGCGTGCGTGATGCCATGAGGGACAAGCTATGTAAACGCAGCCACATCTTCACTTCGTTTTCGGATGAAACACACCTACCAATACTTGGCGTCCGGAATTAGGTACCTGGCAGATGAGATGTAAGCTCCTCGTTGTGGTTATCAAAAGGACGTTAGGGCGCGTCCCACTCCATAATATGGTGGCAACATAGTGCGAGGTTAAAATCGCAGGTTACAAGGTGTTCGGCATCCATATAGGCTTTTGAATGAACCTATTCATTGGAAATGAAATCTATCAGTGGTATCATTTAGCAACCGACCGGAGAAGGTATCTATCCGGCATGTTTTGTAACCATACGCCACGCCAGCCATCCAACACCCCTATGATGTAGGTCCACGGGTATCGACCTCCCATGGGATCCGTGGCCGGGTGCCAAACTGTCCCAGTACGTCTGCAGCTGCTCCTTGAACGCCAATCAATGCAAAAACGTTCAGACACGCGTAGCAACCGTGAATCGTCAGAGAGGAGAATCGGACCAGGAGTACGAGTCTCTATGCTCAATGTTTTGATGTCCCGTTGGTCTTCTTCTGACTTCCATGTTTGCACTTGAAAGGCTCATATCCGGCGTAGAAACCCTCGATAGCCTCCTTACCGAGCACGTGGTCATCTTCATCCTGCTCGCTCACATCGTCGAAGTATTTTTTCGCTTGCTCGTATGGATCCGAGGAAACAGCCCACATGCTTTCGCGCATCCGCTTGTGTCGTTCGCGGTCCTCTTCGATTCGCTGTTCGATCTGACGTTTGTCTAGTCGATGGGAACTGCCAGGGCCAGCACCGTTTCGTGGGCGGGAGGCGGCCGAGTCAGGAGCTGCGTCAATCTCGCCGTTGACGGGGGAGGAGAGTCCGAAGTCTGCGGCAGAGGTATCGCGTTCCTTGAGGCATCCCTCGATTTCAGTGACTGTCTGCTCGAGTAGGATATGTTTGCCCCTGAGACTTTGTAGGACCTGCGTAGCTAGGCTGTCAGCATTTGTACCGAGCATCCCGACACTTATAATGTCAATCGGGACTCACATGGCGAACGACCTTGACATTGGCGGCCCCAGATCCATCTTCGGGACAAACAGCATCTACCACTCTTATGATGTCCCGTTGCATCATGCGCACATAGTCGTTCTGACGTTCCTTGGAGGCCATCTCTAGTAAGTGCTCGATGAAGTACATTATGTTGGCACGGGTGTTCATTGTAGTCTGGCAAGCAATGTTAGGACCCGTACGTCTTGTCAAAACAGTCCTCATGCGAGTCTCTTGGTTAGGCTCACCTTCTCGAGCTGCTCAAGGATGCACGAGTGCAGATCCTCGTCCATGTCCTTATACTTGAGCGCATACTGGGCGGCTTTTTGCGCAGATGTAGTGCTGGCGTTGAGATGCTGCAGCTGTCCGCTAAATCGCATGCGGACCTCAAATGGATCTGCCATGGTGCGCCAGAACCATAGACCGGGGCGCGGTCGATGGACTTGAGCGGTGGAAGTGGTGATATGCTCGGCGCGGGGAGCTCCAGACGCGCTTGCCTTGGGAAATGGAAAAGACGAGGGCCCAGGCAGAGCTGCCAGGCAATCAAGGGTCTTTGGGTCTGTCTAAAGTCCGGAGTACTTACGCTAAGCTTAATGGGGAACACTGTATGAGGTAGAGCGGCTTGCTACCTTACCTAGTGGCGGGGTAGATCTAGACGACCTTGGCGATTCCGCTTGATATAAGGTAACCAGTTGTAACCAGTTGAACGAGTGTATGCCCCTTCTACAGCTGGCCGCCTGTGTCATGCTTTGTTACCTTAGCTGGCTTTTTTAACGAGTCTTGAGGTAAATCTGGCTAGTAATGTTGCGGGAAAACCTGGGTGCCTGGCAGCGTCGATCTTTAGGAGAGGGGTCGGAACGGGGTGACCATCTGTATGATCTCAGCTGCCCTGGCCACGGCCTTGAAAGACTTGAGGCCACTCGGAAATCAGGGCAGGTTAGGTACTTAAGTACCTATCTTGCAAGGCGAAATGTCCGACAGCCGATGGAGAAGCCGCGTGGACTTCATAGCCCAGCTTGTCGGCAACATCAGTCGCTTCGTTGCTCGCAGCCCCTGAGATGAATAGGGGTGATAGGCCCCCGATCGTGCCAGGGATAATGAGTGGTAGCGATGAACAGTTACTCAATACGTGCCGGTGTTCGAAGCGATTCGTACATCATCGCGGCCCGTGTCGCTGGCTCACAGGGCTGATTTTCCATATAGAAAAGGGGGGGTTTCAGGGGGTGGGAGATGATGCTACGGCAGCTGCGGACGGTTGTCGGAGGAGTAGAGGGCGATATGCCGATAAGGCGGGCAACAGCTAGAGCCCCTCCGTTCATTTTTCTGTCGTGGTGCCCTTCTTCATTAGTCGGTGCGACCTCGGCGTCGGAATTTAACAGCAGGGAGGACGGGAAGGAACGGCCAGCACGAGGAGAAACAGGAGTCTTTTCGTATTCCCATCAGAAACATTGCTTTTCCAGTCTTATAGCGCCCACTTGATACACTGTCCAGGGCCCCGCTGGGTACTTCGCCTTAAAAGCAGCCGTGCTTCCCCTCCAACTTCTGTCCTCGTCCCCACGTTCACTCTTCCAGCTCCAAGTCGGCAATCATGGCTAGCGGCAACAGGTTGGCGATCACAGAGCACGGCCATGAGGCGCCGGAGCTGACTATGTCGGTCTTGGGTTGCGGTACGTTTCACGAGCAATGCGCCGGTTTGCGACAGTCGCTAATCGGCTATTCGCAGGTACCATGGGTATCGCAATTCTCTCGGGCATCCTGATCTCGCTGCAGGAGATGTCGGCGCCGCGACCGCTCCAGATCATGCCAAACTCCTCCGGCCGAGCGACGCCACGCGAAGAACTGCCGGCGCGGCTTCCCTCGCGCTTCATCGCCTGCGTGCGACGACCCGAGTCGGCGAAGCGCGTTAAGCAAGCGCTGTGGGAGCACAGTGCGTCGGTCAAGGTGGTGCAGAACGAGAATGTGCAGTCGGTGATGAAGTCGGAGGTGGTGTTGCTTACTTGCAAGCCGTACATGGTGGAGGCGCTGCTGAACGAGCCCGGCCTGAGCAAGGCGCTGCACGGCAAGCTGCTCATCAGCATCTGCGCCGGCGTCTCCGTGCAGGACATCGAGAAGATCCTGCACGGCGCTGTGCCGGAGAAGGACCCAGAGGTTGATGGGCGCTGCCGCATTGTGCGCGCCATGCCCAACACCACCAGCATCATCCGCGAGTCCATGACCGTCATCGCCAACTCCAACCCGCCTCTGCCCCCTAATATTTCCAGCCTCGTCACCTGGATCTTCCGCCGCATTGGAGACGTGGTCTACCTCCCATCGCGCACCATGGACGCCTCCACTGCCCTTTGCGGCTCCGGCCCCGCCTTCTTCTCCCTCATGCTCGAGGCCGCGATAGACGGTGCTGTAGCTATGGGTCTGCCGCGTGCCGAAGCCCAGCGCATGGCCGCCCAGACCATGCGCGGCACAGCCAGCATGGTTCTCAACGGAGAGCATCCGGCGTTGATCCGTGACAAGGTCACTACTCCCGGAGGCTGCACCATTGGCGGTCTGCTCGTGCTGGAGGAAGGCGCTGTGCGTGGCACAGTCTCAAGGGCGATCAGAGAAGCTGCGTGCGTGGCGAGTCAGTTGGGCAAGGGACAACAAGGTGTCAATGGCACCAGATTCAACTAAAGAGCACGGAAATAGAATAAGACGGACTGGGCGAAAATGTTCAAGCATCATTAGACCTGTGACGATTTTAGAAGTCCAGTGTAGAGAAGAAGACACGCTACAGAGGTTGGCAATCCCCAATTTCTGGGATCTCGGTGGTTTCTCCATAGATCTACTTCCCATAGTTGTCGAGCCTGAATACGGGACCCAGGTAGAAAGAAACGCGGTTTGGTATCTGCTTTAGCTTCTGTACGTATGTGCCATCGTCAAGCCTTGGCTCTGGGCCTTGTTTTGTACGGAAACCTCCAAGCTATGCGATCAACAACTGCATGATCATCACTGCGCCTTTTCGTCCCCCTTCCTGCTCGGAGACCATCCGAAACCGGCCATTATTGGCTGAATGTAGCACAGGTTCCATAACGCCTGAATACCCGAAAGTGGACATGCCGGATAGAAGCCCGCGGGCCACGGCACCTGTAGAGCTTCGTCCCTTTTCATGCGTCCACCTCTTCAGCCTCCTCGATCGGTGCGACGCGAGCTTTCTTGACTAGTGTATCTCGCTCCGCATCAGCAGTCGCCTTCCTCTTGCCATTGGCAGCAGCAGGCGCTGGCTCTAAGCGGTCCAGAATCTTGGCATACTCCCACTCGACGGAGATCACAGTGTCATTCAGCTTGATGATGCGCTCAGTGATCTCGAACTCGCTAAGGATCGAGGCGTTGCGGCGGTAAAGGCGCTGCTTGAGCAGCAATCGCCACAGGGTGTAGATGTGCTGGTCAGCCTGGGACGCGGCGGGCTTCGGCTCGTCGGTATCGGTGCGAGGCCGGACGGAATCGGGTAATGTGGACATGAGGTGCATTTCCACCAGTCGCCAGAACTGCCGGGGTGCGATTTTTGCCTTATGTCGCATCGTCTCGAGAGCTTCCACATCCACGATTCCACCAGCGGTCGAAGTTGCTGACGATGACGAAGAAACCTGCGTATTGTTGTGTAAAATGCCCCCCTTGACGGGAAGCGCGACACTGTTGTTGACCCTAAGCGCCGAGAACTCCGGCATGTTTTTGCGCAAATACTTCATGTCGCAAAGATCGCGCAATAGATCAAACTCCTCATTAGGGTCTTCAACTGTAATCTCCTTCGTCCATGAATCACGCATGTAGATGTCGAAGATGGTGTTGTAGAGCAATGCGCCAATGCCTTTTCCTTGAAATGGAGGAAGGATGATGAACTGGGAAATTCTCACGCGACGGGGCACTTCCTTGAGTGAAAAGTCACCATGAGGCAACTCCCAAGAATCGGCAGTCTTCGGCTGGATCGGCGTTGCTTTCTGTCTCGGCGATGACGGGGGTGATGGCTGCTGGAACATCCAGAAGTCGTAGACCGTGGCAAAGCCCTGGAACGTGTACTGGGTCTTGTCAGCCTCTTCAGGCATCGCCTGCTTCTTGTAGACAAAGAAGACCGTCCACCTGGCAAGTGATGTTTCGGGCTCCTCCTCTCCATCGGCGTCGACACCAATATACGACCCGCCTTCGATAAAGAACAAGGCCGTAGCTTGAATTCGTCGGACCATTTGTTTCACGGCTGGATCGGCCATGCTGCCCCGCCAGGTCTCGTAGGTCTCGCCATTCTTCTCGACTGACTTCACGAGACTGCCGGGTGGCGTCCAATCGGCGGGGATGTCCTTGAGGGCTTTCTCGTAGTCTGGCTTGCTCTGGAAGGCAACTGTTGAAAGTTAGGCTACAGTAAACGGCGACGCAAGTGCAGCTCCGCCTGCTTACCTCCCGGGAGAAATTCTTTCAAGGTTTCTCTCACGTCGAGAGCCTCGACATCGCCAACAGCGTTGAACTTCTTGGTGTGAGAAACTTGTAGGTGTGGTCGTAGATCTCGTGCGTCGTAGAACAAGTTGACCTTCAAGCCCTTGTAACCAAATATCGTTTCGTCCTCTCCGAAAATGGGATATGTGAATCTCGGCTCGAACGTCTCGATCTTCTCCAGGCCGGCTGTTGTAGGCCGCACAAGCGCAATTTTCAGCGCATCATTGGCACTGACCGTCCCTGTCAAGAACATGTCAGCAAAACCATCGGAACCGCAGCAATTGTTTGTCGCATACACTCTTCCTCCATCGTCGCAGTCGTCTCCAGTAAGCTGTTGCGTGAAGAAGGCTGAAATGTGGCGTTCTGTTGTGGCAGATCGGGTGTCGCGGAGTTCTTGCGACTGCGCTCGTGGTAAGCGATGGTTATTCTTGCGATGAGGTAGGTAGGTACCTTAACGAGGGTGCCGCGGCTTGAATGGAAAGAAGTCACTTTACGCGGTTGGCTGAGGTTGGGTCGCGTCAAGGTGGGAGGGCGCGTCTTAGAAGGTGGAGTTCCTTCTGCTGCCAAGCCGTGTTTGGGCAGAACACAATAGTGGGGCTCCGGCTCCTGTATCGCCGCTAAACCCAGCTGGAACGATTGGAAATCCAGGGCAGATTCAGGACTCTTCAGGCGCTGAAGCTCATAAAAGCGACGGCAGGGATTACGGCCCAGGAGGTAGGTACCTCAGGTGGCGCTGCAGGTTGGCGTCTGAGGGAAGTACCTACCTAGGTACCTTACGCACCTTCTGAAGGATCAGCGCCGCCTTACGCCGCTAAGGGGAATTGAGGCTACAGTCGCAAAAAAGCCGTCCAACCTCAGCGAATGCTATCCTTGTACTTCCGGATATCTAGCGACGTAACCTCAATCTGCTTCTTTCTCTGTCTTCTTCCTCCAGAGGCTGTCTCGCGGTCAACACGGAATCCCTGACCACCAAGTACCGCTCGTCAGCATCTGATTGCGTATCGTCGTTCCCTATATATCCTTTCCGATGACTCGGTGACAAGCATTCCCCTTCGTTAGCTGTTTCTTGCCGGACAAACGATAGCGACGATGGCTGGGATATTCCTTCTGCTGGCCCTGACGGTATGTTGCCAATTGTCTGCCCTCTTGCCTCCCCGATGCTAATGAATTGAAAGGCCGTGATGGCGTTAGCGTATGTATATTCGACCGCGATCCCAAACGAATGATCTTGACCTGACGACAATAGCTCGTTCCTTGCAGGCGCTCTGCCGCTTTCCATGTCTTTGACGCAGTCGCAACTCCGGTTAATATCGAGTATCGGCGTAGGCATTCTTGTTGGAACATCCCTCATCGTTATAATACCCGAAGGCATCGAAGCCATCTCCGAAGCGTCCAGCTCAATATCCTCCCATAATACTAGAGCTTTGCATCATGCGAGACATGTCGCAGCGATCCGTTGGGTGGAAGATAGCACCGTTAGTTCGCGAAGCCCCTCGAATTGGGATGAGCTCGGCAATAGAGAGAGCCATGCGAACCTATTGAACACACATCTTCCATTCGCACCTACCGAGAGCGAGAAAGATGCGTCATTTGAAGCTCGGTCGCCTGCCGACGAACCGCCGGCTACGGATGGCGATTCTGCCCCTGCCCCTGAGCATGAACATACGGATGCAGAGATGCCAACCTTCTATATCGGATTATCCATGATTCTGGGATTCATACTCATGTTTCTCATCGACCGACTACCGCGCCATGCCTCGGAAAACTTCCAGCCCCCACCAACACCCAGGCACATCAGTTTAAGTAACTTGGGAGGATCTGCACTATCGAGAGACGAGGAAGAGTCCGAAGGCTTTCTGGGGTCTCTCACGCCGACACCGAAGCAGTCCAGGAGCCTCGCTACGACAATGGGACTGGTCATACACGCTGCAGCCGATGGCATCGCTATGGGGGCTTCGGCTACTTCATCAGACACCAAATTGGGCTTCATTGTCTTCATTGCGATCATGGTGCACAAGGCGCCCGCCGCTTTTGGACTCACGTCGATACTTCTGAAGCAAGGACTCTCCAAGCGCGCTGCCCGAGGACATCTGATTGTTTTCAGTCTGGCGTCTCCATCTGGAGCATGGTTCACTTTCATTCTTGTGAGCTTCCTCGGAGGGGGAGGCGAGAGCCGAGTAAACCAATGGTGGACAGGAATGCTCCTACTGTTCTCAGCTGGCACGTTCTTGTAAGTTGTGACTGTTTTACCTCACTCTGCGTTGCTAATATTTACAGGTATGTCGCGATGCACGCTATGCAAGAAGGGGAGTCGCCCTCTAATCACGATGTCGGTTCAGGGGTCAACGGTTACTCGGATGGTAGCCTCACCCAACGCAAACATGCGCACCCACAAATGCGGGAGACGCTGGCGACAATGGCTGGCATGCTGCTGCCACTTCTTATGCAGTTTGGTCACCACCATTGATCATGATGATAGACATCAGACTCAGATCGACCGGTGTTGAGCTTCACAGCATCCGGTGTATAGAAACGTCTGCCGGGGTCGGTCCGCTCTGGGCTCTGGTCGCATAGCCCCGGCTAGTCATCAAGCTCCCGGCATTTTGGAGCTCGGGATTTATTGAAGGTTTATAAGGTATGGTTGTAATTGTCGGTTCTTCGGCGGGTAGTGTGGTGATGCCCTGTACACTGTACACTATTTACCTTATACCCTACGAGGAAGTGCATAAAAGCCCAATGAGCTATGTTACGCAGCATCGGTGGCGCTCAGGCAGGGTCATGTTGGTCGATTCAAAAGCTTTTGGGTAGCAAAGTACATTTAATGGGTTCAATGACGCATCATTGTCTCTTTCCCTGTAGCGTGAAGGGGCATGTAGAACTCCAGATGCAAAGCGAGCCGGCGCCTGTGTTGTCTTCGGTGAGACAAAAGGTCGATCACCCGCCATCGCACAGAATGTCGAAACACAGCCTGATCACAAGTCTGGAGGCGAGTAACCCATGCCAACACGGAGAACAAAAAGCACTAAGGGGGTGTTCGTTTTCGAATCTTTTTGGGGGATTATGGCCCGTGCTATGCCGGTCGTCTTGGCGTATACTTCTGGTTTTTCCGACGATGTATTCGTGGGGCTTGTACTCGAAGTACTTGCAAAGTGGTTGATCGAAAGGCTTCCCGACGCTCGCGCCAACTTCATTTCGCTAAATTTTTTATCGGCGATGCACCCAATCGAAACGCAACGATATCGGGAGGCCGCGGCGGGCGCGGACGGGAAGAGGCAGACGTGCTTGGCATAAGCTTCAGCCAGCGTCAGCCAACTTGACGGGCTTACGAAGGTTGACGGCCCTACCTCGATTGATCCGGCGAAGTATCGTACAAGGGTCTGAAGTCCATAATCTAGGAATTGGCTTCTGAAAACGAACACCCCCTAATTGGTCAGCTTATGGCGCCTGCACACAATTTCCCTCACCCGAAAGCTCAGCCGCGGAAGAGGGCATCTTGGTAGGTACATTTAGAGACGACCACTGAAAGTCAGTGTCAGCTTACTGCAGTCCAGTGGCGCATCGCACCCGAAGTGCTGTGGGTTCGCTCTTACACGTTAGGATCTGGGCTAAAAAGGAGCTCAGGTAGAGAGGACTTGGCTTTCAATGCTCTCGAGCTACCTCCTGACCCGGGGCTGAGAGTCTCGAAGGACGGGAAGAGGGGACTTCATCTACACACAGCCGCGATGGATTCCCTGCCGTCACGCCATTGGAGGGAGTAATTGCAGAACTGATACCGGTACCTGGGTATACACTACCTACCTGGTACCTACAGTAGGTGACTAATAATAAGTCGCTTCAGCTCGTCAAAAGCATGACTTTACATCTGGCGCACTGTTCCTACTTTACATACCTAAGGTATTAATCCTACATAAACCAGAGAGATGGGCTCACATAGTGTTCACGCGACAACATTGCATAACGGGCAGGAGGTCGAGACTTGAGCATGCGAGGACGTCAAGCGTCAAGCGTCAAGCAAGCGCTGGCGGTCTCGGTAGAGGGGCTGGAGGGGGGAGGTGGCTGCTCTCTTCCCAAAGGGAAGCCAGGGGTGATTATCCAATGGGAGTCTGCAAGTCATTGACGTGCCCCCGAGGCGGGTAGCAGCCGTAGCAGGGGACAGGGCAGACGTTGAACTTGTACTGGGACGAGTGACGGCCTATCCGAGCGTGATGCATGCACTGTACGAAGACTCCCCAGGTGGACTTGGCCCTAGTCTCTGCCCTGGTTTCTGCCCTGGCCCGCTTGGTTCCGTTCCTTGGGCATGCAGCGTGCATGGGTCCTTGATTGAACCCTGGCTCCATCAAAGCCCAGCGTCCAGCACCCAGCGCCGAGCGCCCAGCAAGCCCTCCAAGCCCTCGTACCCCGATCATACTCCCTGCTCATGCCGGTACGATCTCACAGCGCATCTGAGAGGGCCACTGTCGCCCGTCCGCGCGCCTTCAGCTGCTGCCGCAACGCTCGTGCTGACCGGAGAGTCCAAGTCGCTGACACTACTCCGTATACTGTCAATGAATGACCGGCTGGGTTCGACTGCGTTCGAGATGGTCAAATGCCGTACAGATCTCTAGATGGATGGCCCCCCAACCGCCGGCGGCCCACCTCCGTTCGTGTCGAGATGGCAGATGATCTGCCTGGAAAGGAACCAAACCACCCTCCCTCGCGACTCTCAGCCGCCTGACCAGCTGCACTGCATATCTGGACGCGGGCATCTCCAAATCCGGGGAACTTGGGTGGTGAGGGTCGGGGAGCACACCAACGGCTCTGTCTGGCACCGTGTTCCCTCGCCATCGGCTCACTCGTCCCTATTGTGTTGGTGGTCATGCCCGCAATATACAATGTCCATGGGGCAAATAGTGTCATTGATATGCCAATAAGCACGCAAGGGCGCGCTCGAGGCGCCTCCTGATTTAGCTCATCAAGACGCTCTTATTGTTCGCAGATCGTTAGAGGGGCCGAGCCTTCGAAATCTGGCACACAAGGCACACCACGGTTTTCTGGGGCATGCAGGCACGCAGGTCAGATGGAAGGTCAGATAAGTATCTCGTGCTCGGTGGGAATGCTGCATCTCTCGATAAGCCGTGCAACCCACAGAAGCCTTACCTATCCAGAGGATGACGGGAATTCTCAACGCTAACCTATTGGCAATGCCGGTGAGCGCCGCTGACTAGGCCGCAAGTACGTATCACCGTGAGGCATTCTGTTAAGGAGGCGCCTTAGCGGAGGTTCAAAACGGTGGAAGGTTCTTTAGGCATGACAGGTGCCAAGTGCCAGGTGGTGGTGCACTGGTAGAAAGCGCAGCGGGTGCAGAAGGTGCAGAAGGTGCAGCAGCATGGATGGTAACGTGCGCTCTTACATGGTACGGTACCTGTACATGTTATTAGACAGTGGCGCCGTCTCCTGCACCTTTTGCCAAGCGAGGAAACCTTATGGGGGAGGCGTGTTCCTGCTCATCTCACCTCGATCCGCTGCCGCTCCTGGCCTGCCTGCCTGCCTGCCTGCCTGCCTGCCTGCCACGGCTTGCTGGCCCTAGGACGGGCCTGACGGGGTCGACGGCCAGGCAAGTACAATCCTGTACCAACCAAGCCTCGCTCGCCCCCATCTTCGCCCTTCCCAATTCTCATCATCCCCGGCCTTGTCTCCTCGACTCTCGACTCCGCCAGCTCGAGTACCGCACGGCACGACGGCCACCTCGACGACATCGCCGTCTCGTAAACGACTTCTCCTCTGCGCTGATCCTGATTCGTGATTCGGGGTTCGCTCAAACTCAAAACTACTGCTGCCCGACAACGACCTGCCGAGCCTTGCCCCGATCCTCTTACTTGTCGCTGCGTACTTAGGTAGAGACGATGCGTTGATCAGGTCCAATACGCCGCGCGATTCAAACTCCCTCCTATTCCAACAACCCCATCGTTGCCCACCATCCTCTCGCCTCGCCTCGCCTCGCCTCTCCCAGCGATCTCGCCGCCGACACGGTTGCCTCGTTGCCATTCGTACAAATTCGCCGTCGGAGCCTTCCGCAAGACATTTAATTTATCAATCCTCCCTCCCGGGCGGTTGTTTCATTTATTGCCTTGTTACGCTGTTCCGAAGCTACACAGACATCGTTCTTGTGCTCGACTGCGACAGCCTCTCCACGGTATGCAGTCAGGCCCTAACCACCAGCCTTTCTACACCCTGCGTCAGCCCATCACAGACCGCTGTCGGCATGATCACGCGCCGACGAGTTTACTCGTGACATGAGCCTTCGCTGATGCCGCGCTCCCTATCATCGCGGTTTAACTATCATCACAGTCATCACTGATAATGTGCATTCAGGTCAACCGCATATCGCATCACTCTATGCTCCGCCCGTCCTTTTCCGTAGAACTATATTTCGAAAGCCAATTTCTCGGTAGCAACGCCATCTCTGGCAACACTAAACGACTGCCTTACCATGACCGACGACTCTAACATGACTGGGTATACGCAACCCCTGAGCTTTTCTGGAAGGAGAGGTAGTGGAATGAACTGCGGTGGTGAAGACCTGACTTTGAACACGACGAGTGCCGCGCCTGCTATCGTGAACCACCGGATGGACAAGATGGCCCAGCCCCGGCCTCGAGGGCCGCCGACCCCCAGCATGAGCACTCCCGCACCCGACTTCGACCAGCAGGTGACTGGCTCACCTCCACCGCCCCCTACACCGGCTGCGTCGCCGGGCCCGACACATGCTCAGCCAGATTGGAGCGATGCAGCCGATGACGAGGACTTCTTTCTGGCCCACGTGCGACAACATTTCAAGAACTGCTCTGGTCCTCATCGGAATAGGATCCTGGCCGATCTACTTAACATGTGCACGACGCAACAGCTCAGTTTCGTCCACCAGTTTGTAAGCCCTCTGCTGAAGAAAGATCCCTTCACCAGCTTGCCGGATGAGCTTTGCTTGAGGATCTTATCGTTCATCGATGATCCCCAAGTCCTTGCGCGAGCGTCGCAGGTCTCTAGGAGATGGAGGGACCTCTTGAGCGACGATGTCACCTGGAAGAATCTATGCGACAAACACGACTACGGCCGAGAGCTTTCTGATGTCAGCGTAGGCTTTCTCTCTCAGTCAGCGAGCAGGCCGGGGCTTTTGCCCGTGACAGATCCAGACTTCACGAACCACAGCTTCCCTGGCGCTGTGCCAGGCTCTGCGGCCTACCTGCACAACTCCCGTAATGCCGACGGCGCATCCGAAAGTGCAGCAACCGGGCGTCCGAAGCTGAGGTCGTACAAGTCGCATTTCAAACAACGATATCTCGTGGAATCGGGATGGAGGACGGGTGGCCGCAACACTACGAGAACCATTACACAAGATGGCAGAGTAGTCACCAGTCTACACCTGACACCAAAATACATCGTCGTTGCGCTTGACAACGCAAGGATACATATATTTGATCGCGAAGGCAATGCCTTGCGAACTCTTCAAGGCCACATTATGGGTGTTTGGGCCATGATCCCCTGGGAAGATGTTCTTGTCAGTGGGGGCTGCGATAGAGACGTTCGCGTCTGGGACATGACTTCTGGGTAAATATTGCGCTCTTGAACTTCCCCGAACAACGTAACTAATGTTGGCAGCGCATGCATGCATACCCTGCGGGGTCACACGTCTACGGTTCGCTGTCTCAAGATGTCAGACGCGAACACTGCGATTTCCGGCTCGCGTGATACTACCTTGCGGGTCTGGGATATCAGGCAAGGTGTTTGCAGAAACGTGCTTGTCGGACACCAGGCCAGTGTGCGCTGTTTGGAGATCAAAGGAGACATCGTAGTGTCCGGAAGCTACGATGCAACCGCCAAGATCTGGAGTATTTCCGAGGGCAGATGTTTACATACGCTCAGCGGACACTTCAGCCAAATTTACGCCATTGCCTTCGACGGGCAAAGAGTCGTGACAGGAAGCTTGGATACCAGCGTTCGCGTTTGGGACGCCAACACAGGGTAAGAGCACACACAGGTCGATGCGACGCGCTTGATAGTCGCTAACTATTTCAACAGCGAGGCACTGGCAGTGCTGCAGGGTCACACTAGCTTAGTAGGCCAGTTGCAACTGCGAGGAAATACCCTGGTTACGGGAGGCTCCGACGGCTCTGTTCGAGTCTGGTCCCTGGAGAAGATGTGCCCAATCCATCGACTCGCGGCACATGATAACAGTGTGACCAGTCTTCAATTTGATGACACACGAGTTGTCAGCGGCGGGAGCGATGGCAGAGTTAAGGTCTGGGATGTGAAAACTGGGCACCTCGTCCGTGAGTTGATAACGGCAGAATCCGTATGGCGCGTGGTTTTCGAGGATGAGAAATGCGTTGCGGTCGCCAACCGGGGTAGCCGAGTCATGATGGAGGTAAGGTCTCTACTTCTCAAGCTCTGGATTCTGGCTAATTCGTTTAGGTATGGTCATTTTCTCCCCCTGAGGACGCATACTGCGAAAGACCGGTGTCGTTACCACAGAGATTGGCTGAACCCTCGCCCACTCGACCATTAACTGCTGATTTTCGTCGCTCTGCCCTCGGAATGAGCGCGCCTGGGTCGGAGGAGGATAGCGGCAACCAAGACGTGGAGATGGTTGATATGAGAGATCCTGGTCCCTCCACCGCACCTCTTGCTGGCAACACGACCTTCTTCCACGATGACTGAGTGAAGAAGCAACTTCAGCCAGTCATGAGCATTCAGGGTCAACGCGTGTTGACTCCCTTTCACGCTTATGTGGCCGCATTCTAACCCTTATTTTTTTCTAAAATGTCCCCAGTCTATCCTATCGGTCCATGACATGGTCTTGGAGAAACATTGCATAGCAGGCGTTGACGCATGGCGGCTACCAGCATAGGGAGAGGAATCTGACAGATGAAAAGACGCGGAAAGTCTCGGTGTTCGGAGGCATGGGCCTATTCGGTAGATCACCGAGGCAACAGGAAATATCTTTGCAGGGCAAGGCATTGACACACGGCGTGCCTAATGCGGCTACATAGCGAAAGAGCTATTCACATTGATCGAGCTTACTACATACTGTGATTGAGAATACCACTCAGTAGCTTCGCTTTGCTGTTCTATAGCGCTTAGCTCTTGGAAGACGATTTATCTACCTAGGTACTTTTGCCCACTATCACTGGTGACTTCTCTGTACTCCGAATCCCGTACAAAGCTATGTGTAGATTCATGCTGTGACTGTTTACAGAGGTGTACGGTGATTCAGCGGCCGACAGTGGAACCAACAACCGGTTCGTTTCGACTACTTCTCATAGTCATCCGGGAGGAATCGTCCTTCTGTGACACTATTGAACAGTCATGACTCCTGAGCTTCGAGCTCACACATGATAGATCTTCCACAGAATGCCTTGGCCTTGGATATATAAGAGGAAGGAGTTTTTGAGCAATTTACCGCAAATCCCATAAACGCGTGTTCGAGTACCTAAGTTCCCCTTCGCCACCCCACAACCGAGAGATGCCTCTCCAGCTATTCATATTCGTCGCATCTGCAGTCTGGGCTGCGCTCATAATGGGCTTCGTCGAGCTCTTCAGCTACCATTACAATGTGAAGACACTACGATCGAGCCGTGGCGTAAAGGACTTGGAGGTTCCGGACCGAGGATCAGGAAACCGTAGCTTAGTGTAGGAGGCCTTCGGAAAACAGAGTAAATGCTTGGACATCTAGTTTAGAAGTCGGCGTTATAACGCACAGGCTGTTTGGCTGGGTATATGTCCTCTTCTTTCCCTGGGTTATCCCAGCTCCCTGACGACTACTTGTGCCGTGTACATAAGCCATACCTGAAATTCGCTGGCGCCGCGTGGCGAACAGCTTCGTATCATATGCTCGCAGCTCCTCGACCTTCCGGCTTCTCCACCACGCCCTCCCGCGCAATGGCGAGCCACTCGTCGGCGAGGATGCGGTCTTCGCGGCGCTGGGCGCGGGTACGGCCCGGATCGTCGGACCGCGCGCGGCAGATGCGGCTCAGGTCCTCGCAGGGCTCGGGCCGGGGCTCGTGGGTGGCGGAGCGGAGGAGCAGGCGCTCGCGCTCGGGGTCGTCGGGGGCGAGGTGGGCGGCCAGGCGCTCGTCGAGGGCGGCGCCGCCGCCGAAGCTGTCGGCGGCCAGCCGCAGCACCGCGGCCGCCTTGCCGGCCTCGCCGCGCTTGTCGCGGATGCGCGCCACCGCCTGCGCGAACGCCAGGCGCCACTGCCAGGCGGGCTGGAAGCCCAGCGCCTCGGCCCCGCCCCCGGCGTACCCGGCCTCGGCGCCGGTGGCGTTGGGCTCGAGGCCGCCGGCGGCGCGGGCGGCCTCGAAGGCGCGCCGGAACGCGCGCAGGGCCCCGTCCTCGTCCCCGACATGCTCGCACAGCAGCCCCTTCAGCGTCCAGGCGTCGGGGCCCGCGGGGGGGTCCTCGCGGGCCAGGAGCCGCTCGAAGGCCTCCGCCGCCGGCTGCAGCATCGGCTCGCACTTCTGCGGCTCCGGGTGCAGCCTGCGCAGCGAGAACAGCGCCAGGCGCAGCGCGGTCAGCACGCTGGGCGCGTAGGTGAAGGTGTCCGCCAGCGTGTGCATGACGTGGGTGGACAGGTAGCGGGTGCCGTCGCGCCGGAGCTCGTCCGAGCCCGTGACTATCAGCGCGGAGGCGTAGTGCAGCGTCGCGGCGTCCAGGAGCTGCGACGACGACGACGACGACGATGACGATGACTGCCTCCTCTGCCCCACGTCCGCCGCCGCCGCCGCCGCCGCCCTCGCCGGGTCTTGGATGCTCTTCCGCACCCAGTCCGGGTCCCCGCGGCACGCGCGATGCACGTACGTCTCCAACGCCGCGCGGATGCGCTCGGGCGTCACTCCCGAATCCAACACCACGGGCGGCCACGCCCGCTTCTGCCAGAAGCTGGGACTGGGCAGGTCCTCGGGTCCAAATCGGGGTCGGAACAGGTAGTCACGCCGTTTCGGTAGATAGGCCTTTGTTTTCACAATGTACACCCTGTCGGGGTCGGGAATACCTCTTCGGGGGCCTTTGGAGGGGCCTTTGAAGGGGCCTTTGAAGAACTTGAAGAACGTCCTGGAAGGCGGCGCGCGCGTCGTGAAAAGCGGCGCGCGCGTCCTGTACTGTAATCGCTTCATGGTGTACTTGTGGGATAAATTGGTGGTGGTTGGTGTAAGTCGTCAAAATCGTGCTCATCCATCCACAATAACGAGACCCTTCAAGGCTTTACCCAGCAGATGGCAGCATTGGAGGTATTGGGTCACGTAGATTGCCACGGGGTATCGATCATTGAGTACCTTAGGCATAGATATTTGGTTTCCTTGAAACTTATTCCTCGTTCTCGTGTCCAACGAACGGCATGGGATTGTGAAAAGGGTTGGATGTTGGGTTGATAGTTGATAGGTACTGGGTAACTGAACTGGGCCTACTACTACCTACTACCTACTACTACCTCCTAGAGAGGTAAGGTACCTAATGTACAGCGCTCTTGTGGGAAGGGTCTTATCTTATCAGAGATGCCTGTCAGCAAGGGACCTTTGTACCCACACCTTAAGATCTAAGAGGTACCCGTACTCCGTACCTCTCCACCAAAAAGCAAAAAAAAGTTCAAGAGCAACACTCAACGCCCCACCAAATCAGTTGAGTGAGGTGACGGCAAGGCGTCCTTCCATTCTTCCATTCTTCCATCCTTCCATCGCTCATTGGATTTGCCCGTCAGCGTTCACGACTTTCTCCTTTAACCTTCAAGCGCAGACATTCGTCCATACGCTGCCCATCATGGCGCCCATGACTAGGAGACGGGCGAAAGAGCAGGCGACTCAGAACGAAAGCGAATCGAGTCGAGCGTCCTCAGCCGCAGTCGAAGCAAGCGACGCACATATCGAGATCCCGCTTCCTGCTCGTGGCAGAGGCAAGCGCAAATCCACAGGATCACAACTAGAAGAGAAGCCGCAACCCAAGGTTACTACGCGCGGCAAGCGGAAATCTACAGGGTCGCTGCTATTAGACAATCAGCCACCCGAGAGTCCTGCGCCGAGACGTTCAAGAAGCGTAGCAGCAGCAGCCAGAAGGAAAGAGGTAGAGGAGGAAGCCGAACCCGAACCCGAAGTCTCCGTCCCAGTCGAGACCGAGGCCCAACCCGGTAGCCCGCAAAAGCCTATCGAAGTGCAGATACCCAGCTCGGCCGAAGTCACAATCGGAGTTGAAGCCGAAGCCGAAGCCCAACCCCCTAGCCCAGAGAAGCCCATCGAGGTGCAGATACCCAGCTCCACCGCTAAACGGCCTCGCTCTAGCCCAGTCGCGGACTCCCAGGAGGTAACGGACGATCAGGACGATAAGAACGACCAGAACGACCAGAACGACCAGAACGACCAGAACGACCAGAACGACCAGAACGACCAGAACGACCAAGGCAACCAGAGCGGTTCTGAGCCCGAGACCGAACCCCTAAGCGCGTCGAAGCAGCTTCAAGAAGAGGCAACTCAGAGTCTTGCTTCTCAGCCCAAAGACCCCGAGCCAGATCCCACGCCCGCACCCAAGCCCAAATCTAAGCACGTCGTCTTTGGTGATGACGACGACGTTGAGAAGTTCGTCGCTGCCGCTGCGGTCACGGTTAAAGAGACAGAACAAGCCAAGCCGCACGAGGAGGCGGAAAGCGATGACGACGAAGCCCCAGAAGCTGTGTCTACCCAGGTCGCTGCTAAAGTGACAGAAGAGGCGGCCCAGGCGGTCACAGATGCAGCTGAGAAGTAAGTACTCATCACATCCGGGTTCCCGCACATCCACGGCTACTGACAAGCATCAACCAGGCACGTCGCCGCCTTGAAACGTAAGCGTCAGGAGAAGGATACGCTCTTCCGACAACAAGCCGAGCAGCGCAAGCGAGCACGGAAGACGGTGGCGGGCGAGAAGGGGGGCGAGGGCGGACGGCGCAAGAAGCACACGCTACCGGACATGCTGCCGGCCGAGTTCCTGACGGATTCGGAGAGCGACGCGGAGGACACGACGGTGCTGAAGCGGAAGACGGCGGAGCCGAAGAGTAAGAAGATCAACTTCGACGCCCTTGGCAACGAGGGACGCGCCCGTCCCCGCGACGAGGTGATCGGCGCCACCCGCTACCGCGTCCTCGCTACTCAGGCCGATAGCAACTTGGCGCCGCGCGGAAACAAGAACTCTCGCCAGGCTAAAGAGACGCTGCTTCGGCGGAAGCGTACTGCTGTGCCGCAGAACAAGAAGCAGGGATTCTTTATTAGAAGATAGTGCATTTCCCCCGAAACGAGATGGCAAGTGCTTGGTTGGTGCATGGATTCGTGTCATATACCCTGTGAGGCCGTTGACGAGCGGATACGAATAGCGATGCTAGGAAGACACGTATGAAGCATCTAAAACCAGATTAATAAAGCAGGAATGTGCTAAAGAACCTTGACTCGACCTATGCCATCTTGGCTGTTTTGGTGCCTGATGGTCAAATCCCGGGTGATGGATGGTTGGTGATTCGCAGATGCAGGCAAGGTAACAGCACGTAAGGGATGTCTGATGCAGGGCAGGCATTTCGGAATCTCTTGCGAAATAGCAACCGCGTTAGCGGGCCAAGAATCATACGGCATTGGCATAACAAATTAAGATCTGCTTGGAAGCATTTCCAAGCCTGGGAGTGTGAGCCCGCATAGGAATCGGTGAGGGGTGTTAAACGGCCGAAAATGAAGGTACTGTATCCAATGGGAGTAGTAAAAGGGGAAAGGGGGCGAACAAGGGAAGAGGAGAAATGGGTATGGAGACAAAAGGAGGAAGGATGTCACGTAGGTAGGAATAGGCGGATGTGAATGAGGAAAAACAAAAGGAAGTTCGGTGGTCCGCCGACTGGTTCTGGTCGGAAACCCTTCGCTTCCGGCCCTTCGGAGCGAGTAACTGAAGCGACAACAAGCTGGTGTTATTGTGCCTTGTATGCCGCCGCCAGGATCACATCGCGCAGCCTCACGGGTATAAAGATAAGGTAGAGAGACAGCAGGCAGTGGATGTCCGAAACGAGCGTCCCCAATCATATTCGCATATATACTTACCCAGCCCACACCGTGAGCCCCAAGGTAAGATGATGATAGTGTACAGCAGCAGTCGGAGAGGGAAACAACCAAGATGCCTCGCCCACAACGACAACACGTTTTTCGCCGTAATCCCCCCATCGTCAGAAAAACACGTTACCAGCATCCCACCACCCTCTCCCCCCCATCCCGTACACGAGGGTATACCTCCTTTCCCAGCCACGCGAGTACATCTCGCTAGTGTCCCTCGACCCACCGACACCAAGAACTACCCAAAAGATAAATTGAAATAAAATGACAAGCACAGGTGGAGAAACCCCTCTATGCTCTTTTTTTCCCTCCTCCTGGTGATCCAAAAGCGCTGTGCTATGCTATGCCGTGCATAGGATGATGGGGTGTGCTGGATAGGGGGTGGCTGCTGACGAGCAGATAGATAGATGACAAGACTGGGGACGGGGACGGGATCTCTCGTTCTTGTTCTCAAGGCCGTTCAAATCGCAACAAAAAGTTGGAAGTGGTATAGTGGTATCTTAGAAAAGGATTCAAAAAGTGATCCAATGGGAAGAAGGGAAAAACCAAGAATAAGAAGCGTAGGATCATGAAGTCCGAAAAGTTTGTCCAAGTAAATGGCACAACGCCTGGACGAAGGGCGATGACGGCGGGAGGGGGCGACGTAAGTCGTCCGATCGACAGGCGACAGGCGACAGGCGACAGGCGACAGGCGACGATGCGAGGGGTAGTCGGCGGGAGGATATAATATGCTGAGATATGCAGCCGAAGACAAGACCGAATCTGGGGAGGGAAGAAAAGAAGATTTGAAAAAGGGGGTTTGGTTTCGTTCAGACATGATGACATGGGTCGCCGTAGACAAAATGCCCATCACACATACACACACACATACATACATATATATGCATGTATGTGGGTATACACGAGAGGTCTCTCTCTTTCTCTCGCTCGCTCGCTCGCTTCGCCGGCCGTGAGTGAGTAGGTAAGTAAGTATATGGGGAGAGAGGCGCAAAACAACAACTCATCAACCAACCCAAAACAAACAAACAAACAAACATCTCCAGAAGAGAAGCGAGCAGCAAGCAGCCTCACGACTCCTCGATGATGCCCTCGCCGGAGGCCTCCTCGCGCCACTCGCGGGACTTGTCGGTGAGGCGCTTGACGCCGGCGACGCGGCCGGCCCAGAGGCTCTCGATGGGCGTGCGGAAGGTGAAGGCGCGCTGCGAGCTGATGACCCCGATGGCCTGCAGCACCGCCTTGCGCGAGTCGCGCCCGAACACCGCCGGGTGCCCGATCCACTCCAGGCTGGCGTCCAGCTCCGCGTCCAGCGCCGCCACCGTCGGCGCGTCCACCCCGGCCGAGTTCGGCATCAGCCCCAGCCCGTCGTTCGACCGGCTGCGCGGGATCGCCGAACCCGGTCCGCCGCCCCCGCCCGGGCCCAGGGTACTGCTGCTGCCGCCGCCCCCGCCCCCGTTCGCCGCCGACGAGTGCGCCGACGACGCCGTGGGCGAGGGCGTGTGCTTCCGGTCCGGCGTCGCCGACGTCGGCGACGCGTCCAGGCCTCCTCCTCCTCCTCCTCCTCCTCCCGGGTGCGGCGTCGACGGGTTCGACGCCTTGCCGCCGGGCACGGGCGGCAGCGGGCCGTTGGGCACCGGGGGCAGCCCCCCCTTGCCCAGGCCCTTGAGGATGGAGCGGGTCTCGTTGAGGAGGGTGTGGGCGCGGTCGTGCTGGCCGCGGGAGACCAGGGTCAGGGCGCGCGTGAGCATGTCCGAGGTGAGCAGCTCCATGCGGCGCTGGACGATGTGGGGGTGCGGCGGGATGGGGGGGCTGTTGGCCCACGAGGCCTTCTTGGGGTTGCCGAGGGCGGGCAGCATGGTGATGGCCAGCAGCGACGGCCGCGGCAGGTGCATCATGGTGCCGTCGCGCAGGATGTCGCCCCAGACCAGGTCCGCCTGGATCAGCGGCACCTCCTCCACCGAGGTCGCGCGCTGGTCGTCGTCGCCCACCGGCCCCAGCGCCTCCAGGCCGGACACGATGGTCTCCCACGGGTCCTGCGGCAGCTGCTCCTGCGACGACGTGTCGGGCACGATGACCAGCTGCACCAGGATGTCCCGCTTGTCGCCGAAGCGCAGGTCGCCCAGGGAAGCCTCCGCGTCCCGGCCGGTGGCGCGTTTCGTGATCTGCAAGGCACCGCTGATCTTGTGGAACCTCGCCGGCGAACCCTCGGGCAGCTTGAGCTTGAGCTTGACGTTCTGGTGCGATAACGACTGCATGGAGCCGAGGCAGCCAGCCAAGCATTCCCGCAGCATCATCCAGTCCTTGACGTAAGTGTACGATGCCTTCGTCCGCGAAGACAGTTCGATCATGGTGTCCGGCTTGTGTGTCATGCCCAGGCCGAACGAGTGGATGGTGATTCTGGGGTGGGGGCAAGGGGGCTGCGGTCAGCACGAGTCTCTCTACATTCAGGGGCAAGGCAACGGGTGAACTCACTTAGCAGCTTCCGCCCGCGACACGACGAAGTCCACGCTGTCCGCATCCGAGGTCGAAGCGTCGCTTATGAGCATGATGGTCGCGATCGGGTTGTTGTACTTGCGCTGCATCAACAGATCCATGGCGACGTTGGCACCCTCGACCACATCGGCCCGGTGGCTCTTCTGTCCGACCGGCTTGATCGAAGCCAAGATGTTATTCCATCCGTGCCAGGCCTTGGTCGTCATCCCCACAATCGGCACGCCGCCTCCCCCGGAGCCGAAGGTGACGAGGCCCATCCGATCCCGCTCCCCGAGCGTGTGGACCATGAACTTCAACGCATCCCGGACCAGGTTGATCTTGACGCCCTGCATCGACGACGAGATCGGCACGACCACCACCACGTCGATGGGCACGTGGATCGTGGACATCATCATCGAGTTCTTGTTGCCGAAATTCGTGTACTCCGTCGGCGCCGTCGTGGCCGACTTGGGGCCGTTCCACGTGGACGATGCCAACGAAGAGACTCGCTGAGGGCGGCCACTCGTCCGGTGCCAGTCCTCCTCGTCCGTCTCCGACATTTCGTTGCGCTCTCGGTCGTAGTCCGGGCTGCGCACGGGCGACCTCTCGACCGCATTCAGGTCGAGCAGCGCCTGCTGCCAGAGCTTGAGCTGGTTTCGGTTGTCGAAGCGTAGGTGGAACTGCGGCAGTTCGGCAACGGAAAGGCTGAGCGTCAAGACGTTCTCGTCCACTGTCATCACCGTTAGCTGGCCTCTCGCCCGGAAATACCAGGGGTCGGTTACCCATGCCGGTCTCTGTCACGTCGTTCAGGTGCTTCTTGATGAGAATCGATCCTTTGAGCGTGCACCGGGTAGATTTCCGCGGCATCCCGTTCTCGTCCCACTGTTGCGCATGCGGCGGTATCTTCTTCTCCTTGACGCAGATAAGCATCTCGGCAAACAGGTAGCATTCCAGCTCCTGCCACGAGATCTTGTCCTTGCCCACCCGTAGCGTACCGTAGAGTCGTAATTTGCCGAACCTGTAACGTCGTCAGTGGCCGATTCCGCTAGTGTGGACGCCTTTCGCAGACTGGACAAACCTGTTGAAGTCGAGACCGTGCCAGTTATCGACCTTGTTGCGCAGAGTTTCCGTCATCTCTTCGAGTACTTCCGGCGCCTCGTAGGGGTAGAATCGCGGCCGGGCGCTTCTCGCAGGCGAAGGGGGACGTTGCGGTGCAAAAGCCTCCTCTATCCGCATCGGTTGAACCGGGTTCACGGCCCCGATATCCTCCGGATCTGGCCTCCACTTGTTATCCGCAACCTCGACGGTAACGAGACACGTCAGCGTCTGTTGCTGCCGGGAGCGGTTGATGGTAGGGAATTCGGACCGGACGGACACCGAGGGCGCTGGAATCGGGTTGCGGCTGATCGGTCGTGGGCTGTTGGGCGTCGTCTCCATGGCCTGCAAGTCATAGTCGTGACGGCGAGGGGGGCCGCTCTGTGTCGTCTCTGGGTAGCCTGTGGTCGAGGCGATTCCGGTGGTTTCGCTGTCGCTGCGGCCGTGTCTCGAGTGATTCGAGTGACCATACCCCTCCCTCTGCTGGCTGCGGGCCACACTCTCACGACCGCTGGTGGGCAAAGAACGAGCGTTGGATTCTCCGCTGTGCGGTCTCCCGCCCTGGTTCTCCCATGGTTGCGTGGGTGTGGTTATCGATCTATTGTCGCCAGTTGACGCGTTCTTCACCATGCTGGTGATCTTCTCTTTACGCACCATTCGGGTCAGTAAGGGAGCAGTAGTCAGGGGAGGTAGGGTTAGGGCAGTTGACTAACCAATGTCCAAGACATTGCCCCCACGGCTTGTATCTAGATGTAACGGCGCATCGCATGACGGGCAGTATTGCGAGTCGAACTCCCGGATGAACTCGTAAAAGCAAGCCTCGTGAGACACATGCGAGCATGAGAACTGAAGAATCCGCTCGCCGCGCAGGGTGTGTTCAAGGGGCTCTTCGCAGACGGCGCATTCGCTGCCCACGAACGTCCTTTCGCGCCGGTTACGACTTCGGTCCGCGCCCATCATCCCACTCATGGTTGGCTTCGCTCGTATGGTGTCCTTCGACGCAGCTGAGCCTCTCGATGCCGAAGATCGATGCGACGGAGCGCGATGGGATGGCTGGCGATAGGCGGCAGCGCTGATAGAATGATCTGGCGCCGTGGCACGCGGTCAGTAATGCGCGATGCCAAGACACGACGGCAAGGAGACGGCCAAGGCTGGCCCGATGTCTCAAAGAAGGCGGCGGCAATGGCAAGGGGATTGCGTGCTTACTCTTCTCGGGGTACGACGGGGTGTTGTCGTAAGTGTTCCAATCGTCCTCCTTTTTCCGCAAAGAGCGCAGCGAGCGCGAGTCGGAAGGGTTGAAGAGGCCGCGCTCGCGCAGGGCCGAAACCTGTCCCTCGAGAAACCTGTGCTCCTTGCTAGATCCTGATCCTGATCCTGCACCACCAGAAGCTCCGTATGTCTTTGACGATGATCGACCAAACATGTGGCGAGCGATCTGACCGACACAGGGGGAAGTTACTAGAACAAAGGTATTATTCGGCCAGAATGCCCGGTTCGGTCGGCGGAGTCAAAGGAAAGGGAGGTATACGTCCTGGGAGGTACCGCCACAGCGTTCCCTTGCGCTGCCCGGGACGCTGTTTCAAGTGGTGGGATCCTCAATGCTGCGACGGAGAGGCTGGAGAGCGCGGGCGCATAGTCGGGAGCAAGCCTTCTGAGACAGATTCGCCTTTCCGGGCGGACGGTTCCGATTGAAGTTTGCACAAATAACAGGAAGGGGGGGCGACAGGAACCGTTCGCCACAGTCTACCGAACGCAGATAGGTCTCGGGTGGGAACCTTGGAAGTGATGACTGGCCGCACAGTTCGCAAGGTGAACGACTCCAGGCGGAGACGGACGAGTCGGACTGATCTGGGGGGGGCGGGCTTGGGCAGCAGAGGGCCACCTGTGGGTTCCAGCTGCTGGATGCGCTTCCCGTATTGTATTGTCGCGGCGATGTGATGTATCTCAATTTGTTGTTTCTTTTGCCATGTAGTAGTATAAGAAAAGACGTTGGTAACGTGCGGTTAAGATTGGCGCCAAAGGGAAGGGAAGGGGCCCTTCCAAAACGGTCTCTACCCCGGTGGCCTCGTCCTCGCTCGCTCGTTCTTGTTCTTCTTCCAACGTCAGCCAATTCCGGGTATCGTTGTTATGTAAGGCGGGCAGGGCTGGGCTGCGCTGTCAAGGCTGTTCGCGGGCAGTGGTGCGGTGTGACTCGGTGTTGCAGCGCGCATTCAACGGGGAGGGGAACTGGGTGACGGGTGTCGACTCTACACGTACGAGCAGAAGGGAAGGGGGGCAACCATCGTCGAGAGAAGGATGGTCTCGGAAGTATTTGATCAATTAAGGAGGAAAGAAGGAAAATTGGGACCATAAGACTGGGTATTATTATTACTATTTCTCTTGGGAAGCCAGCCTGCCAGCCTACCAGCGTGTACGAAGTACCGGTGTACTCATTACTAGGTTAGCAGGCTGGAGATCCCTTCCAGCGTCCACGCTGCAAGGTGGGCAAGGTACGCAAGGTACGCAAGGTAGGCAAAGTACAGGTATGGATCCCAAGTACATGGTGAGATTATTAGTGCACCAGAGGCCATGGCCCGTACCGGCTTGACTGGACGACCCTTTGGGCCTTGGCCCCCTTCACTCGTTGGCGCCCCCCGGGGGCCCCTTCGGTGCTACTCGATTCGCTGGTCGCTGCTGGAATTCACTTCATTCCGTAGGCCTCGAGCTGACTGCAGGCGAGCTCAGGGCTGGCGCACCGGATTGCGGTCACCCGAGGCGGTCCAAGACGCTTCTCTCGGCTTGGAGGGCAGGCCTACCAGTAACATGTCTGGGCAGGTGAGTCGGCGCGGGATGAGGGCGACAAGTTCCGCGAGCGGGCGAGTCTGCCTTCATTTCGTCGACCCTGCCAGCACTGACAGACTGGCTTTGACTGGCCGCGATCAGGGGGTTTGTGGTAAGGTAAGGGCAGAGATGATCCCTGTCGGGACATGCGAGTTCGCGTGGTGGTACTCCAGCCAAACCCCCGGCGCACTAACGGTTGCTGCAGATCTGCGATATAGAGATGCAACGCACCAAAGGCGGTGCCGTCGTCAGAGGCCCCCTGCCTCGCCGACTGGGCGTAAGCGGCCGGTACATAGCCAGATCGCAGCATGGAATACTCTCTCCCTTGGAGCTCTCCCGGTCTCCAGTGAGCCGTAGATCGTGGGCGGTATCCCCCAAGCTGTCACGGACCGTGATGGACGCCGCAGAAGAAAGCAAATGGAGGGCAAGGAGGGGTTGGAGCAACTGACGGCGTGCCAGTCACCCAGTCCTGCACGTCCTGCCAGGAAGAAGTATCACTGCTTGAGCGCCTCTCCTTGGCTTAGTCCGACGCATCACCCACATACGTGGGTCGTACCAGCGTTCCATGTGGATATCTACCTTCGCCGAACGGGGGTACGGGATCTCTTGCAGGACGTGCTCTCGAGAGGGCAGCTTGCACCTCTGCTGTCGAGTGGCACGTGATAGCTGGCCCGTCGCGAAGGTAGATGCCGGCATGGGGAAAGGAAGCAGTGGCCAAGCCTGTGATCGTGAGTTCCATCTTCAAAGAGTCCACAACTATCCATCGACAACAAGCAGCTGAAGGGTTGGCCAGGCCCTGGCCAGGCGGCGGGCGGCGAGGGGAGGGCGGTTGGGCGGGTTGCAGCAGCTAGGTACGTTCTGCGCTGCCCTGAGCGCTCCGGGGGCCTGGGCTCGCTGGGCTCCCGGCGTGCTTGGGTACCTGAGCCATCCACAGAACTGGGGTACTTCATCTCACGTGCCCCGCGTGGTGATCCTGGTGGCAGTCGAACGATATACCCTACCATGCACCTTTCCGGTCCGGACAGCGGGAGGAATTCAGCATGCTGGCAACAGGCAACGCCTCAGGAATTCAGAGCTGTGGCGGCGATGCAAGCACACATGCGAGAGACGGCCAACAAGCGAAGCTGCGTGCCAGCTCGCTCGGTTGTGGAGCGAAAGTGACCACTTGGACAGCAGCAAAGTGGTCTGGCGTCTGGCACGTCTGGCACGTCTGGCACGTCTGATCCCGTTCCTGCCGTAGTATAGGTACCTCGGAACAAGAGACTATCTTGATCTCGCAACTCGGTTCCATGCTCGGAATAGCGTCACTAGACTCAGAAGAACTGGAACACAGGCAAACAGCCGGGCTAGGCAAGCTAGGCCTCTAGTCCAAGCTGGCGGCTCATGCACGTGGGAGCCGGCCAGTCCTGGATGCAGTAGACGGCAGGCTAGCAAGCGAAGTGCCACGGAACACTGCAACTTGGGTGTTTTGGTGGAGGAGCAGGGAGCGCTCAAGCCCAAGCGGACGACGAAGTTCGGACGACGGCTGAGAACCCCTGATCCGGAACGAATGGTAGGAACGAACGTATGTAGCTACTTTTGACAAAGAGGCGAAGCTGGCACAACTGGTCGACTGGGTCACGCCAACGTGTGCTCGCGCTCGGGGGGTGCGCCTGATACTTGAGATACTTGGTTGTCGTCTACGCGTGGCCGAGATGGTGTGACGATTAGGTATGACGAGCGAGCATCCTCCGCATCGAGCCCCGCTCTTGGTTAGGTGCACACAAATATCTTTCTACCCGTCTTATCCCGGTAACGGTGTGCCCTCCGCCTCAGCACTCGAAGCCACCATCATAAACATCTTACAGAGCCGCGCTCTTTTACTGTGCAGGGCAGACCTTATTTCCGCGTCTATAGCACCTCCCCATTCGTTGATTCCCGAGCCACTATTAGGTAGTAGGTAGTAGGTCACTGTCCGTGACACCCTCGAGCCCCCCCCCCACTGCAGGTTACTTAACAGCGCGATGGCATACGTCACTTCTGGGCACGCGTTGACCCGACCTTTCCATTTGCTCGGCCGAGGTCAACCTCAAGCCAATTTATTAACTTAAGCAAGATGAATGCTGGAACACGGGGCCGCCTGCTGGCATCAAGAGGTAGTCGCCATTCTTCTCCTCAAGCACATCTCAAGCCCTCATTGAGAGGCACATTGACACCAGTTCCGCTCAGCCCGATACTTGATGCGGTGAACCTGCGATTAGGTCGAGACAGATGACATGAGCTAACGTAGACTGCCACATTCGCCAAGCGCAATGGAATCCTTCCTCACTCTTCTACTGCTACGTCTCCTTCTAGCTTAAAAATGATCTACCGAACTCCAGTTTCGAGGCAAAGTCCTGACTCCTGCGAAGCCTTTGGTCTCCACTGACAGTCTCACCAAACACCAAGCGCACACGAACCTCTTTGAAGTCCGTACCACCCCTGCAGCCGATCCGGAGTCTCAGAGATCCCTCTTTATTAGTCTTTACCTCTCAACCTCTTGTTATATGTACGAGTCAAGTGGCGAGAAGTGGCGAGAAGTGGCACGTCAGCCACGCGTAGTGACTTGGTGAATGGACTTCCCTTTGCAATGGAACCAGTGCGAACGGATGACCATGACCACCAATTGGAGCCTGAAGGTACGTGCACCAGGTAGATTAGCTTAGGCTGCCCGGTCATATAGTTGCGGAACCGATCTCGCTCGTGCTCGATAGTCTGCTGGCTCTACCTCGTAGCACATACACGGGCTCACCACACGAGTCAGCATCTTATCACCGAGCAGAGGCGAGATGAGTCGGCTAACTACTTACTTAGCTATTCAAGCGTCAACCATCACAGCCCCGTGTTGCCTGTTGCCCGTGGGATAAGTCTGACTTCAAGTATCCAGCTCTCTGCTCAGTTGAGCTGGCTTCGAAAGACAAGCCCGTAAGAGAACATCCAGCGCAATCCAACACATATCCCTTTACCGTTTACGTCAATCCAGTTACGCACTGAAGTGAAGATGAAGGATCAACAGTACAGTATTGACAGGCATGCCAAGTGTAGGGATCTCGTCGGCGTCCCGTGGTTGCATGTTCCGAGACCCAATCTGTGCACTTCAAAATCATTCAACCAAACGCGACAACCAAGAGCCCCATTAGGGGTTCCCTGCTACTACAGTATGCACGTAAAGATTGCGCAAAACTCACGTCTTCTTCCGTTGTCTTCTTATCGGAGCACCACCGATCGGCAGAGACTGCTCTAGATAGCAACACGCGGCTCAGCTATGCCACAACCTGAGGAGGCCAGTTTCTTGTGTTGACAACTTGCCATACCATTTGGGTCAAGGTGCTGATAGCTCAGCCTGCCGCGATCTTGTTATCTCTACGGCTACTAGAAGTTCATCCAATCGGCGACGTTCGTGATGATCCTGGAGAGTCACGAGTACGCTCGCAGCACGCACAGACGAATTCGCCATGTTAGCAGAGGGGCTTGAGGGGTCACGGCATTGCTCAAAAGACCGTCTCGACCGTGATGATGGCCAAGCTACCTTTGCTACTTGGCTATCGCCTAGGTTAACCCGGCTTGAAAGTCTGAGCACCTGTCACTTGTCGTTTCGGCGCGTGCCGGCGGGAGGATTATCGTCAATCCGCGGACTCCAGGTGTCGCACGGCCAATTCGGTACCAGAGTTGACTTTTGCTGAGCCAAAAATTCCATGATTATATCCATGATTATACCCCTGCTTCGACACTCGATTCGTCTCCGCGAGCCCTCCGTTTGCGTCTTCTTTCGATGCAACCTGCCTTGGCTGGCTTGGCCTGCTACCCCTGTGCGCGCGCACTCCACCATGATCCCCGAGGGCCCCCTCTCCACGGGATTCGGATCAAGGCCCCGAGGCGGGAAACACGTTTTCTCGGCTGGGGTTATTAGTTTCGACGGAGTTGCCTCTACCTTCTGTGACCTGTCCACTCCTCCTCGGCAGGGCAAGGCAGGTGGCAGGTGGCAGGTGGCAGGGTGGCAGCAGGGCATTCGGGCGGTAGACAGAGATCGTGCGTCGAACAATCCCGTCGATCATCATGGGTTGATGGGCCTGGTTTTATTATAAACATGAAACACACGAGTCTACCTCACTCGAGAAGAAGCGAGAGAACAGGTTGACAGGCAGCTACTCGCTACACGCTACACAAGCGCAATCGTACTGTGCCTCAACCCCCCTTGCCACTCTCACCAGCAGCAACACCATCAGATCAACGCTCTGAGCACCCGATGGTCGGGCCAATGATCTTCTCGTCAGATCCATCCCCCTTGGAAGACGAGCAGAATGTTTGCCGCAGTCGCTGCCGCCATGGCACACCAATCGCGATGCTTCGTGCAGCTGGGTTGCTCGGCCTGCCAACTGCTATGTAGCCTCTGATCCTGGTTGATGTCTCTCGTCGCCCTAGGTCTCGGCTCTGGGCTGGAACGGAATGATAGCCTTTCTCAACTCGGCCCCTCCCCTGACCCTGCCAGTGGGCCAGCGGCACAGGAGAGGGGCCAGGATGGGATCTTTAAGTCTGGTGAACGACACCCAAGAATGTAGACGATACGGTACCCTCTTCCCTCCTCGGCTTCCTCGTCGCCCGATACTTCGGAGCCATTGAGGCAACCCGTGGTAAGCCTCTCTATGTGTGGGTTGCTGATCCGCCGTTATGGTTTTGCCCCTAGCCTTTCGCCCATCTATCAATCGCAGATTCCGACAGCTTGTCGGAATCCGCCTAACCTACCATACCCACGGCGCCGACCAGCCAGTAGAGAACCCTGCCAGGATACGGATACATCATACCGTGGGATCCAGTCGTGCGTCGTGCCTTCGGCCGTGACGAATTGGGGTTGGGTACCGGGATCTCCTGCGATCCTGCACACATCTCCCGATGCAACTGCTATTTGCGTCCTGGCCCGCCCGCCCGCACGCTGCTCACACCAGCAGCATCATAAGACAAGAAGGTCGACAGAGATATGGCGAACGGACACGCAGGGTGACGGGCAGGCAGAGGCAGGCAAGCGGTCACCAACGCAGCCAACAGCCACAAAGTGCGTAGAGGTATCGCGGCAACGAAACCACTCGGCGGGATGTCCTCAGGTTACTCCACAGCCACAGCCATCCCATCGTCGTTGAAGGTCGAGGGTCCAGCTGCTTGCCTCTCGCGGTACCTAGGTCGAAAAGGCTCCAGGGCGAAGAGTTAGCAGGACGCAAATACGCAGGCGAGGTGGCAGTGCCTTCTACGTCTTCTTTTACCAAGCATGTTGGTCTCCTTTTCGTAATACTTATATTACCTACAAATCGATAAATCCATACGTTCTTTGGTTGTCGTCGTCGTCTTTGTCTTTGATGAGGTGGAGTACGGATGCGAGTTGCGCCACCGGCAATATTTCCTCCCAAGGTTCTGGAGGGCTACTGCACTTCTCTGCTGATCACCCCTCCGTGTCGATCAGAGTTCGACAACATGGAACGGTCCGCTCCAGACAGGCGGCAGTATACTCTGTTAACCAACCAGCTGCGTTCAGCCCCTGGCAGTCATCAGTCGCCTGCTGCTAGGCTAATGAACGCACTCTAACCCTCTTGCGAAAACCTACCACCGCTTTTTCTGGCCCCTATCTATCTACAGGTCCCAGTGTGCTGGTATTGACCGAGAGTCTCAGGTGGTTAGGTACGATGACATCAGTACTTTACGGCCTCCGAAGCACCTCGGTCCGTTACACCGTTTCCTATCGACCTGAATGGTCCGTGAACCTGAAGGCAGATCGACTTCATGGCAGTCAGTCTCATTGCCATCTTAGCACGTGGCGCTGCTATCGGACGGTCGAGCGAGAGCCGGGTTCGATTAGGTATGTGAACTGTTCGTAGGCGTTCTATGAAGTTCATGCGGTCATTGTAGTCTGGTATATATTCTGGGTCGCCTTTAGGGAAACAAGGCTCGGGTCCCGATGGCTGGCTGAGTCGTTGGCCATACGAGCCAAACGAGCACACGCATATCAAGATGTCACGTCTACCTCCCAGTACCAACAACATGCGCGGTCGCTTCGAGTCGAATCGCAGGCAGATGCGTTTCTTTCGATGCCAGCCTATCCGAAGGGCCTAGGTTGCTCGATCAAAGACACGGCGAGACGGTGCTAGATGACGCGGAGAACGAGTTTCGGTGCTCGTGCTCCCACGCTGGTTCCGCCGAGCGTTCAACGAACGCTTACACGACCTGTCAGCGGGCCTTATCTCAGCGCCATCACGAAATCCCATAGGCACCG
The DNA here is from genome assembly GCA_022376655.1 of Xylariomycetidae sp. FL0641. NCBI lineage: Eukaryota > Fungi > Ascomycota > Sordariomycetes > Xylariomycetidae sp. FL0641. The sequence continues at coordinate 456,722 of JAJJKE010000020.1, forward strand.
CTTACCGCTCGGCTCGCGGCCGTGATCGACCCACGGACTCGCCAATGAGGGCGTCACGTCACGCCCCCAAGGCCCGCGCAAGCTATCAGCAAGCAGCCGATGATACTGGCGTCGCACCGGGCGCCAGGCGCAGTTGTTGTTCGTATAGCAGTGGCAGGCTTTTCCGAGACTGTGCAACGCCGAGCTCTCTCTCTCTCTCTCTCTCTCTCTTTCTCTCGCTCAGCCGCCGGATGGATCATTGATACTTACTTGCATGTGACCTGCAGAACATATGTGGGAGCGCGCATCCGCATCCCAAGACAGCGTGCCAGTCAGCCCTTCCTGGGTCGTCGTCGTCGTCGTCGGGTTATCAGATACGGAGGAGTTACCTACCAGGGTCGACCCCAGCTGGGCGCGGTGGGATGGCGTAGGGCGGAGGTGTCGTGGTTATCTGTGGTTTGCGCGTCGGTGATCCTGCACCGCCTAACCTAACCTAGGACGGGCCAATCATACCGGCAGGCCGGCGAGGTTGCAGCAGACCGTAGCGGCGAAAAGGATCCCCCCATCCCACCTGCAGTCCCCGAGCAGGATACCTACCTACACTCCTCCAACCTCGCCCGCGCGTGTTCTGCTGGCTACGGAATGTTGGATGCCAGCTGGGCCTTGAATCCTGCAGCATTCCGGCGGCGGGACTAGGTCAAAAACAAAACCCCTCAGCGGCACCGGCGGCGGCGATGGAGCGACCGGAGGCAAACGTGGGGGAGCCGCCAGATCTCCAACTCGCTTTGCTGGCCCGTCGACGGTAGAGTCACACAGGTGCTGCGAGAGGGCGCCATCGAGCTCTTCCGGGACGACCGTCGTGCTCTGGTTATGGTGCCGTCCGCCGAAATAAGCTCAACGCAAGGCAAGGCAAGGCACTTCTGCGCGTGTGTACGGTCCAGTAAGCATATGTCAGATGGAGGAAGGACCTTGCGTTGAAGGATTCTCAGGCGCGCTTGTGGCACGTGGGGGGAGAGTACAGGTCGGTAGGTATGTCCTGAATCGGGTAAAACCGTTGGCCCGGCTTTTGGAGTCTTGCCGCGCTGGTCTTGTCAATCAGGGGCTGCTGATCTTCGCGGTCTCTATGACTCCATATCATGTCCACAATGCGTGGTCGGACAATAGGAGGCATGTGGCAAGGCAGTCGTGTTGTCGCTGCTTTTTCTCGGCGCCGCTCTTCTCCACAAAGAGAAGGACCGCTCATACGCCCGGATGAGTTCAAGGGGTAAGCTGGAGACCACATGATATGATGATTCAGAGTCGATGCCGTCTTCCCGCATGAACGTATCGTTGCTTCTCGTCTTCGGTATTCCATGGTGAATATGGTCGTCTTGTAGCTTTAAGATGGAAGCAACCTGAGAAACTGCAGATGCGCAATACCTGGGAAGGGCGTGGCAACACCAATACAGCTCCTCGAATAGCCCATACCTTGGGCAATAACCTCAATATACCTGATTGTAGCAGCTGCTTTGATCTCTTATCATGTGCTTGGTCAGGAGACCCGGTGGTCCGTGATCGTTTCACTTGCCGCTAGCATCTTATGCGTATTAACGAAAGGTATCATGAGGCATGGGCAGAAGAAAAGACGGGAAAATCGATCTTGCCAGAGCTATGGGGTCTAGACTGGTGAGGGTAATGATCCTTCAAGCCACATCGTTGGTAAGAAACTAAACAGCTTTGGGGTTCCATTGCATACCACAATCCTTCGATTCTTAAGCAAAGTGGGCTCTGCCTTCTGGGTAGTGAGAACAAGACTTTCTATAGCGATGGGGGTTCGACAGAAAGAAGCAGGTGCGGGCGTCCGAACCGGGTTGATGGGAGCAGAAGGCTTTTAGGTGGCGTCAGGGGGGCGAGAAAACACGCACTCATTCCCAGGTCTTTCGGACACGAGCCCCGTCCCGGACTATTGGACTCACACCCAACCCGAGTTCGACTCGGAAAGAGGCATCTTACAGTTGGAACGGGTCAGGGATCAGGCACCGTGTTCTCCGAGCCGGTGATCAGTTACTGGCGGGAGGCTACAGCGGAAGCGTGGCCCTGGTGCTTCCGCCTGGGTGACCGAGTATACAGAGTCAAAGCCCTGGTCTCAGGGTTTCAGCCCGGTGCCGCGGCATGGTCACAACTTCCGAGGTACCGAAGGCAGATCGAAAGGCACGAGTTGAGAGCCACAAGTGCTCATGGAGAGGAGGTATGAGGGCCACGTCTTTTTTTTTTTTTGCAAAATGCTTCGACATGTCCTTTGCTTTGCCGGGAGGAATCCGGGCCGGCGGAGTCGCCGCTCCTGCCTCTGACGGAAGACGAGCCCGTGCCAGGCAGAGGATATAGGCCAGTCGACTGAAGCCGGTCAGTCTGCCAAAAGTAGAGTAATATCACCGTAGAAGTGCGTGCCGAAGCAACATACGTCAAGGTGTACCGGTACACTCTGTCACTGCCCTGCCATCCATTCTGACTCCTCAAAAGCTCCATGAAGAGATTCGCGCGACAATATGTGATTGGATCCCGGACTATACGAAGTCGTTTGGACTACATCTGAGTGTTAGCAGATGGTGGATTGCCATTGTGTGGATATCATAGCCTAACTTACTGATCAGATTTCCGGTCCTTTGGCCATGAGCATCCTCGATTGCCCAAGGCGAATGTTGGATTCACCTTCAGCCAAGCTAGCTGCGTGGATTGCGATCTGGGAAGTACGACTTGCACCTAGAGGGTTTCTGCTGATGTTAATGGCATGCTGGTCTGCTCGGCAATCATAACGTAAGGTGGCTTATGATACCAGCTGTTCTGGCAAAATCGAAACTGTGGAACTCTCTCGTGACCCTATGCTCCATCAGCATACTATATCCATAGATAGGAGCGATGGTTCTTCTTCAACATTGCCTGAATCTTTAATCAAGACCGACGAGCACCCTATCCTACTGCCCTAGCAACATTCAGCCCTTTTTGGTAGAGGACGCGATGTTGCCTCACAGTCTGCTGTTCTATATGTAACCCGGTAAGAGAACCTTAGGCTAGAACAAGTGCTGTTTCCTGCTGGACTTGGTGAACTTACCGGGCATTGCTGAAACCGGACAGGAAAAGAGGGGACTCTATAAGAGTTACGACAGAAGGGTTGCCTAACGCAAACAAGGCACCTTTCATATCTACCCAGGTAAGCACTAGGTCTTGGCTCACCGGAGCCATTTGATGGGAGACTTGTGCCGCCTAGCGCTCTAGTAGCCAAGGAACGCGACCAGACGTATAGTTCATGGCAGTACACCTCCTGAGACGGACTGAGGTGCTCGCCACAGACACACCTGCTTCACTAGGCTTCCACAACTGGTCGGCTTTCAATAGAAACCCGTTATTTGACCCCGAGCATGTATGGAACAATGAGATTCAAGATTAAGGCCGTGTGGTACATGACTGGCTTGGCTTGACACGAGAGTGCTGTCGTATTCTCAAACCCCTTGCTTTGGCACCGTAAAGCGCGGAAGAGTATGGGTTATATTTCATGTAGACGGCAGACCTGTATAGCCCCTCTCATGAAGAGCCGTCGAGTTGTTGCCGTCTTCAAGGCGAAGATGCTTCTCGGGTAGCCTTGAAGTCTTCGGGTGGCATGATTAGGCCGCAACTGGTAGAACGCTAATCGTATACGGAGATGGGGAAGAAGATATGACATCCAATGGTTGGATGATCTGCTATGGCATCCCGCCGCATCCCTCGGTTCTCTTCGAGCACCAGAGAGAGGTGGATAGCCTGGAATCGGCCTTCATTGACATTATCATCCGCTCTTTCCATCACCTCGAGGACAGATGCATAATATAGGAAGTTCCTCGCTCAAGTTGAGGTCAGTAGTCATGTGTGCAGATCATCATGTAATCTGTGTCGGTAGGCCTGGCGCTGATACTGTCGTCCGCAAGGCGGGTGGTCGACAGATCTGGCTGGGCAAGCTTACTAATGGAGCACGTACCCACCATCGGTCTACGGGCGGTCTGGGCCCCAGCCGCCATCTTTCAGCACTACCACTACCTGGCAGGTACCTGTAGTGAGCTTAATGAGACTGCCCGGGATCTTTTGTCAAGCTGGATTTCTTCAGCCTTGCATCGCATCCCATTTGCCCAAGCCTCACCCTAGGTGTACCTCCTTGCGACAACCCTCTCATCAACCGCCGTTTTCGAGAGAGGTGGCCGACTTCACATCTGCCAATCTATTCTTCTTCCTTCCATACTGCGTGCATTCTTCTTTTACTCTTGATGGTGTGCTGCGCCTTTGGGGACGAGTTGTGAAGCTCTTCAGCTACTTGTCACCTCGTCCATCATCCCATTTATTTGATCGCCTCCCCTCCTTTCAACTTCGAGGTCCGAGAAAGACGCGTCACGCCCTTCCAACGTTACCATAATTCCTCCATATTACGCGTCGTCATCCGCCCTGCGACGATACTTCTACCTCCGACCTCAGATTCGCCATGTCTGCCGAACGCAACGGCCACCTCAACGGGGCAACCAACGGCGCCATGGCCTCACAACCCATCAGCAAGCGTTTCTCCGACATCCCGAGCGCCATCGACATCCCCGTACAAGGTGATCAAGATGAGGAGGCTGTCGAGATTGATCTCGAAGATCTGGTTGACGACCCCACCGAACTCTGTACCCTCTTCGAGAACGAACGCGCCGCGCGCCCATACTGGATGACCGTTTCCCTTGCCTACGCGAAGCAGGACAAGATCGATCATGCCGTCGAGATGCTCAACCGCGGCAGCAATGCTATGCAGGATATCAACCCCAAGGAGAAGCTGAGCATGCTCACGTGCGTTTGTTGGATGCACCTCAAGAAGAGCCGCGAGGCCCCTCGCGTTCCTCCCGATGGCGCCCTGCTATCCGAAGCCAAGACGAAAGACTACTACCTTCAGCTTGCAACCGCTTCTCTCAATGAAGCCTCGCGCATCAACCCAGCTTTCCCCCCGCTATTCCTGGCCCGTGGTGTCATTCAGCTCCTGAAGGCTTCCTTACAAGCCCCGTCCAAGACTTCCGGAGCAGGCCCCGTTGAGCAAGACAAGGCCGAGCTGCTGAAGAGTGCCTTGAAGTCATTCGAACAGGCTTCCAAGGTCTCTCAAGGGAAGAATATGCTGGCGGCCATGGGAAAAGCCCGTGCACTGTTCGGCCTTGGCAACTACAGAGAGTCATTGACGACGTATCAAGAGGTTCTGACCAAGATGCCGGACCTGGTAGACCCCGACCCTCGACTTGGTATTGGCTGCTGCTTCTGGCAACTCGGCTTCAAAGACGATGCGAAACAGGCGTGGATGAGATGTCTGGAACTCAACCCCGAATCCAAAACCGCCAACATCCTACTCGGTCTTTATTACCTGGATTCCAGCGGCCGAGTGCCCCTGAACAGCCCTCAATTCATCGAGCTGTACAAGACAGCCATGACCGAATACACGCAGAAGGCATTCAAGCTCGACAAAAACCAGCCATTGACTTGTGCAACTTTTGCGGGCTACTTCTTGTCAAGGAAGAAGCTGCCTACCGTAGATTCACTGGCTAACAAGGCTATTCAATACACTGATGTCAATGCTATTGCCAGCGATGGCTGGTACTTGCTTGCCCGAAAGGAGCACATCAGCGGCAACGATGAGACCGCTGCCGACTATTATCGTCGGGCTGACGAGGCTAGGGGTGGATTAGAAAAAGGTTATCTACCGGCCAAGTTCGGTGTGGCCCAGCTGTCGGTCCTGAAGAAGGATCTTGGTGAAGCCAAACTCCGCCTGGAAAAGATTGTTCAGCCGAGCAGCAAGACTGAGCGCAACTACGAGGCAATGGTTCTATTGGGAACGCTCTATGCAGAGGAGATCTTCGAGAACCAATATGCCGCCACGAAAGAGGACAAATCGGCCGAACTACGCAAAGCCAGAGAGTATCTCGAGTACGCCCGTACTGCATGGAAGGACCCGAGAAAGAACCTATCTCCAGACCCAGCAATCTTGCTAAACCTTGCCCGGCTCTACGAGGCCGACCACCCGGACAAGGCCCTTCAGTGTCTGCTCCAGGTTGAGCAGCTGGAGCTCGACCAGATTCCAAGTTCTGAACACCCAGCTGATGTCGAGGGTGAGGCAGCCCTGCGCAGTGCTTTGCGCAAGAACCTCCCCCCGCAGCTGCTCAACAACATTGGCTGTTTCTACTCCCAGGCCGAGAAACACACCCTGGCGAGCGAAATGTTCGAAGCCGCGCTGAACTCGTGCATGCGCATCGGCGAGAAAGGTGAAGATATGGACATCGATGCTTTAGTCACGACCATCAGCTTCAACCTAGGCCGGAGTTACGAATACCAGGGCCTCACCGACCAGGCAGTCGGTGTATATGAAAAGCTCGTGGCGCGCCACGACGATTATACCGACGCCCAAGCACGACTGGCCTACATAAAACTTAGGAAGCATCCCCAAAAGGAAGGACCAGACGCAGTGACCGAGCTATACAATGCGAACAAAGCCGACTTGGAGGTCCGCGCTCTGCACGGATGGTACCTTCATCGAGTAAGCTCGCGGAAGAAGGCTGCCCATTTTGCCCAAGATCCGGAGTACAGACACCACAAACACTCGCTCACCGACTACGACAAGCATGACCGATACGCGTTGGTTGCTATGGGCAATCTCCACCTGATGGCAGCTCGCGAGATGCGCCGGGACACAGAGCAGGACAAGCAGAAGCGATCCACGCAATACGCTAAAGCTGTCGAGTTCTTCGACAAAGCACTTTCGCTGGACTCGAAGAATGCTCATGCGGCACAGGGTATCGCTATTGCTCTAATCGAAGACAAGAAGGATCTGAAAAGCGCCTTGACGATTTTCCTCAAGGTCCGTGAAACCGTCAAGGACCATAATGTATACATCAACCTTGGCCATGTCTACGCCGAGTTGCGCCAGTTCTCGAAGGCGATCGAGAATTACGAGATTGCTATGTCCAAGGAGGGCAAGGCGAACGACCCGAGCATCTTGGCATGCCTAGGGCGCACGTGGCTGAACAAGGGCCGCCACGAGCGCAATCTCGAGGGCTATAAGAATGCCTTGGATTGCGCCAAGAAGGTATGGCGGACATTGTGCATTCCCAGTCAGGCGCAAAAGGCTAACACCATACGCAGGCTCTCGAAGTATCTCCAGAACAAGTTCACTTCAAGTTCAATGTCGCTTTCGTTCAGATCCAACTGGTTCAGCACATTATGAATGTGGCGGAATCACAGCGAACACTTGCTCAGCTTGAAGAAGCATCTGAGGGCCTAGAGGCGGCGATCGTTGCCTTGGATGAGATCGCAGGTCACCAACAACCACCGTATCCCAAGACGGATCTGGAGCAGCGGGCCAACATGGCTCGCAACACGCAGCGAAAACAGCTTGGACGACAGATCGAGGGTCAAAAGGAGTACGAGGAAAAGAACAAGGAGAAGCTTCAAGCGGCTCTTGAGAGACGACAAGCCGAGTTCCGTCGCCGCGAAGAGGAGAGACAAGCAGCTCTGGCCAAGGAAGCCGAGAGGAAGGAGAAGATCCGAAAAGAACGAGAAGAGATCGCGGCTCGGGACAGAGAATTGGCAGAGCAACGAGCGGAGGAGGATCGTCAACGTGCGGCGGCGGAGATGACGACGGATAGCGAGACTGGGGAGAAAGTCAAGCGCAAGCGCAAGACCAAACCCCGCAGTGAAGGCCAGTCGAAGAGTCGCTCCCGCAGGAAGAAGGCTGAACAGGATGACGAGGGCTCCGAGGAGGAAGAGCGCCAGCCAAAGAAGAAGCGCAGACTTGCCAAGAAGGACAACAAGAAGTACAAGTCGGAAGAGATCGTGGTTGACAGCTCGGATGAAGATGACGAGCTGGACCGGGCTGAAAAGGCGATGGAGGGCAATAATTCCCCACGCTCGGACGCGGACGAGGTCTCCAAAGCGGGTGGCGATGACGACGACATGGAAGTCGACAACGCTGCCAATCAAGGCGGGGGCGACGAGGATGAAGATGAGCCTGCTGCATCGCGTGCCCCGAAGCAACGTGCCAGACGGGGCAGAGTGCTGGATGACAGCGATGAAGAGGAGGAAGATGGAGGCGAAGGCGGAGGTGCGGCAAACAGCCCCGCTGCCGCTGGTAAGCGCGACTCGGGAGACGAAGGCGAGCAGGGAACCGCTGGAGCCGATGTCAGTATGGCAGATGCCGGCGACGAGGATGAAGATTAAGAGGGCTCGTTGCATCAACATAGCAGGGCTCGATCCTCATATTCGCGTGCCGCATAGGTACATATCCTTGGGAATCACTTTCTCGGCCGGAAAATTGCATGCCCCTTGATGTCGCCTCATGGGCGGGCTGGGCGTCTGGCGCCAGGTGCTGGGTGAGCATCCATGAATGTATTTTGTATTTCCATGGCAGGTTAGTGAGGATCAGCGATTTTATCAGGCAATAACCGAATCCTTCTCCTGGAAGGCCCGCCAGGTCAGTACATCTTGGGGCTTGTGCCGTCGAGGTGGTGTATACATGCCCGATTAACCTTACATCGTCGACAGCCGGTTATTCCGGCCGGTCCCACTTCCCCTAAACCTCGAAGATCTGCCTTCGCACCACATGGCCCATGAAAGGTGCTTTGATTCGCGTTTCTCCTCGCATGCATGCTAATTTGGGCATGGCAGATAATCCGAAGCGTGTACGAGCGGGAAATAGGTGCTGCTGCTGCTGCTGCTGCTGCGCCGCGCAACCCTCCGTGGCGGCGGCGCCACTGCCGGCTCGGGCCGGGGCCCCGCCGTTCCCGCATCCCTGCCTGGTCTACCTACCTACTCCAACGACCACCATCGGTGGTGCCAGACTCCACATGACCACCACCACCACCACTTCCTTTCTTTTCCTTCCGGCGCCCTGGGCACCACCAGCAACTGCGACAACGCGATCGGTGTGCGGTAGGCCCCGCGGCGTGCGATCTCGGGCTGCCGCTGGTGGTGGTGGTGGTGGATACGCAGGCCAAAGAAGTCCAGGAGGGACTTGCAGAGGCGACGGTTAGGATCCGGAACAGCAATACCCGCACACCGGTCGTCTCGCGGTTCCCGGTCGATGGCCACGGCAGCCGAGACCCCATTCGGGGCGGCCCCGCCATCGCCGGCGCCCAGAGCCCCCCGTCCGCATGTCCTGTCCTGCGTGGATCCCGCCGGCGCGGCGCCCTGCTCGCGGGGGAGCAGGCTGTGGATAGGTACCTTGAAACCCCCGGGCAGCGAGCGAACGAGCAAACCGCGTAGACGTGCCGAAGCCCGGGCGTTGTGCGCGCGCGCCGAGGAGCTGGGCTTCGGTCCTGCGACCCTGAGCAGGTCCAAGATCGTTGGGGGGGGGGGACGCTGCAGTCATTCGAGGAGGTCGACCGCGAGAGGCGAAAGGTGCTATGTCTGTGCGCGCCCGCAAATATGCCTTGCACGCCGCGGCGGCGGCGGAGGGAGGTGCGGGCGCGGAGACCAGGTGGCGAGGAGGGGGACGGGGAGGGGGAGATGGGGTCGATGGTCGTGGTTGGACATCCGGCCGGCGGCACGGTCGAGATCGGGCGCGCCCGTGAAGGGTGGATAGGGAGGTCGTGTCGGCGGGTGTGCTGAGGAACCGCCAGCGTGTTGATGGGGGAAAGGGGTGGATTGTTAAGGGGGGTTAGTGGTGGCGTTGGAAGTGCGGTGGTGGGTGGGTGGGTGATCCGCGGTCTGGTGCTGGAGGATGTTGAGCAGCATGGCATGGTGATGCGCTCGGGAGCTGAAAACTCCACGACGACGAGGGGGGAGGGGCGCGTACCGCCTGTGCGAGGAGTCATGCGGGTGGATGGATAGGCGCGGGTTGGGCCTGGCCGTCACGGTCATGGAGACGCCTGCGGCCTGCTGGGGCAGCCAGGAACTCTGGTTGCCCTGCGGGAGGCGGGGGTCCATGGGATATAAGGCGGTTTATGGTCCGAATCCCTCAACCGACACCTGCCTTTCGATGGTCTAGGCAGGTGGAGTGCGCGTCCGGTGCGATTCACCTTGTACCGATACGCAAGCTCGGGGTTCGATTCCCTGGGTAAGCACCTCCTTTCCGAAGGTTCTGTGGCTCCAAGTACCACCAGAGCGACAGCACCCCGAGGCCAAGTCTCATCGTCCCCAGAGTGCTTGGTCCCACATTACCGGAAGTTAGGAAGTGCGAACCCCAGGGAGGACAGGCTCACAGCCCCCTTCGGATACACCATCACCATTTTTTTGCCCTTTTTTATTTTTCTCCATCTCATCCCCTGGTTGTACTCGAAGCCTTTTCTTTCCACGACACCCACCCAGCTCGCAGACTTAGTTTATGAATCTCCAAACATTGACACTGCTGCCAGTTTGCAGCCTGAATTTACCGACTTGCATACGTTCACGCTCGCTGCCCTCTCTGCACCATAAGCACATGATTGACGCATATCATGTTTCCGTCCATATAAGGGCGCTTTTGACACTTGAATCTCGACACCAACCTGCGTACGTAGTATTTTCACGAGACACTGGTCCACGATGTTTCGAGGTTCTTTTCAGATTTCAACCGGTTGGTACGCGAATAGCGTTGGAATCTCTTGCTGCAAACTAGGATGACCCTCAATGCCAGCCAAGAACAAGTCTATCCCAGATATATCATCCGCTCCCCTTAACCCCCTTTACGTATTACGGTACATTATGCCGCCCTTCGCAGCGTATCGGCATCCCTCGCCCAGGCTCGCCAGCATGTCTACTTATATATCATCCCTTCACGGGTCGGCGTCCGCCATATCGCGCTTGTACCTCCGTATGCAGCGGTCCTTGCTCTCCTTGAAATCCACATGGGGCGCGGGGTACCCGAGCTTGGCGAACTCGGCCGGGCTCAGGCGGTGGAAGGGGTCGAAGACGGCCTTGCCGGGCACGCCGCGCAGCTCGGGGACCCAGCGGCGGACGTAGGCGCCGCGGGGGTCGCAGCGCTCGGCCTGGGCGACGGGGTTGAAGACGGTGTAGCCCGGCTCCCAGCCCTGGGTGTTGTTGCACAGGTCCCAGTCGACCAGGCGCTCGGCGAAGTGGCGCTCGCCGCGGCGCGGGTCCAGCAGCAGGTTGCAGCGCAGGTACGACGCCACGTTCATGCGCAGCCGGTTGTGCATGTACGCCTCCGCGTTCAGCTGCCGCATCCCCGCGTCCACGAACGGCACCCCCGTCGTGCCCGCGCACCACTTCGCCCAGCCGGCTTCGTCCGTCTCCCACTCCACGAAGTCGAATTTGAGGTTCTGCGGGAGGTTCATGCTGAGAAGAGCCAGCCAGTCAGTCAGTCAGTCAGTCAGTCGTCTTTTTTGTTTTTTTTTTTTTTTTTTTTTTTTTTTTGCCTGGTCCGGTCTGGGACATCGTGGGGAGGGGGGGACAGCGGAAAGCAGGCTCAGGGGCCGCCAGGCAGGTCTCACGTGCCCAACCAACCCCTGAACGCCGGCATCGTCACGCACCTGTTATGCGGCACCACAATCATCATGTGCCTATAGAACTCGCGAAACACGATCTCCCTTACCCAGGCGGCGACGCCGGCCTCGGCGCCGGCGGTGGAGAAATCCGCGCTCCCGCCGTTGCTGCGGCGGCGCGCGGCGTCGAGGGCCTCGCGGACGGACAGCACGCCGGCGGCGAAGTAGGGCGACAGGCGGCTGGTGTTGTCGGCGGCGGGGTCGGAGCGGTGCTCGGCGTAGGTTTGCACCTTTTCCTTCAGGAAGCGGTGCAGCCGCCCCAGGCCCGCGTCGCGGCCCGCCGGCCACAGCGCGCGGAGGCGCTCGCGCTCCGCGGCCGACGCGAACCGCTTGTCCGCCGGCACGGCCGGGAGCGCGTGCCCGAACAGCGCCGCGAGCGGGGCCTCCTCCCGGATGCCGGCGTCGTTGGCGGCCGGCGCCGGCGCCGGGTCGAGCAGCGCCGGGTCGGCGGCCACGGCGCCCAGCCAGGCCTTGTGGTAGGGGGTAAAGACCTTCAGGGGGCCGCCGGCGGCGGTGGTCAGGGCGGCGGGGTGGAGGACGGTCTGGTCGTGTTCGAGGGCGAAGGCCACCACCTCGCCTCCTTCTTCCCCGCCGCCGTCGCCGAACCGCCCCAGGAGGTCGAGGTCCCGCCGCAGCTCGTCGACCTCGTACTCGAAGTTGGCGAAGACGTGGCTGACGCCGTGGTCCCGGACGAAGCGGTGGACGGCGTCGTCGCCCTTGCCGGCGCCGCGCGTGCCCGCTTCCAGGATCGCCAGCGGGATGTGCGCCGCGGCCAGCTCGTCGCGCAGCGCCCGCAGGCTCGCCAGCACGAAGTCCACCCGCGCCGGCGACGTGCCGTGCCACTGCAGGTCCGCCGGCGCCCACAGGAAGCAGGTCAGCAGCCGCCCGCGCCCCTCCCGCGCCTTCTGCGAGGCGGCGTGGAGGCCCCGGTTGTCGTGCGCGCGCAGGTCCTTCGACCGGAACCAGTGCACTGCGTGCGCCCCGGGGGTCAGCGGGGGGCGTGTACCCGGTAAGGTATGTCTTGGAAGCGAGAAAAAGGCAAGCAAGCAAGCAAGCAAGCAAGCAAGGGTGAGTGAAGAGGGAAAAAGGTCGGCGGGTTCACTCACGCACGTTGCGCACCGGCGGATCAGCCTTCTGCTGCTGCTGCTGCTGCTGCTGGCGGTCCAGTTTCGCGACCAGCTCCTCGTACGGGTTGTCCGACTTGTCGATCTCCTTCGCCCGCTTCGTCGACGGGTGCTTGAGCACGTTGTCGGTCGACTCGCTGCGCGCGTGTTTCTTATTGCTGTTGTCTGCCATTTTGGTCTCCTGCTGCTGCTGCTGCTTGCGCTTCGGGTGGTGACGCGGAGACGAGCTTGTGAGAGAACGGATTGGTGTAGTGGTTGAAGTCAATCTGTACGAGTGCGTGTAAGTGTACCGAGATGGAGGTATGCATGCGAGTCCGAGCTGTCTACGCGTCTGGTAACGAAAGGCCGCTGCTGTTACTCGTACACCCAATGCCATTGGTACGCTCATGCTATCCTACCCAGCCTCGTGAATATTCTCCTTTTCATCCTTCAGCATTCTTGATGTGCAAAGCTATTCCCCTTCGATGAAGACTGCGGATGGTGATGGTGGTGTCTTGAAGTCTATGACGCAACGGCGGCTGTCTTAACTCGATTGATGTAGTCTGAGACAGCTGCCATCTTGCGCCTAGGTGGCTCAGTTAGCTCCTCGATGATGATGATGCGCCACGATCCCGACTGGTGTGACCAGCCAAACCCGAGGATCTAGAAGTTCCGATCTCGTGGGATGTAGTACTCTTAATTACTCGGCAGTCAATGCTGCTACAAGTCGTATAGTCTTCAGACTATGTATCTACCTCGCCGGCCACGTCCTATAAAATCACATATAAAACCGATGTCACTGTCACTTGTCAACCAGCATCATCGTAGTCACTCCAACCAACCCCTGCATTTTGAGCGCCAGGTCGACCGACGTAGAAACCGTCGTAGGTTAGTACAATACCCATCAGTCCCGGCCCCCCTTTTCCATCTCCGCAATCCGACCTTTCACTTCCACGCAAACCAAGCAACCTCACCAAACACCCATACCGGCGACCTCCGATCCCCCGCCTCGTCCGAAGAAGCGGGTGGTCTCGTCGCCGTCGGTGATCTGCGGAGCCGTGGTCATGGCATCTTGGACGTCTGCCGGGCTGTTTGCGTGGGGGGATGGGATCTTGTAGCTCGGTCGCAGGCTGCACGTCGTGGCCCGGCTCCCCCTTTCCGGCTGGCAGCCCCGGTCAAGCGTGTCCATCGGAGAGCATAACCACAGGAGCAGCAAGGATCCGAGCGAGACATAAATAACCACCCGGTTCAGATAGCCAGGAAACTGGCGACTGAACACCAGCGCATCCATCTGAGGACCAATACCACAAGACCAAAAATATTCGGGAAAATCTGTGACAATGGACAGATAGCAAGGTGCAATGGTTCCAGATCTGGCTTCCTTTGGGAAGGACTGTATGCAGAAGAAGAGGCGAGGTCCGTTTGCGAACCGGTCCGTTTACAAAGCAGACACCGTGACATGCACTCTGCCCCATTTCATGGTACGGTATGCCATTGGGATTGGGCTGGATTTTCCCATACTACAAGCATGCTTCCGGCTCTTTGCTAGGTAGGGAAATCCTGCGAAGGTGATGGCATTCAATTACTCACAGTTGAGTAGGGGTTAAGAAGTATCACATGTATAGATAGCACTTTAGAAGAAACCAAAGAATGCGGTAGTCTGATCTCATTACTCTACCGAACCTAGTGAGCCTATAGACACGATTGTATCGTCTCATGAACCCTGCAAAAACGCCGGCTACCTGTATGTATGACCGTAAACTCCTGCTGAGCAATGCGCCAAACTTTCGCCCAATCAATCATCAGATGAGTACAGAAACATTATCCTCCTCGCCTGAGTACTTCATCATGTCATGCCTCGTGAATGCTCAAGACACCCCTTAGTCGTAGATGTCTTCATCCATGCCATCAGGAGCCACATCCTCGACGGCATCGTCATCACTCATCATCTCATCGTCCTCGCTCTCGTCATGGTTCGGGAGCACTTGGATCTTGTTGTTAACCAGGATGACCCGGGCCGTTTCGCCATCCCTGATTGAGCCACGGAGGATGAGAATGGCCAGACGGTTGAGAACTTCCTTCTCGATGAGTCGCTGGAGCGGCCGAGCACCATAGGCTGGCGAGTAGCCTGCGTGGCCAAGGTAGTCTTTGGCCTCCTCCGAGACGTGGATTTGGACCTTGCGGTCGTTGTCGGTCAGACGCTTCTGGATCTCGCTGAGGCGCAGGTCGACAATCTTGCGAATCTCGTTCCTCGTAAGTCTGTTGAAGATGACTGTCGAGCTGATACGGTTGAGGAACTCCGGCAGGAAGTAGTTACGCAGGGCGTTGTTGACAAGTTCCCTGGTGGTGGCATCAATCTTGCCGTCTTTGCCAGCAGGGCGCGACAGGAACTCGGCACCCAAGTTCGAAGTCATGACGACGATGCAGTTTCGGGCGTCGACGACACGACCTTGACCGTCGGTGATACGACCGTCGTCCATGAGCTGCAGGAGAACCGTCAGAATCTCCTTGGCAGCCTTCTCGACTTCATCGAAGAGGAGAATGGAGAAGGGCTTGCGGCGGAGAGCTTCGGTAAGCTGACCACCAGCATCGTGTCCAACGTATCCAGGAGGCGCACCGATCATTCTGCTGAGAGCATGACGCTCCTGGTACTCGGACATGTCGAATCGGATCATAGCCTTGGGATCGTCGAAGAGGAACTCGGCAAGGGCCTTGGTCAACAGCGTCTTACCCGTTCCGGATGGACCGCAGAACAGGAAGCTGGGCGGCTGGTTCGGGTTGCCAAGGCCGGCTCGCTGAGTTCGGATAGCATTGGACACAGCCTTGACTGCTTCTCGCTGTCCGACTACCGACTTCTCCAAGGCCTTCTCCATTTGGATGAGCTTCTCCTTCTCCGTAGTCTTCAGTCTCGTGACGGGGATGCCGGTCCATCGAGAGACGATCTCGTTGATTTGGTCAGGTCCCACGACGTCGGTGACCATGGTGCCACCGAGGTGGTCTTCGTTCTGGCTGAGGGCAGCATCGGCAGCTGCCTTCTGGCGCTCGAGCTGCTTGATCATAGCCTCCTGTTCGGGAATGGCGTAGTACTGAAGATCAGCAGCTCGTGCGTGGTCACCCATTCTGGCGAACTCCTCCATCTTGACCTTGAGCTGGTCAAGCTTGATCTTCGCTTCCTGGATGTCTTTGCCCCGCTTGCGCTCGCTCTCGTACTTCTCTCGGAGGGGGCGCAGCTCTTCCTCGACGTTCTCGGCTTCTTGCTGCGCAATCTGCAAGCGGCCCTTGGAAGCCTCGTCCTTCTCGCGCGAGAGGGCGTGGATCTCGATCCGCAGCTGTCGCAACTTGCGCTCGAGAGAATCGATGATCTCAGGCTGCGATTCTCTTGCGACTCGGACAGCCGCAGCGGCTTCATCGATCAAGTCCACAGCCGAGTCTGGCAGACGTCGGGAGGTAAGGTATCGTCCTGCCAGGGTGGCGGCAGACACGATGGCGCTATCAGCGATAGTCACACCATGGTGGACTTCGTACTTCTCCTTGAGACCACGGAGGATGGAGATGGTCTCAGGGATACTGGGCTCCTTGACGATGACCTGCTGGAATCGTCGCTCGAAGGCGGCATCCTTCTCGATGTACTTGCGGTACTCGGCAAGGGTGGTAGCACCAATGCAGTGCAACTGGCCTCGTGCCAGCATGGGCTTGAGTAGGTTGGCAGCGTCCATGCCACCCTCACCAGAAGAGCCGGCACCCATCAACAAGTGGATCTCGTCGACGAAGAGTACTATCATCTCCTTCGACTCGCTGATCTCCTTGAGCACACCCTTCATCCTCTCCTCGAATTCACCTCGGTACTTGCTTCCGGCAACAAGGGCACCGACATCCAGGGAGAGGAGTTTGCATGCAGCGAGGTTGTCGGGGATGTCGGCGTTGACAATCCGCTGGGCAAGGCCTTCAACGACAGTGGTCTTGCCAACACCAGGCTCACCGATGAGCACAGGGTTGTTCTTGGTTCGACGCGACAGAATGCGGATAACGCGTCTGATCTCTTCTTCTCGGCCGATGACCGGGTCGATCTTGCCTTCCCGTGCCAGGGCTGTCATGTCGACAGTGAACTTGGCAAGGTTCTCATGCTCCTCTTCGGTATCCGCCGTCTTGGAGTCGACACGTTTGGTGCCGCGAATGGTCTGGATGGCATCTTGGATCAGCTTGGCCTTGGGGACGTTGGCCTCCTTCAGAGCAGTAGCGATGTTGGTGTCTTCGGCCAGAGCACTGATCAAGTGATCTACGGCAATGTAGGTGTCCTTCTGTGTTCTCTGCAGCTCCTGGGCCTTTCTCAGAATGGTTTGGAAGGCGGGTGCAGTTGAGACATGCTCCGGAGGAGGGTCTTGGCTGGGCAGACGGACCAGCATCTTCTTGAGTGCTCGGTCCAGCAGCTGTGGGTCGCCATGTGCTCGCTCAACGACTTGTCGGAAGAGGCTGGAGGTCTGCGGGGGGCCGTTCTGCTGGTCTTTGGACTGGTCGGGGGGAGGGTCGAGGAGTGAGACGGCAAGATGGACGGGCAGGAGCTGGGAGTGAGCGTACTGCTCGGCCAACTCCATCGAGTCTTCGAGGGCCTTCTTGCCCCGGTCGGTGAACTCCATTCGCGAAGTCATCTTGGCGACGGGAGTAGGTCTCTAGAGGTGTGGTGTGGTGTGGTATGGTGTGGTGGAAAAGGGTAGGTGGTAGAGGTGGTAAGAAGAAGAGAAGCTTTCCGAAACGAGATGGAAAGGCTCAAGTAATAGTGGTATTCGTGTAGTTGGGTGTTGGAAGTGTGTAAGTGCCTGGAATTGCTTCCAATACACTGGGGTATCACAACAAAAGAGAAGTGAAGAAGTTGTCGTTTCTCAACTTTTCTTGCTTGGTTGATGGCTTGAGGACAAAGACAACAGCAAGACTTGTGAAACAGCCCGGATTTATAGGCATGCCTCTCTCTCGTTGACGCTGGTGGATGTTGTGCCCGGACAGAACACACCGGAATCAGCCCACCATCAGTGGGAGGTTCTGGTAACAGCTTGGCAGCTTCTCGCGGCAGCGCTACATCATCGAGCATCAGCGCGAAGCTTCGAAATGCTTGGAGAACGTTCCAAGCTTTGACCCGTTAAGGCCAATAGAGTGGGGCACTCGTTGAATTTCTGACGAATGAGAAAGCAGGTATCTGTTTGAGACGCTGTGAGCTTCCGAAAGCTGAGCTGAAGCTGGGCCGCGGGGCACTGAGGGGTACTTGGCACTGCCCAGGTGCTGCACTGACCACAGACACTGCAGGTGCTATCCCAGGCACCGGATGATGTATACGCCGACTCCGGCTATTACTGGCATGGTGGAGCCGGGCTGGAGCGGAAACGGCTGCCAGTGCTTAGATAATCACGGTCTATGCAGACGGAAGACGGAACGGGACTTGCACTCGAAGCGCGCCGATCAGCACGGACCACGTCTACGCCTCGAGTGATGGTCGCGATGGGAATTTTGCAGCGACCAGTGTTGAATCCCATGCCAGCCAGCTACTTGATCCGACGATCAGGGAGCCCGACGACCACACTCGTACCCAAAATGGCTCTGCGGACGACGCCAATAACGGCCCAATTGGCCAGGCTGTCCATTGGCCCCTCCAGCACAACACCCATAACCGTAACCTATATCAGCATACGGACGAAGACCACCAAGGGCGTCAAGACCTCGAAGGGCCCCCAGCCGGTCTACCCGTTTCCCGAGGGCCATGGCGAGAAGATCTACATTTTCCACCATTTCCTGGAGGGTCACACCGTTTACATGAGCGAGCCGGTGATAAATGTATGCCAACCCCGTTCCCTGATCCCGAATACCAACCCAGCTCAACGAAGGCCCGGGGGGCCGCCCTCGAGTGCGAACGTCGGCTAACCGGGGGACCCTCCCTCTCCTCCCTCGCAGGCCACGCGCGCGTTGCGACAGATCCCGTTCAACGGCAAGAAGCTGAAGCCGTCGAAGATCCGGAAGGACATGTGGCGGCCGCTGGCGATGATCCAGTTCGAGCCCAAGCAGGGGGAGGTGGGCCGGAGCGTGTTCCAGCGGCTGCGGGAGTGCAAGAAGCTGCACCAGCTGTCGTGGGGGGACGAGGCGCAGCACTTCTACAACCCGATCACGCCGCTGGAGGGCAAGAAGCTGCGCCGGCACGGGCGCAACCTGACCCTCGAGGAGCGCGGCCGCGTCCTCAACAACCAGAAGCTCAACACCATCGCCGACATGGCCGCCGTGCTCGCCGGCCTCGGCAAGGGCTCCCGGATGTGGCTGCCCGTCAAGAACCCCCAGCACCCCAACTTCCGCCTGGTCGACCCCACCTCCGTCCGCGAGATCGAGCTGCCGTCCCGCAAGCGCACCGGCGAGGACGACGACGGCAAGCGCCACGTTGCCCTCGCCAAGGCCACCATCTTCTGGGACGACCAGCTGGACATGAACTACGCCAAGGCCTGGTCGAGCAACGTCACGCACGCCACCTTCTCCGACGCGGTGCTGGAGCCCCTGCTGCAGGAGGAGGCTTCCAAGAAGGAGCTTCGGGATAGGGACGAGGGAGGGGAAGAGGGCCCGGTGGTGGAGCGCGCCACGGAGGAGGAGGTTGCCGACAAGGCAAGGCAGGAGATCCCGGCTGAGGCGATCGCGGAGCAGGACGAGGCCAACAAGAAGGTAGGGCAGCAGGCCCCGCCAGAGATCATCGCCGAACAGGAGTCGGCCAACAAGGAGAAGATGGACGTTCCCAAGCAGCCGGGACACGACCCGAAGTTATAAAATGGCAACGAGTCTGTCCAGGCGTCGTCTGGAGGGCAAGATTAAATACGCGCTGCTTATCCAGTTATTGCGGCGATAGCTGCGTCTGTGTACCCCCTGATCTCGGACCTCCTGCACATATCACCATCATGGGGGGACTATAAGGCGCGGCCAGAGAAATCCTTGTACTTGTAACAGTGATGTACGAGCTACCAATGTACAATACCATCATCCACATCGTCATGATCGTCGCATTACCACGGAATGCCGAAAAAGAGACATAACAAGAAGCTACAGTTGGAAACCATTATCCGTCCTGGTGATGTATCCTTAGAACTTCATAGCAAACGACTTGAGGTACTCGTAATGGGGGATATTCTCGTTCACGCTCGCGCGGATGATCTTCTGGCCCTCGTCGCCGTACTTCTCGCGCCACTCTGCATCCTCCGACTCCTCGGTGACGATTTTCTTGGGAGTCGTGGGGTCAGTTAATATGGGGGTCAAGGTTACGTCGAAGAGGGGGAAAAAGGCAAAAACCCGGGAACTCACTGCTGCGTGCGACCGGGCGGTCAGCTTGGTGCTGTGGATGGCGTCGTTGTGGAAGCCGTTCCACTTGGCGAACGCGTCCGACACGTACTTCTGGTTCTCCTCGTCGTCCCAGTTCAGCATCTCCTGGTCGAACGGGATCCCCGTCTCCCGGCAGAAGGCCCGGATCACCTCCTCCGGCTGGTCCAGGAGGTCGTCCGCGTCGACGATGGTGATCGACACCTCGCCCTCGTGGGAAGCCCCGTTGGTGAATCCGTTGGCATGGCCGTTGGCATGTCCGTTGGTGTGGCCATCAGAGTGTCCATTGGAGTGTCCGTTGGTGTCGCCATTGGAGTGTCCATTGCTGACGCCGTTGGAGTGTCCATTGGCGTGTCCATTGGCGTGTCCGTTGGAGTGTCCATTGGAATGTCCGTTGGAAACTCCATTGGTGTGGCCATTGGTGTCTGCCTTGGTTTGTCTGGTGGCCTCGGGCGCCAATTTGGGTCCGATCAGCTTCATCTTCCGCAGGTAGTCAAAGAGGCGGCGGAGTTCCTCGTATCCGGCCTCATTGGGCATGTAAGACTCGAATCCGGTCACTTCAGCCAGGGGAGGGATGCAACACCGGTAGAAGGACGGAATGCCTCGCCTTGGGTGGCGAATCAGGAACGCCCAATGGAACTGCTTCAGGATGTCCAGAGGAACGACTGTCGGGTTGCCAGTGCCGTCTGATCCACCATCCTTCTCCTTGACAGCGTATGTGCCATTGGTATGGCTGTTGCTGTCGCCGTTGGCATGGCCATTGGTTGCTCCCTGGGTCAAGGACGGGGCGAGGGTGGCTGGCTTTCCATCTGGCGGCATCAAATAGTAGGCCATATCCTTGATGAAAACGCGCTTGCCCTGTTGGATCCCAGTAAGTATCCAGTCCAGCTCACGAGCTCAACATAATGTGCCATTGAGCTCCTCTCGCCGTTGCGGTGTATATGAGCAAGAGTACGAGAAGGGGATAAGGCGCGATTCAATGAGATCGGTGGCAGGTGACTGTGTGTCGTGTTTCGCCGAAGGATGCCAATTGCCGCCGGGGAAGGGGGAAGGAGTCCAAGCAAAGCATGTCGATTGGTTCGTTGCGGAGCATGACTTGATTCTCACCTTTCACGTGCTGATAAGGGCGGGTGGTAAAGAGGTTCCTCACACTTGCGAGGGGAGAATGAGGGCAGTGACGGAGTTCAAGTTCAGTGCGCTCAAGGGGACAGGAGGCCGTGGGAAATGAAGAGATGTCGAACCTCGCTGCCATCTCGTTCAAGTCGATCGAACACGTCCTTGTACGTGGTCTCGGAGAAGCCGCTGGCCAGTCTGGCCTTCTCGTCGTTTTCGTAACGCTCACTTAGCCGCTCAGGGCCGTAGTAGAAGGCGTCACCAAACGGCTCGTGCGCGCACTGCAGAATGTCGCGACGGGTCATGAAGACCTGGAGACGGCGTTAGTTTTCCTGGCACCATCGCAAGAGCAAGCCATTGACAGGAAACTGACCCTCTCGAAGGCAGTGGAGCAGGCACGAGGGTGCGTAGCCACGAAGACCGGCTTAGACATGATTGGAGGTTGGGTGAATGGCGACGGTTACAGTTCGGATGTTGTAATAGTAGTTGAGGATGAGGCAATGGCGCGAAGAGAGTTACGCCGTTTCACTTATATACAGCGCCGCGCAGGAAATAATTGCAGGGAGGTATCGTCGAAAGGCAATTCTGCCACATTTAATGCTCGAACGAATCGGAAGAGGGGGGAAGAAGAGGTTGTAGTTGAGAAGGAAAGCTCTGCACGACTTCGTCCGAGGAACACAAGGATACAAGTAGGCTGAACTGGTGAACCCACGAGCTTCTGATCTCACCCACATGGCGCCCGCCCGGGCGGTGCTACTGAACCGAGCTAGGGGCCCCGAACTTGCCTTCACTCTCGCCCTCAATGCCCCCTAGGTTTTCCCGGCATCTTCCTGACTGGGCCGGATACAGGCGTACCGGCCTGGGAGCATGTACTTGGCTGGAAGCGGCTCCCTGTCTACGTCATGCCCACGCCTGGTGGAAGGTTCTTTGCGTGAATGTTCCTCTCCAGTCCCTCAGTCCCTCAGTCCCTCCCGCGCGCGCTCGAGGGTGGAGGCAAACGTTGCGGAGGCGGACAGGGCAGGGCGGAGGGAGGCAGGGTAGGCGCAGAGTTGGTGTTGACATGTGCAGCGAGATAGGGACGGCGATGAATCTTCATTGGCATATGCGACAGGGTTCAAGGGAAGGGCCGTGAACATCACGGAGGACGGGCAGGACGGGATGGTACGGCGCTTCCGGACGGCGGCGAAAGTCGCCCAGGGACTGGCGAGCCGGCGGACTCCCTTCCAATTGGGGCCTTGCCGGTGTACATACCACGCGAGCCACGCAACCGGATCACGATGCTGCCGCTGCTGCTGCTGCTGGACTGGGTAGGTATTCCGGGGCCTCGAGTCGAATTCATTTCTTTCGCGCCTCCTCCGCTAGCCGGTAGGTAGGTACACTGGTACAGTAAGGTACCTACCTGCCTACCTATCCAAGGTACTGTAAGTAGACAGACAGGGTTGCAGGGGTGTTCTCATAACGACACCAGATGGCGACATCGTCCCTGTTTGCCTGTTGCAGATGAAAAGGTGGGAGTGGAGGGACCCTTGAAGCTTCTATTGGTCGGCGAGTTCCACGAGTGAGGGGTGTGGCTGACGGCAAGGAGGGCAATCAAGGGAGAGTCGAGGGAGTTGTGAAGGTTCTGGTTCCCAGATTGCCAGAAGCTCTTCAACTGGCTGCGTCCATTCAAGCCATTCAAGCTTCAGCCAGTGGAAGCCCAAACTGCCCGAACTGCCGCCGGTCGCAATTCTCGTGCGCACACGCGGACACGCCATGACATCAGGACCGGGAAGCAAATTGCGGAGATTTGGCCGAGCCCTCTTTCCTCTCCGCCTTGTCCGCCCTCTCTTTCCTCTCTTGCTTAGCAGCCGCCAACCTTCTCGCTTGTCCCCCTCTTTACCTCCGCTTTGGCGAGTCGGGGCAGTACATAGGGCTACCTGGCTACGCGGCAGAGGGACCCCCAGGACCCAGAGAGCGACCATGTGGGTATAACTGGATTCGATCAGGTAAAAATAGGAGTCCACCCTCCGAATTGCGCTACTGTGGGACTGCCTCGATTCCGTTCGGTGGGCAAATTCAGAAGCGGCAGCGCAACCGAATGCACTTTTGATAGATGGATGTTTATTTCCTCGCAGCATTTGGCCGACGCCTGCATCCTGTGCTGTGCATCCTGTGCAGCAAGAGGGGCCATGCCCTGAAGGAAGGAAGCCGCCCTGAGGCCGCCGTAGATAAGCTTCTCCTCGGCGAGTGAAAGAGAGGCTGACTCAGTACGACATCTGGCCAGCTGCAGGTTGGAGATCTCGAGGCCAGGTCGCTCGGTCGCATTCGGAAGCATCTTCTATACCCGTTCGTTGCCATGGCCCATGGGGCAATTCAGCTACTGCAAGTCTGCAACACGCAGAACGAGATCCGCGGCGAAAGCAGGCTGCATGCAACCGCGAGCCAATGGGACGAAGCTTCTCGGATCGCGCGTTTCCCGGAAAGGAATGCATACATTACCGATAGTGAACGATGTGAATCGTTAATGAGAAAGCGCCACCGTGGTCACCGACTGGCCCAGCTAGTAGAGCCTAGGAGATCTTCAGATGGGGGAATCTGGGGAAGCTTTCCGATCGGCTACCGGTGCCGTTGAGCCCGATCACGGACTGTGGCCTAGTCTACGCGACATCTGCTCTACCTTGCCATTGAAAGAGGCTGCCACGCTCCAAGACAGTGGTTTTACGATAACGGCGACATCGGATCCAGATTCGCCTCACTTTACTTGCCGTTGGTCAGTAGGGAGGGCCCTTGCTCGACCTGCCCGTCGGGACTGGTTGATTAGGTTGGAGATATGAAGGAGCTGCAGGCTCTGGCCGACTGCAAACAGGCGTCCGCCGTGTGTAAGTCCGTCGCGCATACGGGAATCTGGAATGTGACATCGACGAGCTGTCAATTCAGGCGGCCCCAGCTCCAGATGTTCAGGCCAACCTTGGTGCCCTCAATGACTGGTAGTCCGGCACTACAGCTGCGATGTTAGCCCAAGGCCGAAGTATAGAGAGAGGGCTGAAAATGTGCCTTCATTCGGGAATGAAACGGCTCCAAGGCCAGCCCGACTCGGGCGCTAAACATGAGTTCGGGGTTTCACTCACTGCCATGTCTCGTCCCAGCCACGACCCGTCCCATCAGGGCGGAAGTTTTCCCAGAACACTGCGTTGCCCACGATAGGTTTGAACGTGACACCCGGAAGAGGCCCGTCGTCTTTCTTCTCCTCTTGACGACCATCGATACTGCCGTGAGAGCCGGTCTCGGTGCTTTTGGCAGCACATTCAATCCAGCGACACCAGGGATCGTCAGGGCCGTTTCGTGAGAGGCGCGGAAACTCGGTGCCGCCGCCTACGACGTCCTCGGCCTGAACCCAGACCATGAAGCTACTCACGCGACCCCACTGTAGCATCGACAGGTCAGCAGCGACTTACACGAGAACGCAAACAAGATGTTGATCTTGGGGGAGACAGGCACACAGATCTATGCACGATGACAGCCGGATGCTACTCACTCCAAGGGCACCCGATGACCAGTCGAAATGGTGCGCATAGTGCTGCGTGCGCCCATACCGCTGCGTCCGGAGCAATTCAAGCCAGAGGTCGTCGCGCCACTTGCGTAGCTGGAGTCAGTGATTTTTTGCTTGCCTGGGCGAAAGTTTTACGTTTGGAGTTCCTTACGCCTTGGAAGCCGAGTGCGCGCGCCTCAATGCACCGCACCGTGTCGGTGCGTGGGATGACTGCGACCTCGGAATCGCGGACGAGAACGTCGCGTTGCGTTTCCCGACCATTGTGCGTGATGGTTGACGGCTCGAACAGGGACTCGCTGCAATCGTGAGCGGTTATATCCTGAGACATGTGTATATATGTAATGTAAGGTGACGAGATGAGGTTGGACGAGAAGGATGAGGCCAGGTGGGCTCGGGTATCTGGTCTGCATGCCTACCTGATCTCCAATAGATGCGTCTGCTCGTCCCGGGACAGGAAGTTCTCGACGTAGATCACGAGCGGCGCCTTGGAAAAGATATGCACCGAATAGGCGTCCGGCATGCACTCAGGCTCCGATTCGTTCGCGGCATCGAGGACGAGAAGCGACTCGTTGATGCGTGGGCGAGGCGTCCGCGGCAGCTGGCGCGGCGGCCCCGGAGACAGATACTGGGTGATCGGGTTATACAGCAGCAGCACCGCGAGAGTTGCTATGACGTAGGAGAACATGGTGATACCATCACGCTCGTGACATCTGCGTCCACTCTGTGAGGTATTGGGCTGCTGAGAGCTGAGAGAGGATCTTGGAGTTCTGCTCATACGAGGAAGCGGTGGCCCCTTCACGGTGAAACGCCTGCCAGCTGCTGACGCGTTGACCACGTTGACCTCGTTAAGACGATAACACGAATAATGCCAATTGCGGGATATCTGTAATAGCAAGCAAAGAAGCATGCCTAACAGAGCTTCTACTGCTTTCATTCATTACTGCGTCTTCTTCTGAGTTGCCTTGGCTGGATTTGGACTCCCATAGCCGGTCCTCACCAAGACCGACATCAGCTTCCAGACCACGAACGCAAACCCAGCCAGCACGGCAGCGGTGGTCCCTGTGCTAACCCACGCAGACTTGTCCAAGTCGAGCACTGGAACCTGAAGTCGGTGGTTCAGATCACCTTTGCCTTCTGGTTTAGGGTCCACGTGGTAGAAGTGAGTTCGCGGTCCAAACAAGCCGTCGTAACCCAGGTTTGATCTGTCGAAGGGACTGTTGGGGAATTTGGTCCCATCCTCCGCAGTACATGCCCAGAAGACCGCTGGCCATGGAACTTGCGTACTGGTATACCCACCTGCTGTAGGAGCCATATACCGGAGATGTAGCGGCATTTCAGCAGTCCATTGTTCGTTGAGCTGCGTCTCTGGCGGTTGCAGCTCGAGGAGCACAGTTGAGCCCCACAGCTTCATCGCATAGTCGGGCGCTTCTAGATCGACGGGCTGGCTGATGTAGCGCAGCGATGTCAAATTCTTAGAGGCTAGAAACAGGTCGTCATCGAGCTGGTACTTGTCTGCGAAGACGGTCCGAGGAAGGGTGAGGTAAGCATGCAAGGAGCAATAGGCATCTTCAAGAGGAGGCTTGCTTGAATCCAGACGAAGTTGCAGTGTCGGGTGCAAACCCAGAGGCTGGAGAAAGGAGGATGAGAAGCTCGAGCCTGCATTTTTGTGGCGTGAAGGGAAAGCGAACAGAACCGGCGAGGGCTTCTTGTCCTCGCCCAAAACGGTAAGGAGACCCGTAACGCCGAGCTCGTGCGGCTCGATGTGAGGAGGCGTATCCGGAGTCAAGATGCCAACTTCGGTCCGATGGTCTTTCGGGGCATCGATGGACAACTTTTGGGAGCCCTCGGGCCATATACCGGTGATCTTGACTACGTGTGCTATTGCGTCGTAAGAAAAGTCCAACGAGACAGCCTGTCCAAGGTCCCTAGCCCATGCTTTGCAACCTGCACTTGCCGGCGGGCAAGCGTGTTGCTCGACATATTCCGACAGGGTTTCAAGGCTATCGAGTGGTTGGTAGTATTGGAAAGCGGTCGCGTGGGAGAAACGGTCGCTGGGGGGCTTCGTGAACGATTCCTTAAGCTAGTTAGGAGAGAATGGTCTTCGTGGGAAGGCCGAGAACGATGACTCACGGAAGGCGAGGAACAGTCTATATTTCCGAAGGCTGCTCGGAGCTGGGTACACAATGGAGACGAGTCGGTAGCATCCCCCTTCTGAGGGGAGTAGAAGACATGCAGGCCGGGCGGTAACCTCGAGGTCCACGGTCCCAGTGTCTCATGCGGAGTCGCTGGACTCCATCGTATGTGAAGCTCATGAACTTCACGAAGCAGCTCCTGAAGGTCGAGAGGCAACTCCTCGAGCGCGAGCGTCACTCGCTGCTCGCGAACAGCCGTCAGGTCGGGTCCAGATATGGAGCGGTCTGTGATCTTCAGTGATGACGGTTCGATGCCGTTCTCGTTTCTGTGGAAGAATGTGATCCTCTGGCGCATCTTGACGTGAATTCTGAGATTTCTGTTCAGCTGCACTATAGTAGGTAGGCATCCAAAAATACTGCCTGGTGTCTCCTAAATTCGCAAAGGGAATGCGACGAGTAAATACAGCGAGGAGGCCTGGTCCATGCGATAAGGGACGCCCCTCGAGAGCTCAGTCCCGAGGTCCCCTGTAAATTGAGGTCATGTGGCCCAAGCTCCCTACAGCTGACCTTGTCACCTTCTGCTTGGGTCTTGGCAAGTGACCTTCTCGAGAGTCGAGACTCGCAGCTCCCAGGCATTACTCGTAATTGTCAGCTGAATCTACCATATCCTCCCTTCATCTCTGTAGTATCTGTGGTACACCTTGCTGCTCAATTTATCACTGGCAGTAGACATTTGCTGATACCAGATTGTCGTTGCATTTACAGTGGACTTTACCTATCCAAACTTCACAGAGCCTTAGGGAGTGAAGCTAAGTTAGATAGATCTTACATTGTATGATATTGCGCGATGGATCGAGGAGCTGGAGCAATACCATCATCTCGCCCATTATCTCTGATCTGATGCCCCTCAATGCTTTCTTGCTCCCGTCAGTAGCAATGTCCCTCGTGACCACCAAACCCCCAAGCCCCTAAACAATCCGCGTATAACTCCTAACCTCAACCTCCTCCGCCGCGCCCCTCAACGCCTCGAGCAACATCTCAACACCCTCCCCTTCCCCCTCCACAAACGCAGCCGCCTCCTCCTCGCTCTCACACCCCTTCACAAAGACATACTCCTCCGTGCCATCCTCCTTTTCAATCCTCCAGCCCCCTTCCGCACCGCCCGCAGGACCATTTCCCCGCAGCACCGCCTCGAACGCCGGCCTCCTCTCCGCGCGCATCCGGCACCTCCCCACCACCACGACCTTACCTCCGCGCACCGTGGTCTCGGGGAGCAGCTCCGCCTCCGCGACGTGGAACAGCACCACGTCCTCGCCGCGCAGGAACGGCGCCATCGGCGGCCACGCGGCGCGGTTGGCGTCCGAGGCCACCCAGGCGCGGTGCTGGGCCGCGCTGGCCCAGTGCGCCGTCACCAGCGCCGTCCCTCCGTCCTCGCGCTGCTGCCAGACGGCCGCCCCGCGCTGGGGTGCCGGCACCGCGTACGCGGGTCCCGCGTGCGCCGCGCACCACGCGTCCTGGGCGGCGAGGGCCGTGCGCCCCAGGGCGTGCAGGGCGGGCGGCACGGCGCCGGGCGTGTTGGTCGGCAGGAAGGCGAGTTCCGTGACGGGCATGTTCGGGAGGGGCCGAGGATTTGCTTCTATTAGTTTATCGTCGTTTGACGCAGTAGGGCTACCTAATCGAAATGAGGAGGACGGAAACGAGACGCCGACGAAGAGGAGAGAGACGTTGGCAAACGACTCCAGCGAGCCGAAGATGGGGGGGACGGGAGTTAAGAGGGGGACTTCAGGTGCCACGACCTCGTACCCGGGTGGAAGAGAATGACTCTCGGTCACGGACAACCCCGACCCCCCCCCCCCCCCCCCCCCTTTGCCTTGTCCAGAGTTGGTATCGATAGCAATGCGGGGTTCCTCCCTCGTTGGAGAATGCCGCTGTCGAATACATGAAGCTCGACAGTATACTGTAGCAGTGACCGACGTAGAAGAGGAATGGCCGAGGGTAATACACCGTCCAACTCCATGTCTGCAAGACCTACAACCTACTCATGTACTTTACCCACATCGGCATCTTTATCTTGTTTACTTTGATCTGACCTTTTCACCCAATTCTGAAGATCGTGCCTTATCAGCGTTGCAGCTAATACCAACCTTTCTTCGACCGACTTTGCATGTAAAATCCCTTGAAGGATTTGTTGAAGATTTAGAATGCCAGGCGTGAGGCGTGAGCCAGACATGAAATTGGACGTTAAAGGCAACGACTCTTTTGTCATGACGGGAAATTCCATATTTTCTGGACCTCTTGTCTCTGTAGATCGTTAGTCAACAATCCTCTCATTAGCATGGGTGAAAGCGCTTACGACTGTGGTGGAATGAACACTTGGATGCTTGAGAATTATAGATATGGTTCGCGCAACAGTTCTGAAGGCTCCCTTGCAGCTTATCAGAGACAATACACTGACGAAAAACACCATAACCACGAGCACAATCGCCACAAGGACTAGTAACCACTCGCCCAGTTACTTGTATCAACGCCGCCAGCATATTTGGCGATCGGCTAGGATTGAACTCGCGCGATCCCCTACAATCGATAGACCGCCGGGCAGGCAGCTTGGCTAGCAATTTGCCGGCAGGACCGCGAGGATGTGGATGGTCGGAAGGTATAGCTCGGTCGCTGATTAGCTGCTCGAAGGCAGTACGGGTACGCCCTGTTCAGGTATAAGCGACGCCATGACACACAAGATAGCGACGAAGACGACCCTCTGTTGAATCTGCCGACAGCACACGACTGTTGCAGGCGTTTTCACGGCATGGTACCTGCTTGCAGCTTGCACATGAGTGACCCCAAGACCTGTCGTCACCGGGTGGTTCGTTTGTCGTCCCCAAAGGGAGCTCGGTTTGATGTGGAGAAGACTCGGACTCGGCCAGAGGTGACGTTCGCGGACGTTTTGCAGGCGGCGGAGACTCTGACCTCGGCCGCTTCTCACTAGAAGGCAGCGTCTCGGAAGACAAGTCTGGCAACCGGAGATTGAAGTTCATTATGGACGGAACGATATAGAACAGCGTAAACCGTATGGTAGGGCTTCGGTAGAGTAGATGAGAGAAGACGGGCTTGTCGAGAAAACCGGCTTACATACCTCCTTAAGTACTTTAGCCCTATAAGTTGACAGCCCTGGAGGAATGCAAACGCACGACCGATCTGGTTAAGCATAGGGCTCAAAGTGAAAAAACCTCCTAATCTACTAGGCTAACACCTGG